>LPNX010648115.1:87205-130015 GCA_001517045.1 Pseudotsuga menziesii
TTATCTGGATTGTTATATGGTATGAACCTAAATATTGTAATTGTTATCGAATAAGTTGTTACTTCTAAATATTATAGTTGTTATCTAATAAGTTGAATACTTCATTGACACGTGGAAAATCAATGAATTAGGTCATGTGAGAAGATTCAATGCCTCATTATTTAAAGGTGGTTGAGTGCACCACAATGATATAGATTAGTTTAAAGTTTTTATTGCATATGCAATATTATTTATGTATTTATATTGGTTTTATTATTGTAATTATAAAAATAATTAGACTATATTTATAATGATAAAAAGTAATAAATAAAATCATTATATATGGAGGATGTAAGGCTCATTAAAACATTTCACAAGAATGAAAACCTATCTCCTTACTTTTGGACCACCAAGTGTAATTGTGGATGGTCACATTTAGAATCTCCACTAGTGGTCATCATTTCAATTATCAAAACATTGGGTAAGAATGGAAATCTATCTCCTTACTTTATGGACCACCAAGTAGTAATTTTGGATGGTTACATTTAAAGAGTAATCATTATTGATAAATTTATTTAAAGTTTTTATCATATATGTAAATATAAATAATTAAATAATAACTTTATAAAAATAAAAAGTAATAGATAAAATCAATACAAGTCAAAGAATTTAACAATTATCAAAACATTAAATAAAAATAGAAATATATCTCTTTACTATGTAAACCACCAAAAAGTTATTTTAAATAATCACATTTAAGTAATGAATATATATCCCCTTCAAAATCATTAATAAACTACTACCCTTCCAAACCACAACAGTTCAGTTTTGAGCCAGTGGACTCCCTCCCGCAGCAGTTGTAAGTTTGTAACTTCTTACGGCGTCGGGCGGTCGCAGACTTGGAGGCTGGAGCTTGGGAGCGGTCCACGGTTTGGAGTCCAGCACAGTTGCAGGCTGCAGCTAGGACGAGCGAGAGGCTGGAGGCTTGGAGCGTCGTCGTGACTCATGAGGAGGCTAGCACCGGTGCAAAGCTCGGCCGCCGACGTCAGTTGCAGGTCGGGACCCGTCTTGTTTTAGTTCTTGCAGCTCAGGAGGAAAACGAGTTTGCAGCTCAGGAAAAAAAAGAAATAGACCCCGAAACGAAATAACAAACGCGTCGTCGCCGTAATGTCCAACAAAACGCGCATTTTTTTGAGGTTTTTTATCTTCGTTAGGGTTTTCAGGTTCGTTTTATCAGGTTCGCCGAACCTGACAGACGAACCTCAATGATTAGGTTCGTTTTCAGGTTCGGCGAACCCCAACGAACTTTTCAAATTTTTTTTAGGTTCGGGTTCGCCGAACCCTGTGACATAGGCTATAAATCGATTATGGATTGTCGTGACACTGGTTAAGGTATCTAAATTGTCCCCTATTGTCGAAATCCCGGGTGTGGGCATGGGGAATTAAAGATTCCTTAGTCTCCTTGTTTTCCTACGGGTTCTCCATGGGTTAAAGAACCCTACATTCAGGAAGAGCTGGAAAGAGGGGTCAGGCTGGCGGGAAGGCAAGGGGATGCAAGGGTGGTGCAGGTGGCGGGGGGGTTGCAATTGGGAGTGAAAGGAGGTGTAGATGGCGAGAGATGGAAGGTCGCAGTGCAAAGGGAGAATTAGGGCGACGAGATGGAGGAGTCGAGAAGCCACAGAGGCAAGCAAAGGAAAGGCCCGCAAGAGCAAGGAGGTGGGGCAGGAGCGGAGCTACGAAAGCTAGAACGGACGGGAGCAGGGAGAGGAGAGTCGCGAGCAGGCTGCGCAATTGCAAGCACAAGAAAGTGCAGGCGCGAAAGGCGAGCGCAAGAAGGTGGGCGCGCAAGGGATGGAGGGGAGGAGCAGAGCTGGAGCGAGAGTTGTAGCAGGAGTAGGGAGCGAGAGGGGGAGCCACGAGCAGGGCTAAGAGACCTGCACGAAGTGCACGAGAAGGAGAGGAGGAGTTGCAAGCTAATGGATCTAGGGTAAGGTTGCAAACGCTCTTAGCAGAAAATTTCATGTAGTAGCATTAAGCATGTGCAAAACAAATTTGAGAACAAGAGTTCTTGAAGCCCAAAATAGCAATGAAACAAACATAAATTAGAAACTTAATGCATGCAAATTCTAACTAAAGCACCGAGGGTAGCACATGCATAAGAATGACACACTCATGCTTTTGCCTCTATCTTTGCTTCCTTTTTCACTATGAGCTCTCTTCAAAATCTTCCAAGTAAAGATCCTTTGTATAAGGAGCATTTCATCAAAAACTTGCCAACCTTCTTTGGTCAAAATTTTCTCACACTACATCATGAATTTTTCTGAATTTCCTATAATAATGAACTCATTTGTATACAGGGCCAAAACAAGTGCATCAAATCTATTAGCAAATTCTAACTAAAGCAAAAAAAAAGATCTGAATTGTTAAATATAAAGGATAACTAAATTGGATCTACACTAAGGGTAGCACATGCATAAGGATGACACACTCATGCTTTTGCCTCTATCTTCGCTTCCTTTTTCACTATGAGCTCTCTTCAAAATCTTCCTAGTAAAGATCCTTTGTATAAGGAGCATTTCATCAACAACTTGCCAACCTTCTTTGTCCTCCATGCCATCTTCATTGGTCAAAATTTTCTCACACCACATCATGAATTTTTTTGGATTTCCTACAATAATGAACTCATTTGTGTACAGGGCCAAAACAAGTGCATCAAAACTATTACAAACAAATTGAAATCTCCACTAAACTCAAAAAGGCGCAACATGAATACAAAATAATTGATATTGGAATCCAAAATTGGTGGCGCATGCATCAACCCATCCAAGGCAAATAACTCTTCTTGTGAGAATCCTTCGACAACTAGAATAGGAATCTCATCAAGATCAACTCCCTCGCATTAAGAGAATCCTTCAATAACAACTTTAACCTAGCATTCTTCCATACTCCCATTAGCTATAATCAAGGAATCAATCATTGATTCCCCAATTGATTCTGTAACTATCTCCTCAAGGATAGAGACACACTCCTCCCATCACGATTTCTTGCCATACCTACTCAATTGGATTTGTGAGTAGCCTATAATGGACACCTTCTTGCACTCCTCTGGCCAAAACCTGACTACATAAATGCTTAATGTCTCTAATGGTGACTTGCCAACTGAACCAAACACTGTAAATTTGTCTGCAAGAAACTAAAATATGACACTTAGTTAGCTTGGGAACATTTAAGACAAAATCTAACTCAAGAAAATCACATGAAGACATCTAGAAAGATATGGAGCCCAATCCCTTCACAAGCTCTTGAAGCCTACTAAATATTTTTCTGTCATAAATCGTATGTTTGAAAGCTTCACTGTCCACATACCATCCATCACCTGAAACTATGTTCGTAAAGACACGATACCATGGCAAATTAGTATCAAGCTTAGCAATCAACTCATTTACACCTAAAGCTTCTGTTCCTCCTACAAACCCGTGTTGTTGTTGTTGCTTGCCCCTTCTGCTTCTTTCTCTTAGGACATTGAGAAGCACATTGACCATGTTTGTCGCACCTAAAACACTAAATATGGCTCACGTCTTTCTTCCCCTGACATGAAGAATATGTTGGTTGTGTAACCTGATCTTCCAAATTCAAAGATGTTAATGTTCAGCCATGTTTGTACCCCAATTTTTTTGTACACTCGTCCCAGCAAGTAGGTGCGGGGGGACATCGTCCACTCGCGGGGGTTTGGGGGGCACCACCCCCCCGCCCTCCAGCTGGGGGTCCGAGAGTTTGGGGGCAACGCCCCCAAAAGAAATTTTTGGGATGTTTGTTGGCCAACACTTTGCGGGCACATGGTATTGGGTAACCCGTGATATTTTCCCATGGTAATTCCCCTATAAAAGAAAAGCATAGTAATACGGTTGTGTATTTCGTATTGTAGCATTGTAAAAGCACTCTCTGTGATTGTGAGAGAGTGAAGAGCAAGTGCAGTGGGGTTGTTGCAGATTGTATCCCTTCATTTTGCTAAGCGACATAATAATAAAGAACTGGCAATTTCTGTGTGGACATAGCGCATTTTGGGTGAACCACATTATATCTGTCTCTCTTGTAATGTGTTTTAATTTTGCATCTTGTATATTGTTTATAGTTATTGATCTGCGATCCTGTTTTTCCAACAGAATATGCATCTTCCGCCTTGTTCTTCAAACCCCTCCTAGTTCCTCCTTTCCTACCTTTCTTCATCTTGCTAATGAGGACAAGACTTGGCTCCTCTTCCAATCTCCAAACTCATTTCCTCCTAAACGGAGTCATCCCAAAGCCTCTCAAAAGTGGGAAGCTTTTTCTTGACAAAAACCCCACGCACAAAAAATTTCCTAGAAGAAGATAACCTATGTTGCAAGAAACACCTAGTATAGTAGCATACTAGTCCCGAAAACGCTTGGACACATGGAATCGAGTATGAAACGTTATTGGCTATACCGTATGACATTTCTAAATTTGGAAATGTCGAACATTTCCAAGCCACTTTGGTCATTTTCAGCAATGTTTCGAGTCATTTTCAGCAATGTTTCGAGTGTGTTTTGGAAGTTTCTAGGGCCATCCATGTGCACATGAGGGATGTGGGACTCATAGAAAAATATCACCTTGTTCATCCATATGAGCCTTTATGACCAAACAAACATAGGGGACTAGACTTTGAGGAGATTGTCACCTCGTCAAACTTCATATGGAGAAAGTAGAAATTCATATCCCATTCAGAATTCAATAGACTTACGGCATTTCAAGATTGGCAGGACTGTAGCATTTCCACTGGATTCTATCATGCATGAGGGTACGGGACTGGCATTAGTAAGGCCCACCAAAGCTATAGGATTTTGCATCATGTAATCATCTCCTTCTAAAGTGTCATTTATGTCTATCATTCTTATTTTTGTTGCGTATTTTCTTGCAAGATGATGTGTTATTTAAAATATATATATATATATATATATATATATATATAATTTGTATTTTTTATATATTGTTTTTCCCTGGACGTACCCATTTTGGGGGGGTCACGTTTCCAAATGTTCCCGTTTTGGAAACTTGGAAATGTTTCCAAGTTTCATGCAACTTAGAAGAGAACCCATTTAATGTGATGGGTAATACTTATTCTCCCTTGACCTCCTCTACAATTGCTACAATCTAATCACAAAGTCCAATAATCACCATCAAGTAGGAAGCTACAATATTTGTCTCGCTCATCCACGTGGCTAAGCTTATTTCTCAATAACATCTTCCAATTGATGTTCTCACTCTAATATAAAGTGATTAGAGCATCAAATATGTCATTTCCTATGGTCTTCTCAGCAATGTGAGGAATCAAATGATCCTTGTATAGAGTCAAGGATGACTCACTTGACATTGGCCATCTTTTTTTATGTTCTTCCAACACGGTATCGATAGGTTCTACAACTACTTTCTCAACAAAGTCCCACGGATCATGCTGCTCCAACACATCTTTAAGGAATGAAGTTAGGGGGGGCTTCCAATCTATCTCTGTATCTGAGACTAAATGTGGTTATATTGTTGCACTAGAATATTCTGCTAAACAAAACAGATTTACAAATTTTAAAAAAAAAAGAAAAAAACAACAACCACCTTATCACAGGTCCATTGTGCTCTTCTAAAGCACAAACCACGAGCATTTCACCCCTGAAACCCCCCAACAGATCCCTCTTACAAGTAGCAGTTCTACTGTCCATTCAAAGATTCCTAGAAGGTTTCAACAAATCGCTCCAATACCATGTTAAAATTCCTCAACGCATGATACCAGTCCTAGGATGATTTTTAACCTACCTATACTTAGGAATACATAAAACTGAAATTTCTATCAAAACTGCTATCTGAGTTTTACTAGTAACTGGAACACATCAAACTGAAAAAAGTAGCAGCAAGCATGCAGATCTGAAACTCAAATCACATCACTGTTTATTAACTCAAAAACAAGAAAATTGAAATGCATTGAAAACTTCAAACTCTACCCTTAACCCACTGTTTCCTACTTCGAAAACTGAATTAGCCTATACCTCTCTGCCTCCTCTTTTATAGATTGAGAAGAGTAGGTAAAATTAATACAGACACATGCACAACAGTGTCTCAGCTAGAGATTATCTAGGGCATGCAAGCATAAATCCTCCTTGAGATCTGTGCCTTAACTACTAGGCTGCATGCACTTCACTAAACATAGCTAGGCTGCATGTGCCTTACATAACTGAAACATGCAACTTAAATTAGAAACTTAAAGCATGCAAATTCTAACCAAAGCAAAACCAGAAATACATATGAACCACTAAATATAAAGGGCATATCTAAACTGGATCTAAACTGAGGATGGCACGTGCATGCTGGCATGCATGCACCCTCTATCTCTCTCTCCATAAATGCTCCTGCACCCTCATTACTGCTGTATGGAATTGCACAAGGAGAGCTGGAGAAAAC
Organism: Pseudotsuga menziesii; assembly: GCA_001517045.1. Lineage (NCBI taxonomy): Eukaryota > Viridiplantae > Streptophyta > Pinopsida > Pinales > Pinaceae > Pseudotsuga > Pseudotsuga menziesii. The sequence continues at coordinate 93,650 of LPNX010648115.1, forward strand.
TGTTGTACTGCTGTACAAAACTCTGTTGGAGGAGGGTTGCCTCGTTGCTGTACAAACCTGCATACATATCACCTCTACTTGCTACTCTGCCATACACTTTCTGAGGTACTAAAAATCCAACACTTATCAAATCTAAGATGTCAATATGACAATCTATCAACGAACGGGTCATGAATTTTTTAAGGTAGACATTCAGAAATACAGGAAATAAACAAAATGGACAACACAAAAAGACATTAACACAAGATATTACAGGAGTGTAAGAAAATGAGACCTATTTTCTTCCAATTTTTGCCGTTGAAAACTTGAACAGCTCTCCTCAAAATCTCATCCTGGCATGGTATTTAAAATAGGCAAACCAAATATTAGCCTTAACTATCAAGAAAAGAAGCATCGCCCACAGAAAAAGGAATAAAGAGATCAGTAGAAGTAATGAAGGATTCCTTCTTCCATTACTAAAAGGTTCCATGTGGCAATAAATTTAGGACCATGATTTCATAAAACTTGCATAGCAAATTACACTCCTAAATTCAATGGTTTAATATGGAAACGTAACAACCATTCAGATCTTCAACTTTGGATATTTCATATTCCACAACTCAGAGAAAGGATAATTTAATTCAAAATTCACACTTCATTGCTGCAGTTGTTTTTCCTATTCCTATAAACTTCAAAATGCTGCAACTATCCGTGACAGACTAGACAATAGCTAAAGTTTGGAACCTCACCTCTTCTTCTGTCCAGCCCCCCTTAGAAGAACGCCTTGTTGGACCACTCGTCCTCCTAGCAATCAATAAATGAATTTATTTATTACAATAAGGACTCTCTTAAGTTACTAAGTATATATCTACGCATCATTTAAAAATTTTGATAAATAATGAATACATTAACTGAAAAGAATAAATTATAAATTAAGTATACATCAACTGAAAAGAACATCAGAATGACAAACTTGAAACAGCAACTAATTAATGAAATCGGCTAAGATTTCAGTTACATGCTCAAAGATAGCCATTGTTCCAAAATTTACACCATGCTAGGGTCGCACCTATCAATCAGCATGACCAGACAATTCTCTATAAAATAATAAATGTCAGATATCCCCATTAACTGAATCACAGAATTCATGCACATCAAGATAATAGGATTTCAATACCTGGTCTCATTTTGCTTTTCTAGTGTATATTTTCACATAAACAATGCAAATAAATCAGAAATATAACAACCTTAACACTCCAAATTTCTTTAGGTATATCATGGGCCCAAAACAAAAGGTACTCAGTAGGTTGCATGAGACATGTTTGAGATGCACTTGGTAGGTCAAACTCAGGATGCCGTGTAGCTTATCAATTACATAATGAACCAGTAAACCTTATTCCCTTATGGTATTTATTTTAAGTTGATTATTTTTGTAACACTTGTTAAACTTTCTTTGTAAAAAGGATGAAGTATTCCATAAACTTACACTTCGAGATCAAACAGCTTCCCACACACACAAACACATACTAAGGCTCTACAGAATATTTTGCATGGCTCCATCCCACCCACTAAGGCACATCCCAACAGAATATTTACCTTAGTTATAGGAATATTTTATGCTCATTTGGCTTTTCTAGTGTTTATTTTCACATAAACAATGCAAATAAATCAGAAATATAACAACCTTAACACTCCAAATTTATTTAGGTATATCATGGGCCCAAAACAAAAGGTACTCAGTAGGTTGCATGAGACATGTTTGAGATGCAATTTGTAGGGACATTCAGGATGCCATGTAGCTTATCAATTACATTATGAACCGGTAAACCTTATTCCCTTATAGTATTTATTTTAAGTTGATCATTTTTGTAACAGTTGTTAAATTTTCTTTGTAAAAAGGATGAAGTATTCCATAAATGTACACTTCGACCAATTTGGCCTGTCAGACATGTTAAGCTCCTTTGATGACAGAAGAAAACTAACTCTGGGAGGTCAAACAGCTTCCCTCACACACACAAACACATACTAAGGCTCTACAGAATATTTTGCATGGCCCCATCCCACCCAGTAAGCCACATCCCAACAGAATATTTACCTTAGTTTTAGGAATATTTTATGCTCATTAGTTTTAAAAAGAAAGTCGCAGCACTTTAAGGGACAAGTTCAAGTCCTTATCTGCCCTCTCCAGTTCACGAAAGCTCCTCCATTGCTCCTTTTTTGCTACAGATCTGGTTGAAGCCTGTTATAGTGCACCCAAGCCCTGCTAGGGCCCATCTCTATGCACCTGAGTTCTGACTGAGGATTATAAATTCCAAAGCTGATCTGCTAAGGTCTCTCTCCATGCACCCGAGTCCTGTTAGGGCCTGCCATTGTTCACCCGAGCTCATCCAGGGCATACACAGGTTCACAGCAGCCCATTTAGAGGTCAGGACAGCCCAACTACGGCTTCAACAGGTCACGGCAGTCTTTATTGGGGTCTGTACCAGCATCCGAAGGCACACAAACAGTCCGAGATTGGTTAAAGGCTGCTCCAGGCATCCGGCAGTAGTACATTTGGTGGCAGCAGACTTGTACAGTCTTTACCAGGGTTCTTTTGGTCTGTATGACAAATCCAAACTTGTTGTAAAGGATTACATTCTATCTGCTCATGTACAAACTCAGTCATCTCATTTAGAGGATGATTTATTAATTGCTCTGGGGTTTGTCCTTAAAAGGTTTCCCCATTAAAACTCTTGCGTTCAATTTTGTGGATGATTGGTTTACTATTGTTTTAACTGCTGCTATAAATCTCAGTACTATCTATTTTACAGTCTGCATTGCGGATCCAATTTTGGATCCAATTCTTCACACACGGGATTTGGTTTCCGGTTTTGGATTCGGTATTGTATTTGGCAGGAATCAGTTCCCATTGGAGGAACCGTATCCCAAATTTTGAGATACTGTTCCTCCAATGAGAATGGATTCCTTTAACCCATTAAAAAACACCAAAAAATAATAAAAGAGGAACGCAGGAATATTTACCTAGCCCCACCGCCCTCCTAAACCACGAAACACTGCCTTTTCAGTCTTCATTTCGCATCTGGAAAGGACCAAGAGCATATTTGGCAGACCGAGACTGGAGCATTTGGCAGAGACTGAGAGCATTTAAGGAGCTGCGACAGAGAAGAGCTGTGACAAAGATCGAGAGCATCAAGCCTGCTGGGCGACAGGAGAAGGCTTCTTCCTTTGCACGAGGAGCCCAAGCAACGAGAGGATGGGTCACTCATGAGTCACGGGTAAGTAGCCTTGAATGGTTGAAACTTGAACCAGTTGAATGATGAACATATACTACAACTTTGGATCCGGTACACCGCAATTTTGTTGCCATAAACAACGTGGACGTAAGCGGAATGCATCTGTTTTCCAACTCCATTAAGTTCCTTCTAGATATCTGGCAAGCCAGGTTGGGTTGAACTTTGACGGGCATAATGCCCGACAGGCATTTTAAAACCCATTTCACAAGACAAACAGGTTATTTTGTTATTTATTTATCAAAACATTTTCCACTGAATGTAGAGTGGAGGGTTGCTCTACAATACAGTATGAGTCACATATATAACTTATATAGGAAGAACAAAAAATTAAATAAATCTATTTGATAATATATGTCAATACAAAAGTTAAAAGATTTATCGAGCATTAAGAAAGATGAAATTTGATTCTTATCGATTCTTGATAATGCAGGTTTAAGATAAATCTATGGTTATATATTCATCAAAAACTAATTTATACTTTCAAACTCCTAGATACATACAGTATTAATAGATTTTGTTAATATAAATGTAGAAACACTCCAAGTTTTACCTTGTTAATAAATTTTGTTACTATAGCTGTAAAAACACTATAAAACTTATACTGTTAACATATTTTCCAATTATGATTGAAGAACAATTTTGAATTGGTTATAAATTTTAACAATACTACAACCACTACTAGTGAATCTAAAAAGTAACTTGTGAAAGATGGTTTAGGGATGATTGAGCAAATTATTAGAAAGCTTTAACAATAATATTGCTAAAATAGCCACTCATAATGTTGCAACTTACTGTTATTATATGAAACTCAATTAGATTTCAAATCTGAAAATTACATATATGATTCTATGATGATTTATAATATATTATTATTATTATTATAAAATTAAGGTTAGGGTTCCAAATCCCCGAATCCTAATTTTGGACGAGTGCAGAATCCTGTATCCGATTCTTCAGCCGATTCCAATCGCACCCACGATTTGTGTAATCCTTGCAAAAAAGCTATCTCCTTAGGAGATCATTGTTAGGGAGAGATCAGTTCAAAATGGATGAAGATGCTATGAACATTTTCTTCAAAAAAACTGGCTCAGCTCCCAACATTACTACAAAGATGCTCATGTTACACCACTTAACTGTGTAACAATCAACCAAAGACAAGTTCACAGTGAAAAAAATATTGACCCAAATCCCGATTAATCTTATGACCAAAAGTGGCCTAGACAACAGAAACCATGAAAAGACATCATTGATGCTGGATGGAATCATACTCATACCCGGGATTTAACACTCCACTAGATAAGATCAATTTTAGTATTCAGCATGCCCAAGTCTCTTAGTACATACAGCCCCAGTTGCTAGAAACACATCTGCAAGGTTTTGATCATAAAGCTTCTGATATCTAGAATTCAACACTTGAATCTCTAACGACCGACACAACAGCCACATTAAAAATGATCTACAATTAAAAAAAACAAAGATTGGTTGACTTGGGCCATTCAAAACTGCTAGACTTTGACCTATAGACTTTATGCTGCCACTAGTTGCACTCTTGTGATCCTCTTCGTATCCAGGCAAGGACTAGCAAAACTATGACCACTCATTTAATTCTACACACTGGAAATGTTCCAGTGCATAAAGTTCAAACATGGCCCCCATGTAAAATTCACTCAGGCCATTCAGTTTTAAATTATACAGTACCTTAATCACAATATATTTTGACCTCCAAAGAAATCCCAATATTTGTTAGGCGTCATATAAATATACCATATCAATATGCCAGATCAATATGCCAGATCAAACCATTGATATAAAGTGGCAGGATGAACTTTATTTGCGAAAAAAAAGTTAAAATATCCAGTTTGTAGGAATACATATAACAGCATTACCTGCATTTTTTCCTTCCTTCTTCCTGTTACATTCCAATCCCTGTTCTTTTCAAGATATGAGAGAATTGAAATTTCTATATTGAATCGATGCTTGGATTTGTACTCTGTTCCCAAGTTCCAATTTCATATACAAAATGAACTTATTGAATTTGAGGAATTCATTTCAAGATTTGCAATAATTCATAGGACCTTATTGCATTGAACATATTATTCCATGCATTGGCATTGGCTTTGGCATTCACTTGAATACTTTTTATACTTACGTTGTGGCAGACACTGCCGTATGGTGCTAGAAAGCAGCTGTTTTCTCAAAAAGGCATAGGGAGTGTAACCTGAAGGAGGTAATACTCTTGTCACTTATATCCACCACAATTAAACACATATTTCTTCCTTGGCATTCATAAACACTTTGAGACTCTTCATTTTCCTGCCAGCTTGATATATGTAGCAACGCTTGACCATATATCATACTCAAAGGCTCTCTCAGCCTTAATAGTTGTCATGTTGCTCAAGCAAAAATTGTATAACAATGGTAAACCTTTATTTGATGTTGAAATATCTCTATCCAAATTCAACCTAACCATAATCAGAGCGGAGGCAGTCGACTCTGTTTGGACAAATCTTACATAGGATTCAGTTGTTTTTGTTTACAGTCAAAAGTATGGTGCGGCAGTTTATGTTTGACATTATCCAAAATTGTTGTTATCTTGCTAGCATTTTATTATTTTTTCAAGCTATATATACTGCAAATATCAGATATGGGCAATCGCCTTCTAGGATCACAAATTTGTTGAAGTGAGACAACAATGCTAGATACGAGTTTAAAGACTAGCTGCAGTGACTACCATTGTTGATCATTTCCAGAAACAAATATAAATGGAACATGTGTGCCCCGTTCAGACAACAGTTACTACATTGTTGATCATTTCTAGAAACAAATATAAATGAAACCTGTGTGCCTCGTTCAGACAACAGTTAGGCCATTCAGTGTCTGAGGTTTAGCTTGTTTTATTCCATTTTTATTCCTGTCCTCATATAAGCTTCTAAATATATTATAATCGGTCTTCTATCTTTTACTAAGATATCAATTTGCAATCGATGAGAAATAATGTTAGACAAATCATCAAGCTTCAAAAGAAGGATTATTGAGAATAAGCTTGAAGTTAGACAATCTCACCCTTGCACAGGAGGCAATCTCTCCAACGCACTCTCGCTGCAATCCGATAAGGACGAGCTGGAAGCTCCACTTTTCTTGTCCTTGGAGCAATCAGTCCGGTTATTCTTTACAATGGGCATTTTTCTCTTGTCGAACGAATTAGCAGCATGTCCGGCCATCGAAACCACTCAGCCGAACCTCATTACACTTCAAATCGCATAGAAAAAGGCTAACAAAAATGCATTCTTCAAATTCTTTACTATTCACACTCAGATCTGCTCCGAAAACAGAGTACTAAATGTCAATTCTTCCTCAGCCCCCACTGCCCTGTTATACCTAATAAATAAATTCCTAACGGTCATAATGCCGAGACCACAGACATTTAGCCGAAAAAGAACAATGCCAACCCTAATCAAAACCAGCAAAGACTGAAGCTCACTGTAGGGTTTGCAGATCGCTGATGAACCTGCTAACGTAAAGGCCGTACAGAAATAAGAAAAATCTAAAATGAAGCCGAGGCAGCGCCTCTTTGACGTAATTTTTAGCGCAAAAGATACTAAAATTTGCGGAGGCTGTCGTGCAGCTCTGATGTGTACCTGAGGCCCTAGAAAATTACCCTGCAAATGAGAGATGCTGAATCCTTCTCTGACACATTCTGGCACATTCTAGAACAGGGCTTTTGTTCTTCACGCAGTGTATGTAATATGCTCTCCATGGATCGATCTGTGAAGGCTGCAAACAAAATCCATAAAGAACAAGAAAGAAAAGGAGAGTAAAAATTCACAGAAGCTGTGCAACAAAAGCATTCAAGCCCTGCTGAATCTCGGAAACCTGACAGTAGCGGATCCCGTGCGGCCTTCTGCCTGAGCAAAGGGACCGTGTGATTCAGCTTGAATAGCGGAAACTTTATCTGCAGTGAGTCGGCTGCTGGTTTTGACGGGACGGAACAGGAGCAGAGAGTTGTGTGGTGAGGATTTGTTTCCGTTGGCCACAATTTTGAACCTCAAACGGCACTCTTCTTTCGGATTTGACCTCCACCATGGCCGACCGACCGGCCTTATACTACTGACTGCTATCTCATGGTCGGCTTAAACATCATGCACCTTATTTCAATCCAACGGCATCTCCTTAGCTCCGTCGTCCTTCACGGCCGTAAAAGTGTGGCTAACTTAAGCTCACCGCAATACTCATTTTATTTCAGGATAAACGTATTAAACACTCGTCTCATTACTTGATATACGCGTATATTCACGGGATACGTCTTTTTGCCGGATTTTTCTCCCGTGCTTCTATCCTTATGGTTAATCGGACGGCGCTGACTGAATCCAGGGATCTCTACCGTCCGCTTCGTCGGAAACTGAGCGCTTCCACAACTGCTTTCGTTCTCCGGCTCCGGGACGATTGGTCAAACGTGACACACAGCAATTCAAAGCGCTTTTAATAAATAAAATAAAAAAACATTTTTCGAAAAATATTGAGTAAGCTAGTTTGCCATTTGTCAGCTGGACACCTCTCAAGGTTCCAATTGTGTGGACTACAGCCAGATTTCTACTATCGCAACTGCTCCAATGGTCAACCACCCTTGCCACAATTAGTCCAGATTTCAAATATTGTGGGGACATCCAGTCTCCCTCATGACCATGCATGTGAGACATAATTGTTCGAAGTTACACGCTATCTTAGTTAATGTGCATAAATTTTGTTTTATATATTTTTTAACTATAAAATTTTGACTTTCGTAACTTATCATGCTAATTATTGTATTGAGATTACCCAAAGTGCTCTACAACCACGACTTTTGTATGGGAGATAAATGAGCAACCTTACTCTCTGCCGGTTTTGAACCAGTAACTTTTAGGGAGATAACACAAGTTCTTAACCATTAGGCTCACTCAAGTGCTCAATATTGGCGGTTCACTTGTTATGAACTCACATGTTGTAAATTGGAGGTCACTAGTTCAAATCACACCCACCTTTACCCATGTCCCATGCTTGCGAGGTGTGTGGGGCACCTAGGGGTATACTGGTAGCGGGATTGGATCCACAGCCCCATGTCATGCAATTACCAACCTAGTCTCAGGTTGTTGATTCCCCTAGCAAAAAAAAAAAAAATTAATCCTTAGCTGGACTACCAGCTTAGGTTCATCTTAATGTAAATTTTTTTTTGATGTGTAAAATGGGTAAGATAAAAATAAAATAAAAAAATAATTACTATTTTGAACTAACACGTTATTTTTATACTTTATGAGTTTACATGAGACTATATGCCATTTTTTATTTTTATTATGTTTTATATTTTATTTTTTTAACCAACATTGTCACATCACCTTTACCCATGCTACAACATCTCCCCATATAGGTGGTAAAGCACCTGGCTACTATCAATACAAATATTATTTTGAAAATATTTAGGAAATGAAATCAACCAATTCTATAATCCATTTTGGATTTTTGAAATCTTAAAAACAAAAAAATAATTAAGTAAATGTGTTTTAAGGTTTAAGCCTCTCCTTTTATACTAATAAAGATGAGTTTGGAGTAAAAAAAATTTTATTCTGCATAACATTAGAAACTAAGCTTTCATTTATGGTGTAAGACATGTCATTAACAATGAAGTGATGGCTTTTGTAATGTATTAAGGTATAAGGTTTATGAAAACCCTTATGAGTGAAATGACATGAGTAATCAAGGATTTTAGGGAAATCAAGAACACTTGAGTGGGCTTAATGGTTAAGGACATGTGTTATCTTTGTGGAGGTCACAGGTTCAAAACTGGTTGGAGTTAGAAAGTGGAATGCAAAGCATAAGAATGGCACAAAACGTAATCTTGGATGGCGGGATGATACAGAACGTAATCTTAGATGGCGGATTTTAGATTGATCACATTTATGAGGTTTCTCTTGATTTAATGAAGGTGGAATTATCTCGATCAAGGGCGTAGATACCATAGTCCATGCATTTACTAGGACGCAATTTTGGGTGGCGAGATTTGTTTTGTTCTTCATCTTGTCGTATTTTATATTATTGCTGGTGGGATTAGTGATCGTAATCCTCACCTTGGGATTTGAACTAGTTCGTTAAGCTAGATTATCTTGCTTGTTTATCTTGTTTATCCGATCGTACTTGATGTATAGCTTCTTGGATAAAGAACCTTCTTTATGGCGTTTAGGTGGATTCTTTATGGCGTTTTGAGACAATATGGGTGACCTAAGTCACTCCTTGATTTTTTGCTTGCCGAGTGTTATTGAATCGCTCTGAGCCGAGAGCCGGGCCGAGGCAAACATTCGAACTGCAACAGAGCCATCGAGCATTCTAACTGCAACAGAGCCGCCTGCAGAGACGAGCCAATGAGAGGAATAAAGATCTAAGAAAAATAAAACTGGACCGAAGATATCGGGCGGATCTTGGTTCGTATTTAATCTCCTTGGTTTTTCTAACGGGTTGTTTTACTGTCCATTCTTTGTTTCTTTGTTATTCTTTGGTGGATAATACCTCCGCTGGTTTTTTCTGGCCGGCATTGGTGAAGCGTTGAAATTCGGAGAGATTGGAGAATGGAGAGTTTTGGGGTTAGGGTTTGAATATTATACAAGTTACAGTTCTCCTTGTAGAAATGAAGAAGACTTTCATCATTGTAAGAATGGATTGATACAGTTGAGCAGAATGAATGTCTAAGGGTTTGGAGAGGAGCCGCGTTGGTGAAGAATCGAGAGGAGAGTTGAGCAGTGTGGGTGTTTTTTAGGGTTTGATTAAGAGCCGCAGTTATTCTTGCCGGAGTTCAACAACCAATTGAGAGTTGTGCAGGGTCAATCAAGGGTTTTTATGACACAATGATAGCAGAGGACATCTTTTATGGTTCAGTGAGAGGATATGTGAAAGAAATGGATGCAAAGAGTCGAAACGTGGAGGGCTCCGGGGATATGGAGGTCTATAGTACATTCAACGGGTTTCTTGTGACTTCCAGCTCTTTGGAGGATTCTATCAAGTAAGTTTTGGTTGCAGGGATTATTTCCGTTTTGCCTATTTGAGTGTTTCATGGTTATGGGAAGTGCACATTTCCTTTTTTTCATCAAAATTGCCCATTTAATCCAGATTTCTTTCAACTAGCGCAAACCCTATTAATCCTGATTGTGCTTTTGATTAGCACTAAACCCTGCTCTGATTTGCTCTAATCATGGCTGTATTCTCCGAGTTGTTTCTTTTGAGGCATTCCTTGTTTCTATGAAAATGAGATCTACATCCTCCATCTTATTATTTGATATATCGGCTGGCAATTTGTGAATTTATAATATCTTCCTTGGTAACCTTAGCGTGCTTATCAAACCTTGGTGCTGGTGTCAGGGGTTTGCAATTTTTTGGTATTTGCGGCCTCTTTTTGTGGACGCAGCTTTGGCTGGTCTCTCTCTGGATTGATAGAGTGGAGTTCACTCTATTTTGGCGGATATAGTTTTTTTGGCTGGTTATTGTTGATTATTCTTGATCAATTGAGCAGTGATCGTTTTTTTCATTAATGCATCTGGTTTCCATGAAGCTGGTGTATTTTTCTTGAAACAATGTATTGAGGACGCAGTCTTGATTGTTTCTGATAGAGTGGAGATTTTTCTATCTCGGAGGCCTTTGTCTTGACTGGTTTGCTGGTTACTGGTTTGATCAATTGAGCAGTGATCGTTTTTCATTAATGCATCTGGTTTCCATGAAGCTGGTGTATTTTTCTTGAAACAATGTATTGAGGACGCAGTCTTGATTGTTTCTGATAGAGTGGAGATTTTTCTATCTCGGAGGCCTTTGTCTTGACTGGTTTGCTGGTTACTGGTTTGATCAATTGAGCAGTGATCGTTTTTCATTAATGCATCTGGTTTCCATGAAGCTGGTGTATTTTTCTTGAAACAATGTATTGAGGACGCAGTCTTGATTGTTTCTGATAGAGTGGAGATTTTTCTATCTCGGAGGCCTTTGTCTTGACTGGTTTGCTGGTTACTGGTTTGATCAATTGAGCAGTGATCGTTTTTCATTAATGCATCTGGTTTCCATGAAGCTGGTGTATTTTTCTTGAAACAATGTATTGAGGACGCAGTCTTGATTGTTTCTGATAGAGTGGAGATTTTTCTATCTCGGAGGCCTTTGTCTTGACTGGTTTGCTGGTTACTGGTTTGATCAATTGAGCAGTGATCGTTTTTCATTAATGCATCTGGTTTCCATGAAGCTGGTGTATTTTTCTTGAAACAATGTATTGAGGACGCAGTCTTGATTGTTTCTGATAGAGTGGATTTATTCTATCTCGGCGGCCTTTGTCTTGACTGGTTTGTTGGTTTGCTGGTTTGTTGGTTACTGTTTTGATCAATTGAGCAGTGATCGTTTTTCATTAATCTATCTGGTTTTCTTGAAGCTGGTGTATTTTTCTTGAAACATTGTATTGCGGACGCAGTCTTGATTGTTTCTGATAGAGTGGAGATTATTCTATCTCGACGGCCTTTGTCTTGACTGGTTTGTTGGTTTGCTGGTTTGCTGGTTACTAGTTTGATCAATTGAGCAGTGATCGTTTTTCATTAATGCATCTGGTTTTCATGAAGCTGGTGTATTTTTCTTGAAACATTGTATTGCGGACGCAGTCTTGATTGTTTCTGATAGAGTGGAGATTGTTTTATCTCGGCGGCCTTTGTCTTGATTGTTTTGCTGGCTACTATTGTTTGAATAAGTGGAGATCACTTCTCAATGCCGCATCTGGTTTAATCCTTATTATCGGTGTTTATATCCTGCAGCATTGTGGTTTCAATAGAGATTTTTTTGAGGTAAGCTTGGACTGTTTTTATAGTTTTCTGTTGAAGTTTTGTTTTTAGGCGATTACCGGACATAAGGATTGGTGTCGGTATGCTGTTAATCGTTTCTGTGTGTATTATTATGAGCATTTAGGATCTTTATTGGGGATCTTTGAATTTTTTTTCCCCGAAGTTTGAAGGATTTTTGTTCTGGGTTGGGGGATTATCCTGGCTGTGTTAGTCATGTCGCTTCGGGCGACGAAATCTTTGGCACGTACTCCGCCAGGATGCTTGAATTGTATTAAGCAGGGTATAGGAGTGGAGAAGCAGGTTTCAGCGACTTATGTGCCTATGCAGACTAACCTGGGAGACTTGGGGTCTGTTCTAGGCCCGGAATTTGATACTATTAAACTTGCTCCTGTCTTGGATGGGGTTATTTCTGTAGTGGATCGTCTGGATGGCGAAAATCTGGGTGGGCAATCTAATTGTGATTTGAATGATATATGCCTGCCAGGTTTGAGTCCTTTATATGCTTGTCCTGTCGGTTATGTTCCCATGGGACATTTGTCATGTTTCCATAAGGGTTCTGGTGAGGATAAACGTGTTTCTGCAATTTACTCACCGGTGAAGGTTATGGGAGATAGGGATTTGCTATGTATGGGTCCTAAGCACAAGGATTGTTCGGAGATTGGATTTCAAGTCTCCTCTTGCTTGGATGGCGGAGTCAAGAGAGGCGGACAGTTTAAACCAACTTCTCAGTCGATTGAAGTATATGCAGCAGAGATGAAACCTATGGTATTCGGTTCTGATGAGTCCTTGGTAGTAGGGTCTTGTGATTATGGGACAGTGCTTTTGGCTGTTAAATCAGTCCCGGAGGGGTTAATTTCGAGGGGTGTTGATGAGGTTGACATTGGTGTTGATCCTCTATTCTCCGTGGATACGAATACTTTCCCGGAATCCATTACTCGTCCTTTGGATTCGAAGGTCATTAAGACAGGGCAATGTCCTGCGTGCCCTGGGAAAAATATTTTGGCTGGGAATTTGCCTTCTTCATTAAAAAAAAATTTCAATCGGATACATTGGGTATTTTGAACTGCGAATGCATGGGTGCTAGTGATATTCATAAAGGCTCTGGTTATCAGGTTAACAAGATTAAAAGCTTATCGGATAGTCTCAAGTTAGTTGGGATGGATCAAGAGGTTAGTGAAGGTATGAATGCAGATATGGGATTTACTCCTAATTCTGTTGAGAATCATGTTTTTATCAGGTCCACGGATTTTGATAATGAACATGTGCATGCTTCTCACTCTTCTATTAGCCAGGGGAACTCTAAGTCTAAGAAGCGGCAGCCTAAACCCATTAAGAAGATAAATTCGGTTTTAAAGACTCTGGGGGAAGATGTGCTTTTAAATGATATCATTCTCACCAATGCTTTGACCTTGGTTGGGAGGTTTGGAAGGCGAAATTATAATGTTGAATCTTTGCATGGGTGGGCTGAGAAGACTTGGACTGAGGTTATCAGCACTCGTCCTGAGATTTATATGCTTCCAAGGGGCTGGATAGCATTTAAATTTTCTTCTGTCACTGATGTCGATCGGATTCTGGCTGGAGTTTGGAGATGGGATAAAGCTGGCCTTCTTATCAAGCGATGGACGCCCTTATTTCATCCGCGGAAGGAAAGATATGATCAAGTTCCTATTTGGGTCAAACTCCCAAACTTACCCTTTGAATTCTGGTCTTCTGATTTCTTCAGACTTGTTGGTAATACCTTGGGATCCCATTTGGAAACTGATTTTACTTATTTACAGTCTGGGGTTTGCTGTATGGGCCGGGTTCTTGTTCTGTTAAACTTTCGTTTGGGATTACCTGCTGAACTGGTCATCAAATAGGGTAATAATGACTTCTATCAACCTCTGGATTATGTGGGAATTCCCTTTAGATGTTATAGATGCCATGGGTTTGGACACATGGCAAATGAATGCTCTCTTCCATTTAATAAACATTCTTCTTCCAAAGTTTGGAGAGTCAAAAATGTTGGGAATCAGTCTGAAACAAAGGCTGGAACGTATGTGGATGAGAATTTGGATTTGCATTATGTCTCCTTTGAGTCTGAACCTTTAGCCAATCTTAAATCGTTAAGCATTTCCAATTCTAAGGACGAAGTTGGTAACCTTCCTTTTCTTAATCATTCCGTTGAGGCCTTATCTCTTGCTACTCCGATTTTATCTTTGAAGGACCTGGGTTTTGTATCTCCTTGTAAGGCCTCTCCTATTGTTAGCAAGGGTTATTATCTTCGATCGTGCTCGAAATCTGTTCAGAAGGTTTTTCGGACTGTCAAGGATAAACCTGGGAATCATAAAGTAGTTAAGGGTCTGAATGGGGATGAAAAAGTATTACATTCAGTGATGAGTGGTGTTGGGGCGCTTAGAGCATCTGCCCTTAACAAGGTTTCCATATGATCCTTTTGACCTTAAATGTTAGGGGTTTGGCTAGTCTTTCCAAGAAACTAGCAGTTATAAGACTTATCGATCAACATGCAGTTGATGTTATTTTTTTACAAGAAACAATGATTGAGGGGTGTGTTCTGGTTCAAGATATGGAACATTTGATTCATGGATGGCAGTTCATTTCGGTGGATGCTAAGGGCAGATCGGGTGGACTTATTTTGGGCTGGAAGTCTTGTAATTATCTTTTTCATAATGCATGGGCCATGAAAGCAGGGTTGTGTGCTGTTTTATTTTCATATGATTTACAAAAGGAAATATCCTTTGTTAATCTCTATGCGCCCTACCTGAACAGGGAAACTTTCTGGAATAATTTGATTAAGATGGACTGTTTCTTAACTCCATTTTTAGTTTTTGGGGGCGATCTTAATTTTTCCTTGGGACTTTCTGAAATCTGGGGGGTTAAAGCACAAGGAGATCCTTTAACTAATTTTTTTCACAATCTGTTGGAGAGCTTGGGCATTGTTGACATCAACCCTTTGGAGTCTATTCCTACCTGGAGTAATTGTAGAATTGGTTTTGAGAGTATATGCAAAAGGTTGGATCGTCTTTTAGTTTCGGCTGATTTCCTAGATTGTGATTTCTTTCTCAAACAATGGATTGGGTGTGGAGGTGTATCTAATCATCAACATGTCTTCTTGCAAATTTCATCTCAGTCTCCTAAGGCCCATAGTCCTTTCAAGTTCAATGCAGGTTGGTTGGATCATATTGACTTGGTTGAAGCATTAAAAGATTCTTGGGTTCTCTTTGATGCTCGGTCTGCTTTATCTCCTGCTGCTCAATTTAGTGAGAATCTTAAACAAATTAAAGCAATTTCTATTAAGTGGTCCCTGAATAAAAATGCTCAGAATATTAAAGATTTGGTTGATATTGAATTCGAGTTGAAAAGATTTTATGACAGGCATAATTTTGGTTTTATATCAGTGGTTGATAAAGATTTACTAATTGAGATTGAATCACACAAGATCTCTATTCTTCTTTTTCGGGAAAAGGAGGCTCGCCAGAAAAGTAGGGCGTTATGGTTGAGTTGTGGTGATGACAATACTCCTTTCTTTCACAAATTTGCTGCTCATAGGAAATGCCACAATTCTATTTGGAAACTTTATGATGATTCTGGAAATCTTGTGGAAGGATCTGAGGCTATAGCTGAGGCTGGGATTTAGCATTTTGAAAATCTATTTAAAGAAGAAGATGACCTCCATCTTCCAGAGATTGTTCATAGTGCTGGTCATTTCCCATCATCTGTATCAAAGGATGAAAATGTTGAGCTAATGCAGGCTATTACTCTTAAAGATATCAAACATATTTTATCCATCAGCAAAAATGATAAGAGTCCTGGACCAGATGGTATTCCTGTTGAGGTGTATAGATGCCTGTTTGATGTTTTGGGTGAGGATCTTTTAAGAGTCATTGAATTGTCTCGGATAAGTGGCAAAATCCCAGGTGTCTTTAATTCTACCTTTCTTGCCCTTATTCCTAAGATTGATCGTCCCTTAATCTTTTGAGGACTTTAGGCCTATATCTCTGTGTAATTTTGTATACAAAATTATTGGTAAGATTATCTCGATCAGAATCAGAAAGGTATTGGGTAGATGTATTTCTGGTGAACAGTTTGGGTTTTTGCCGGGAAGGCAGATTCACGATGCTGTAGGTGTCATTCAGGAAGGTATGCATTCTATGCATGTTAAATCCTTAAAAGCTGTCATGATTAAGATCAATCTTTATAAAGCTTATAATCGAGTCAGCTGGATCTATCTTCGGGTTATTCTTGCGAAAATGGGATTCGCTAGAAACTTTATTGCGTGGGTTATGAGCAGTCTATCTTCTGTTTCATTCTCTCTACTCATCAATGGTTTTTTTTTTCCAAGAAAAAAAAGCGTAATTTTATTTCAAGCTAAGGCGATATAAAATTACATTCTGTAGGTGCATAAGCACATCCGAGACAAGACCATAGGTCTGCAGAAAAAATATAAAAAAAACAAAAATATTACATAAAGTTGTCTAGGAATTAGGTATTTTATAATAATCCTCTAATTTCCCTTTCTTCCCTCTCTTATTTGTTTTTACTTCTGTCCATCCCCCCTTCTGAGGTGCAACTACTATCAGTTCTTTACTCGCCTGCTCCACTGCTGGCTGAGCAGACGTTTTATCTTTATCGGAATCTGAATTTTCTGATTCATGTGCACGCTTGGACCCGGTTAAAGAAGTAGCCATTTGTTGTATATTTTCCATGATTGTTTCCTTACCGGCATTTTTTGATTCTGAATGACATGCCTCCACTGTTTCACCGATAGGCACTATTTCCTCATTGACCTCGTCCTTTTGGTGTTCTTCTGGTTCGCTCTCCTCACCCTCTGAATCCTCATCACTAGAGGGAGCATAATCTGCTTGCCATGTTTTCCTTTTTGGATGCGACCCCTATTTCTTTTTGGGAAACCTTTTTGAAAGAGGACACGAGTCTTGTAAGTGTCCTGTTAGATGGCAAAATCTGCATCTAAAAGAAGTATTTTCATAGTCCAGTGCCTGGACCCATCTGTGCTTTTCATATATCAGCTGGACTCTATCAGGAAGACCTTTGCTAAGGTCGATCTCCACACAGATTCTTGCATAAATAAATAACCCTTGCTCATTCAAAGTAGCATCACTTTTAATGAACTTCCCAAGCAGATTGCAAATGTCTTCCAAAACTAGGTGATGCCAGAAAGAAAGGGGCAGGTTTGGCAGCCGCACCCATACCGGCATTTTGGTTACCACCATAGTGTTGGCATCAAACTCAGGGATCCAAGGGGTTAAGAAAAGCCCCGCTCTCCCCCAAAACCAAGGGCCCTGCTCAATGATCTTCTGATAGTCTTCCTTTGATTCAAACTGTACAACAAAAAATCCTTTGGCACATAAAAGAATTTGACAATTTGTTGTCCAGTTTGTGTAGATCCAGTTATGAAGGTCAAAAGATCTGGGCCAAAAGCCATTAAAACGACAAATGAGAGCATGTGTTTGAAGGGTACTGAATAGTTGTGTTACCTCTGTATTCTTGACCTCCAGAGACGGGATAACATCCAGTTTCTCCACAATATACGGCTTGGGTTGTGAAGATGGTGGAGCGGCTGTGGACTGTGACCCCTTTGATCGGGCTGCGTCTTTGTATGAAAAGGGACCTGCTGTTCCTCTGTTCCCTCCTATTCCCCCCCGCAAACGATACATCACATGCAAAGTAGAGTTCTTATAGATCTGGCAATCCCTCAACTTTTCACCCTCTTGCAGCACTTTATCCTCATGCAGAATGTAAAATAGAGTTGGAGAATAACCCTCTTTCTGCACTATCAGGGTTGTTAGAGTCTCCCCTGTATCTTCAGCAAAAACCCACAGCAATAAAGATCTTCCTGAAGGCGTTTTCACAAAAATCTGAAAAGTTCCTACCTCTTGCAGGTGGCCAGTGGGGCGTTTGAGCTTCAGCGTCCGCTCCAACCTTCCATTGAATCCGAATTCGTCGTGGACTTGAGAGGGCACATCATAGGGACGGACCCCGCCGTATCGCCAGTGCACATTCTTCAGATCGCAGGCGGAGAGGATCGAGAGCTCCATCCAGGGCCGCCTCCTTCTAAACCCTAAATCATGACTTTCAATGGATGCGTCGCCATTTACGAGCCTGGTAGACTCGTCGCCCAGATCGTGAGAATCAGAGGGCGGCTCTACAGGTGTAGTCAGGTACTTGCGCTCCCCTGTGATCAATGCTAATCGATCTGTGCCCCTTTCCAAGATCTTCCTCCGTCGAGCCTCCCTGGCGCTCTGCATTTTGGTTTCTTTTGACCTTCTCCCTGTGACCAATGTTATATTTCTCTACTCATCAATGGTGTTGCTACCAACTTTTTTAAATCTGGTAGGGGACTCAGACAGGGGTGTCCTTTGGCACCACTTCTGTTTCTTATTGTGGTTGAAGGCCTTGGGAGGGCTATTCTTCATGCTAAACTCTGTGAGACTTATCAAGGTTTATCTTTTGGTAATGATACATTTTTAACTCATGTACTCTTTGTGGATGACATTGTCATGGTTAATGATGGTTCTAAACAATCTCTCTCTACTCTTTATGAGATTTTAATGCATTTCTGTAAGGCATCTAGGATGCAAATAAATGATAATAAATCATCTTTATATTTCTCCTTTATGGAAGATTTTGAAGTTATTACATTACAAAATATCTCCAGCTTTCCTGTTGATAGAATTGAAAATGGCATGAAGTACCTTGGGTTTCATCTTAAACCATGCAAATACCTTATTAGGGATTGGTATTGGCTAATTGTTAAAGTTGAACAAAGGATTCAGAATTGGAGCTTTCGTTGGTTGTCCAAAGGAGGAAAGCTGATTTTGATTAAAGCTGTTTTAGAGTCCATTCCAGTCTATTGGATGCATTTCTGGGTACCTATGGGAGTCATAGACAAAATCAGAAAGCTTTGTTTTAATTTTCTTTGGGCTGGTAAACATAACTCTTTTGGTTTACCTTGGATATCATGGAAGTTCCTTGCTATGCCTAAATCTATGGGTGGATGGGGACTTAAAGTTCCTGTTTTATTTGCCAAGGCACTTGCAGCAAAAAATGTCTGGAATATCATTCATGGTTCGGGTTTATGGGTTAAGATTGCAACACAGAAATATATGTATCCAATGAATATTCTGGATTGGATTAGAACTACTGTTAAAAAGAAAAGAACATTTCTATCTGTTGGAAAGCTGTTCTTTGGGCATTTGATCTCATTGGAAATTTTCTGGTTTGGAAGATTGGTGTTGGCAATGCTGTTCGTATTGGTTTAGATCCGTGGTCTGGATGTAAATGGAGACATGCTCTTCCTATTCCTATGCTAGAAAAATTACATTTGGCTAGTTTTCAATTCATTTCTGATATTGGAATTCATTGTATGTCTGGTTTGATGTCTCAAAAATGGTTATCTGCAGACACAATTGGATTTACTGACCCTCTTGAGATTGATGCTTGGAATGGATATATTGTCATTCTCAAGTCTAGCCATGTTAGACTCTCAGCTGTAGTTGATTGTCTTATCTGGAATTTATCTAAAACAGGCAAGTATTTTCTTAAGGAGGGTTATGCTGAACTTATGAATAGAGAAGTGGAATCGATTTGGTGGTGGAAGGTCTTATGGAAGATGAAGTGTCCCCTAAAAACAAAAATTTTTAGTTGGTTTCTTCTTTCTGGTAAAGCATTGACCTGGGATATTCTCTGTTCGAGGGGTAGAGAAGGTCCTAGAAGGTGCTTTTTATGCAAACAGAGCTGTGAATCCAATTTTCATATTGCCGTGGACTGCCCTTTTACTCAATCTGTTTGGTCAATTATTGAGGATCATTTGAAACTTAATAATTTATGGAATGGAGATTCCCTGTCAGTATGTTTTAAAAACTGGTGTTTTATATTAGATGTGGTACTTATCAAATCTTTACCTATCATTGTACCCTAGTTTATATGGAAAGCAAGAAAGAGGTCTTGTTTTGAGGATCTTGTCACAACCCCTGCACATGTATCAAGCTACAGTTTGGATATGATGAAGAATTTACCACAGTCCTTATCTGTGGTCTCTATCAGATCAATTTTTGTGGAAGAGATTGATAAAACTTATGCATGGGGTTACTTTGATGGATCTGCAGCTGGGGATCCAATGATATGTGGGGCTGGAGGTATGCTGTTCATATATGTCTCTTTCAAAGCAGGTTTAGGCTTGGGTACTAATAATTATGCAGAATTATGTGCTCTTAAGCTTCTTCTTAGGTTGACTCGGATGAATAATTTGGATAAAATTCAAGTTTTTGGGGATTCTCAGTTAGTTATAAACTGGGCATCTGGTAAGTACCGCTTACTAAATACTGAATTAGCCATGATTCTTCAAGATGTTCACTATTTAGTTGACAGTCTTGATTATGTGTCTTTGAAACACATTTATAGGGAACGAAACTATAAAGCAGATGCTTTGGCTAAAGCAGGTGGCAACACTTTTGAAGGATCTTGGAGTATTTGTGAACAGAGAGGCACAGAAAATGTGAAAACCTTTCAGGTTTTCTAGTTTATGAAGCACAGGTTCATTTGGTACTGTGAGCTGTCTTTTGCAGTTTAGAGTATGACTGTTTCTTGATGATGGCTACATGCACTTTGATTTTTTCTGATAGTTTCTTGTGAATACTTTGCTGGTTCACTTTGGCGATATTATGCTTGGGCTTTTCTGGTTTAAATTTTTTTGATTCCACCCTTGATATATGATGCTTTAGCTGAAATTAAAATGCTTCATTTTGCCCCTTTGGTAATTTACAAGCAAAATTACCGAGAGTATGACATGCGGGCTAATGGCCTCTTGTGCTTTGAATTGGATATGAACTTTCTTCGAAACACTGGATGGCATGGAAATGGCCAATTTAGTTGCTGAATTTTTTATCAGCATTTGATTTCAGTTATTATGGTTATGTTTTTTATTCATGTTGAGACTACTTTAGCTAGCTAGTTTTGCTCTGGTCTATTTGCTTGTGATCACCTTCGATTCACAATTTATCTGACCTGAATGATCATGAATGATGAAAAAAGTCTGCTATGATCAGACTGATTTTTTCTGCTGACAAGTAATGGTATAGTATGCTCTTCATGAGGCAATTTTATTGTATGTAATGACAACTTTATAGTTGGGTCAGATTTTGGATATGGTAATGGTACATTGTGCTCTTCATGAGGCAATGATCTAAATGTAATGTCAACTTCATAGTTGGTTTTTTGTACAATGGACCTATGGGGCCATCTGCTGAATGTGAATGAAATATTTACGAATTTTTTCTTTGGAAAAAAAAAAGGTTCAAAACTGGCAAGAGGTAGGGTTGCTTATTGGCTTGTTGTGACAAGGCTCAAAGGGTAGGCGACCCCTCGGATAAAGGCTCACCCCGGTGAGCTTCGGGATGTCTCATCCCCTGCTGAGTTACAAGTTACTAGTATATCTAGCTTACAGGATTTTGGGTATACTCTTGGGAGGTTTCTAAGTTCCCATGGTTAAAAAAAAAGACTTTAGGGAAACCCCTTCCTTGGATCACATCTTTTACATGAAGTCTCTTATTCAAGTGGCGCATTAAGCTAACATTCTTTCAAGTTAGGAGGCAATATAATTGTCATGTGAATAGTTAGAAAACATAAGTGCATGATAAGGAAGCTAGCTAAAAACACAACACTTTACACCTTCTTGTCGAAATTCGACAACTCAAGGAATGCAGAGTTATGATTGATTCAAAACTCTACTCGATTTTTTGAGCATCTAGGTCAATTTAAAATGTGTTAAAACCCCTAGAGGCAAAGTTCGATACATGCACTCTACCATCATACCCTTGGAACCTTGCCCCCGTAGAATTTTCGTTGGAACTATGCCTGAAAAGGCAACACGAAAGGGGGAAAGTGTTGCATTTTTGGCACCCGTCCATGATAAGTAGAATGACAAACATTTATTTTATTAGCTAGATAAAAGGAGGCCATCTGGCAACATGTTAATAAAGAGTTTGACCAAGCTTGTCAACACTCGGCTTTTGAAGATGAACTCGACCGGTGGCTCAAAACGTTGAGCATCTAAAATCTTCTCACGCAGAATCCATTCTTTCAATAAATGAGTATATCTCAAAAAAATATGAAGCTCGTGAAAGATGTCCTCATAAAAAGCACATTGTGGATGGCAATATAAGATGCACTGACACATCGAGGGTGGAAAGTGCAAGGAGTACTCTATGGCCCCAAATGAAATGAAAAGGTTGAATACGCATGGGGTATAGGGATAGCATCAAACAATGAAGCAGGGGCATATGCTTTATATCAAAGAATATTGGTCCTTCAGTTCAATTAAGTAAAAAGGTAATGATCCTTGGGGATTCACTTATGATAGTCAATAAGGTTGGGAAAAGAAATGCAAAAGGAGGAGCGTGATTGAGCATAGTAATTCAAAGGATCATATGGCATCTCGACTCTATCAAAGAGGTAAGGAACTTCCACATTTGTCGCTACAACAACATGAAAGCTGACCAAGTGGCTAGCAAGGCCACATACCTGGACAAAGGTGTTCTTATTATCAACCAAGATCCTCTAGGCATTAACTAGGTGCCATAGCCATCCTCCATGGAAAAAAAACAATTTTGCAAAGGGACTAAGGTCTATAAACATACTTTCAAGTTATAAATTGAGAGTCAAGTGGCATTTCATCACGATCAAAAGGGATGCATATTACTACATGTACACAAGGGATCACCCAAATTGCATTAAACAATTGATCCTCATGCATGTAGTGAGATCCAATCAATACAACGACTTAAACTTTATTTCATCAAGTTTGATTGTGAAGGCAAGGTAAATCCCCCAGTTGGGATAGCAATGAACAAAGGAAGAAACTCTAGCTCATGCTCTTAGATTCTGGTGAAGCATAGTTAACATGCATTTTTGCAGTCTCCTAGTTAGTGTTAAGCTCGTTTGCTCCTCCCAATTTTCCCACCTGTGTTTTGACTTTGTTTGGTTTGTAGTAAGTGGAACTGATCCTGGGAAGATTAACATATTATGGGTAAGGGGCAGTTTGACTATTAAAATTATCTTTCTCAATGTCGATTGTCTAGAGGAAGTAAATCAATTGCTTTTCGGGGTTATTTTTCTTTACATCACATAGGTACTATGAGTTTATTTCGGGGTCATAGTTAGGTTGTTAAGGCTAGCAATTAATCCAAGTGACTATGTTCTCCTTAGACTATAAATTACCCCTTCCCCTTCTCCCATCACTTGCACTATGGTTACTTTTTCTTGTTTTAGATACTTTGAGACAAACAACATCTCTGACCTTAAGAAAACACTAAGGAGAATTCACAAGCAAGTAGATGGCATGACACATCCAATTGGGTACAACTAGGCAATTAGAACATCAAGAGGCTAAAATGGAGAAGTTGGAAACCAAAATGCAAGAGAGCAATGTTAGAATGGATAGAGTCAAAGAGGGGATGGAATAACACTACAATTTGCTCTTGGATTTTACTAAATGGATTCACTCAGTAACAAGACAACCAATGTTTTTGGAGGGTTCAACAAAGGAGAATGAAAATGAAGAGGGGTCACTGTACAACAAGCAAGTAGTTTTATTATTGATCAAGATCGGTTCCAACTTGAGGGAAATGGAGCAGGGTGACATCTAAATGGAGGAATCCCACAACGGGCATTATTTCCCTTAAAGCAGGCTCATGTTTCATTTTGTATCTTAATTTTTGGTGTTTTTGTTCGCCAATATAGTTGTAGGTAAAACAAGCAAGTTTATAGTTATATATTATATAGTCTCATAGTGGAGGAATGCAATTCATTGTCTCAGGTTCATAGAGCTTGGTTTCATAAATTTTGGTCTTTTTGTAACTTCAGGCTGATTTGGTTCACCGCAACCTCTTTATAAGTTATAAAAATAATACATGTTCATGTAAAAAACAAAAAAACGCATTAGCACATCCTTCCAGAATGTGAAGGCTACTGGTTGTGCATCTAGGAAGCATCCAATGCCATTTTTCATGTAGGCAACTTCACCTTGAAGTGGTGTTTGCCCATTTTTCCACTTTGAGTGTTTTTTTTATAGTAACAATTAAATATTTCTATTAAAAAGGGCAATGACCGAACTATAGAGCCATATTTACAAAACGTTAGGTAGGGATAGAATCCATTCCTTTAGTTCTTATTGCGTACATGTTCCATCCAAAATACTTGTACATTCTTCACAAAACATGTAGTTGTCGATGTACAAGTATATTGTCTAATAAACTAGCCTAAAAGAAACATAAAGAAACAATATGTAGGCTAAATGTAAAATAAAACAAAACAATTAATTGAGCCCAATATGGGTAGCGATGTCTGTGTCCACTTATGATGTTGCTCCATCTCACTAGCGACAAAGGCACATGAATGGTCCATTGAAACTCTAATTAGATGTGGCAGGTGGATGCATCACTGTCCATATAATTTATAGGTAGGCCACTCAAGTCTAATTATTTAACATAAGTGTCTTTGATGATAGGCATCATAGATATCGTGGTTGCTAGAGGTAGGTGAAGAATATCCACCATTCTTCCAATTAGAGTTTGCAATGTTGCCATGGAATAAGCTATCTGAAGTTGCCTCCCTGAATGGACAATCATGAAAGCTCATGTCTCTATTTCCCATTGTCTCATTGTCTCAAACTAAGAATATGCTCACTTACTCTTAAGGCAAAATAATCTCATACCTTGTTATTTCCCATAAAATGGCTTTCTAATTCCTCATTCCACGTACTCAATTGTTTATCTAAGGAAGTAACAATTATGTTTGTCTCCTCAACATTCCTTTCACCATGCCTCAAACCCTTTTGTAACTCCTTTGACATATCACAAATGACACAATAATGATTACAACTTGGGCAATGCAACATGGAGGAATTCCCAGGCCATAACAAAAGGCACATAGCAAGAATACACAAACCTATATGGAGAACCAAATCGACCCCAAACTTGTCGATTGTATTTTTTTGCCTATAATTTGGCCATATTTATTCCTATGGGTTTCAAAAGGATCCCATAAACGAGACCATTTGCCTCCCCTGTACCCTTGTTAACAATTTAATGGGAGAAAGAGTTAGTAGCCTCAAGAGTAGGTGAGGAGTATTAATGGAGACCCTTGTCGTCAATTGCATGTTGAGATGCATGTGAAGGTGGAACGATGGAACCTTAATGGCATTCATGGTGGGGTATATGCGGAGATAGTTAACTTACCCCCTATTTTATACTTAGAACACCCTTGCCAAGTGAGACCCCTTCATTCACTTTTGAATCCAATACCAACCTTGGTGAGTGGAGAATATGAAAAAAAACAGTATAATTAAATTCCATTGTAACAAAAATAATTTGTTGGAAAAATTTGGCAAGAGGGAATCTCGATGAGAGTGTTTGATAATGTAATCCTTTAGTGATAACCATGGAGTTTCCAATCACTATGACTTTGCTAGATACAATGATTTTAATGATGGTGAGTCCATTTAGTGCAAAAAGGTATTTTGCTTCGTTGTTTGTGGTAAAACAAAGACCCCAAGTGTACTCAATTTATTTTCTTCCTTCGGGATCATAAATGATCCCCTTGCACCTACATCTTCGTCTTACCAAAGTGGTGTTGGAGCACCCATTCATAACTCCCATTGATCAAATTTTCCATGTCCTTGATCTTTTATAGATTTCTCTCGTGTCCCATGTGTTTCTCATTGACTTCAATCTTGTTGACCATAGGCTTAGCCTTCCCTAAAAGCCTCTAACCTCTTTATTGTCATTTCTTTAAACATTGAACCTTCTAAATCCTTTTCATATGCCTCTCATCACCTCATAGTGAGATAACCAATAATCTTCAACATTTGTTAAACAAATTGGATGTTATTACTCTCTATCTACAATCACCCTACAAGCATCACTTGCCATGTGAATACTCCCCATCAAGCTCCGATTGTAGAAATATCCTCCAACAAACACAACATGGATGATACTTCAAAATAACTAAAATAACCAATCAAGTCAAAGTTATAGTTCTCTAAAATCAAGCTTAAAACTTTCTCCAATGCTAGGCAAAGTTATAGTTCTCTAAAATCAAGCTTAAACCTTTCTCCAACGCTTTATGTACTTTTTTTTGTTTTTTTAAGTTTGTTTGTTAAAGTATATTCTTCCAAAACTTTATATATATATATATATATATTATATTTAAACTGGTTTTACTTTAAATCTTATATAGTTGAACATTAAATTTAAATTAAAAAAAAAATTATCAAGCTATGCAGAGTATCCAATACCTAAATCATAATTTAGGTTCTATGGAAAATCATAATTAAAAAACAAACAAACAAACAAACACATGTAATAATGCATTTCCGTGACTAATATCCAAAAAAAAAATCCTCCTAAAAGACATAAATCAGTAGGCCAATTCAAAATAGTGTTGCTTTATTTTAAAAGTCTCAATATAGTGATATAGGCAATATATATTATACACCCCTCGAGAAAGAAAAAATAAATATATCTTTAAAAGTCCTCATAGCATGAACGATAATCAAACGTGGTAACTAAACAAAAGATAATTTGCTTTACTTGACATGGACAAAAGATAAATTGCTTGATTTTTACATGGACAAAGTTTCATCTAAAGATTCCTCCAAAAGTATAATCCAAGTTGTACGAGTTGTCATAAGTAATTTACTTTTTGAGAATAAAATAATTGCTACTTAAAAAATGCTCCTCGAAGATTCTAGTTTGAATGAAGAAAAAGGTTGAGCATTGAGTAAGCAATGAAATTATTGCATAGAGGGATCCATGGTCAATTTAACATCTAATTAAGTTACGATTTTAAAATAAAATTTTAAAAAATATGATGAATTTTTGTTGAACTAAAGTAATATAAATCGGTGATTTATTTTTTATTTTTTTACCTAATTTTTCAATTTTTTTGTTAATTTCAAGATGTGGAACAAATATTGTAATCGAAGAGTGAAAATGATGTTATTCTAATAAATCATTGTTAAAAGTGTTAATTATGTAAAGAACATATCTAAAATGTAAGAATTATAATTATCTATTTTGTTTAAAAATAATTTACTAGAATTGTTTTTTTCTAATGAAAATATCTATGTATTTATTATTTTAATGAAGAAATCAAAATACACATTTAAGAGGTCTTTCGGCACATCTCCAAAACTAAACTGGCCATTCAAAATATAGCTTTCAAAAAAGACTTATGCTTCTCCCTTCCTTTCCCTAATTGAAATCTCGAAATTTTGGTTTATTTATTTATAGCTCCAAATTATCAATTCAAAAGACTATTGTCAAAATTTACCTCCATGAAAAGCAATATGAATGTCGTAATCATTATGTCTCGCAACTATTTCTAATAAACCTTAAAGATCACCCAGAAACAAACAAGTAAAAAACTTAATAAAGTCAACGGTGAACTTGACCCTATAGGATTGAATGTTATAATTATTGGATTTGCATAATGTTAAAATTATTTGAATGTTATATGTAAGAAAACTTCCTTGGATAACATGTCTGCCTTTTGAATGAAATCTCAATATATGTTCAAAAATGATAAGTTTGCAAATGAGCTTTTAAGCTCAACAATTATGTTCATAATGGGAAAAAGGCTCGTCACATTGATTTGGCGTCTACCATTTAAACAATCGATAGCCAATCTTGAGTCTCCTAGAACCTGCAATCAATAAAGAAGAAGTTTGTAGTTCGAAAATAAAGTAA
The DNA here is from genome assembly GCA_001517045.1 of Pseudotsuga menziesii. Classification (NCBI taxonomy): domain Eukaryota; kingdom Viridiplantae; phylum Streptophyta; class Pinopsida; order Pinales; family Pinaceae; genus Pseudotsuga; species Pseudotsuga menziesii. The sequence continues at coordinate 121,511 of LPNX010648115.1, forward strand.
AATTTATTTTCCAACTACAATTTTCACAAGAATGAACAAAATTTAAGGTACTAAGAGAGTTGTTTTTGTTTTGTTTTTAAAATTATTTACATAATTTCAAACTTGATTTTCCATCAAAATAATAATATTTGAGATTGTTCTTGTAAATATGTATGCACATGTACAATTTATATCTTGCTATGAATAACATAACTATCTGAATTAAAGGAAAACATGTATTGACTTTGACAAATTGATTTGCAATCACTGTTGAATTGACGATTATCATGGACAGGTTACAAAATATAAGGGTGAAGGATTTGACATTAAGCCTTTTACTTAAGCTAATGCTACTCGATGATCTAGGTAAATCCTTGTCATAACAAAACAAAGAAACCATAAACCCATAAAACTTTGTAACTTGGAGATCTAAGTTGTTAAGGGATCTAAGGAGACCCTCTTCCTTGGAAAACATAAAAACCAGACAATAAAAGCACCTATAAGCATGTGGGTTCTTGATTACTACTCATTCTTTGAACCTTAGTCAAGGATGATGAAGTCAGGTTGGAAGAGTTGTTGATTGTCCTCAATTAGACGCTCATTGGTTCCTTTCACTTGAGGCTCTGAGTCATCGTTAATCACCTTGGTTTTGAGTCCCCAATGAACTCCAATCAGTGCATCATACTTAGCCTCCATGAATTCTAGTTTCTTCAAAATGTTTGAGTGCAGTTGTGACTCTCTCTCGTTTATGTCTTGGGAAATGAGAGATTTAACTAACCAATATATCTTAGTCACCTAAGAGACCTTAGTGTCTCTGCTCCTCGAAAACCTTGTGTTCAATATGCACTAGAGAGATTCCTTATCAACCAATTCATAAGGTTTCAAACTTATTTTCGTTTAACCTTCCTCTCCAGTTTATTAATTTCATCTTTGACAACATTAGAATGACACTGGAAGTATCTATTAACAATCATCATTTCTCTAATTGGGCTCTAGGAAAATTCCTTTGCACTTGCTTGATATGTATGCTTTTGAGGTCTGCAATGCCTGGTTCTTCTAAATTAAACTTCATCCTCCTCCTAAACACGAACTTCACCTTTCTTGTCCACATGGAGGGGAGGGTTCTTCCATGTCATATTGCCCTCAAACCTTTGGTGTGAGCATTGAAATATGGGCCTTCCTCTAGAGATTGAAACCATATATTGCAAGAATGTTAGGGTTTGTTCTCTTATGTTAAGAGAATGTTATGCTCAATAGGGAAAAGATTGTAGTGAAAACTAGAATTTATCTCTACGAATAAGAGTTGTTGCTCCCCCTCCTCGCTTTTATGCTATAAAAACAATCAATCTCAATTCATCTTCCTATAACCATGAATCATGGTATGATCATCACATGATTAAGATTTGGATGCCTAGGAGAGCTCGTGTCGCATGGAGTAATGCAGATGTACCTTTCCACGAGCATTTGATATGATCTTGCCTCCGTAACCGACTGCACCATTATCTCTCATCTATCACAATGAATCCATATTGTGAAGTGCATGCCTTTGGCCACCTCCTCCATCCACATGGAAATGATATTGACCCACATCATGTCATACAACACCTCCCTAGCACCCCATCCAAGTGTGAGTTTTACTATGTTTAAAGACCTATATATGATTGGAAAATAATTTAACATAATTATGTATTATTAAAAATTTGACAATATTGTGTATCTATGGAGAATTCCAACTTAATTTTTTTTTATATAAATCATATTTATTTTGCACGTCACAATGTAAACAATTTTAATAATAATTAAGACATGTATTTTCTCTTCTAAAAATTACACATTTAAATTAAAAGAGATAAAATCCATGTAACAATACAAGAAGAAGTCATGCACTTAGCCAAGACAAAAAGGACCCCTATTGTACTTATAAAAGCTGGCCAATCTAAAGATTATGACATAATCAATTGGAGATTCCTCATAAAAGCTCTTGCACAACTTGGTTTTGACCTGCCAATGGTGTATTGGATCCTTTCATGTGTACAATCTGTCAAATTTGTTGTCCTTATCAATGGATCGACCTCCAATTTTTCCATACTTGGCAGAGGTCTTAGGCAAGACTTCCCTCTAGCACCACTTCTATTCATCCTTATCATGGAAGGATTTATCAGAATGATCTCTAGAGCCATGATCAATGGCACAATCAAGGATTTTCACTTCGGGGAATAAGTATATATTACACACGTACATTTCATTGATGATATCCTACTTTTCTCTAATGGTTATAGAAGGGAGATTATCAAGCTAAAAGGCATCATTGAACTATTTCAGGATGCCACAGTTATGATCCTTAATCCTAGAAAATCATCTCTTTCTATGTTGAATCTAGAACCTGAGGTCATTGATTAGATCAACAGTCTATTTGATTTTGAGTTTGTGATATCAGTATGGGGATTAGATATTTGGGATTCTTGATTAAACCCAATGATTACCACAAAAATGATTGGGACTGGATAATCAATCATGTGGAGAGAATACCGAGTCACTAGTGTAATCAATGGCTCTCTAGAGTCGACAGTTCACTCATTCTCGTTAAATCTGTATTAGAGGGTTTGCTTGTGTATTGGATCACGATTGCACATTCCCAGGGGTTTCATGGATTGTATTCGTAAGTTGAGCTTCAAGCTCCTTTGGAGAAATGATAAATATACCAAGCCCTTTTAGTGGCTTTCATGGGATAAAATTAATTCCCTACCCAAACATCTTGGGGGATGGGGGCTCAAACACCACCATTGTTTCTCTACTGCTCTTGTTGCTAAAGGTATCTAGAGACTTATCACTACTACCGGACTCTAGACAAAAGTGATCCATCAGAAATACTTGCATCAATGACCATCCATGTTTGGATCATAACCATGCACAAAGATGTCAAGAATTCATCTATTATGTGGAAGGAATTTCTCTCTGCATATGACATTACTGGAGATTGGATATCTTGGAAGGTTAGGAATGACAAGTAATTTAGAATGGGATTTAATGCATGGATTGGTAGTTCAGTTGCTCACAGGATCCCTCCTAACATGATAGATCATCTTATAGACAGGGGTTATATATTCTGATATCAAATCAAAGATATTGTCCCCCACTCCTATATAGCAGGAATGGTTGAATGCTGCTCAAATTGGCTTCATTGGTGAAGAGGCAAACATATGGGAAAGCTATATCCAGTCCATAAATGATTGTAAGATCTGTATTTACCAACAAGGGGATACTATACTTTGGACTAAAAACCCATATGGCAGACAACATAAGCCCAAGATTGGTTATCAGATTATCAGGGAGAAAGAAGATTTCCTAGGACCGGAGTGGTGGAACTCTTTCATATGGAAAATTAATTTCCCACTCAAAAACATCTTGTTTATGTGGCTAACCCTTGCAGGTAAAATCCATGTTTGGGAACATCTCTTCAAATTCATGGGATATGGACCTAGCATATGTGCACTTTGTCAAACAATTAAAGATTCCATCAATCATATTTTCACAAACTATCCCTACGTTATTGAGATGTGGAATTATGTATCTTTGTTTACATGAAAATCAATGATATGGGAAGTACATGAATGTGAAGAGATCATTAAGGGACAACTGACTAATCCTTCTACTCAGTACATCAAATCTCTACCACTACTTCTCATGTGGGGAGTCTGGTTGGCTCGTAATAAGAAGATATTTTAGGACATCACCATTCCGCCGCAAGCATACACTACTAAGAGCCTAGCCATCCTCGATTATTTTCCTCAGGACCATCAACAAATCCCAAATCTATACATCAAGTTGTTCAGATCGATCCCATGAAGCCATGGTGTTATTTCGATGGTTCTACGCAAGGCAGGCCCAACCACAGTTCTACTGGAGGCCTTCTCTATCTATCGAACATTCATTAATATAAATTCTTGAACATTCATTAATATAAATTCTCAGCGGGTCTTGGATTGTCATCCAACAATATAGCTGAGCTTACTACGGTGTTGATGGTGCTTAAACTTGCCATCTTTTTAGGATGTGCTAAACTTCAAGTATTTGGTGATTATATCCTTGTGATCGATTGATTATCACACAATAGCCCCCCTAAGAATATTTTTCTTATTCCAATTTATGAGGAAATTATCAAGATACTTATCCATTTCCAGGAGGTCTCGTTCAAGCACATCAATCGTGAAAGGAATCACCATGCTGATCATCTATCTATGCAGGAACTGCAACTTGCAGAAGGAACTTTATCCTTATGGGAGATTAACAATGACACCATCAAAGAGCTGGATTGAGGACCATTATTATTTTAAATCATGTCCATATCACATGGGCTTTTATGATTGCTGCAATATATTTGCAGTAATTAATGTAATCACCACTTTGTTATTTTTTTTTCATGTTTATATGGGTAAAGAAGCTATGCATGTTGACAGTATGCCTGAACTGTATGCTATATCATACTTGTTCGTTTCTCTGAATCACTTATTTTGCAAGGTTGTTGTAGCCAATGAACAATATGGTCTTTGAATTAATACTAGTTTGAGTTGTGAATTTTTTTTCGGGAAAAAAAACAAATACTATCAATCATAATAATTATTATTAACAAAAATTCCCTCTACAAGTCTTACATACACATATTATAATATTTTTTTATGTATAATTATTATTAATTAATAACAATACCCTCTAACACCACAACTCTACAACTCTGAGATACATATATTGTGAACATTTATATAGCCATAATGCTCACCACAACTCTATATTATAGTTTTTTATTATTATAAATAAGTTAAGTGAAGAAGGAAATATGATAGTAGAGTACTTATTATGTCACTGCAAGCGGTGATATATATAAATACGTTGGTTCTTTTAATTTTGATAGTATAATGGATAAATTTTTTTTTATAAAGTTTTCAATTCTTATGAATTTTTTATATCAAATACATTTAAAAAAATGATTTATTTGAATTCTTATTGGCTTGATTTTTGCTAGCGTCAGCCTCATAATTCAGGTCCCTGGGGTTGGTGGCGGAGTAAACATCACAGTGACCTCTTAGTCATGTGCGATCAACTCCATCTGTGATGCAGTGTATGGGTATTGATGAAACGCCTTTATGAAGGTGTGTAAATGTAGGGGTCAATAGTAAAAGAAAGAGGGGCTTCACAGTCACTAAGTCTTACCTACGTTATCTCTTACAGTCCTGCCATGTCCATTCCTCTTACATGCTCTCAATGCTTTCAATTAAGACCTTGACCAATGCAAAAAGCATACGTTTGTACTCCAACGACTTCTCGTTTTGTTTCCACTACTTGGGAGCTATGGAACATTATGAAGTAACCGTATAAACAATTTAATTTGCAGAGAAAATTCCAAGGCTTTTATTTTCCAATATTTGAATTAATTATTGAAAATTATACAGTCTTGCTAGTGGTTGAAGCCTGTGATTCAGACCGTATGCCTCAGAAGTCGTTGGAATACATCTTTGACGCAAAAGGCTTCCATACACGGGCCAGCTATACGAATCAGTGTGGGCGAAGCTAAGCTGCATTTGTTTATTGGTCTGTCTTTACTGGTCATCAATTCACCATTGTACTACCTCCTCATGAATGCAACAACTTCAAAACGCTAAATGGAATTGAAAAGTGTTGAAGGTGTTTATTGATTAAACTCCTTTATGAAGGTGCGTAAATGCAGGGGCCAGTAGTAAAAGAAAGAGGGGCTTAACAAACACCACTTACCTACGATATCTCTTATGATCATGCCACGTTCATTCCTCTTACATGATCCCAATGCTTTCAATTAACACCCCGACCAATGCAAATACCAAATGTTTGTACTCCAACAACTTCTCATTTTGTTTCCACTACTTGGGAGCTATGGAACATTATGAAGTAATCGTAAAAACAATTAATTTGCACATAAACTTCCAAGGTTTTACTATTGGCTTCCAACTTTAAGAGAGATTGTGCAATATTCAATGAGAGTTTCAGAATTCTCACATGAATTTGTAGCTTAGATCAATCTAGATCTGCTCTCCCTAGTCTATGGTCGTTTTCTTTTAAACCCTAATCGACTCCTTGAATTGGCAAGTTAGGGTAGAAGAGATGTTTATACAAGTTGTTGTTATTTAATTTTATTGTTTCTAATAGAATTTTTTAATAAGTTTTTTTTTAATGTGGTGTTTAATTAATTGTATTTTTTTGGTATGTTTTATTATTATTTTCAATGGAAAAGTTTTGATAGGCATTTGTTAATTTTAATGAAAATGATCTTCCTGGGCAACATGTGAATACAATCTCAAAGTACTCTCAGTTATTCCCTGGTGTTACACAATAAAAAAAAAGATGATACATTTCAACAACATCAACTTTCATCATATTTACAAAGAACAAAATCAATTGGTTGATCAACTTTCAAAGGCAACCCTAGAAGGTGAAGCATGTGTACTATTTTGGGAAGAAATTACTTGATAACCTGGTTATCAACTCTGGAAACCTCAATATTTTAGCAGTTTAGCTAGTTGAATTCTATATCTTATCTTTCGCAGATGCCTATCAGATTGAATCTAGAATTTGTCAGATAACTTAAACTTTTTTTTTGGTTGGCAAAGTGGTGGAACCCCCCTGACTAGCAGGGTTGCCATTGGCTAAGTAACCACGAACCAGGGGCATCTAAGCCGTCAAAATCACCCAGGGATCGCACTCGGACTGGACCGCACCAACCCTTAACATGGTTGGATTTTTTGGTATCCGATGGGATTAGAACCGACGACCTTTCAACTTAGGGGGTGTCTAACCATACACTACCACCAACTTTTCTACATCTTGCGGATGTTAGATAACTTAGACTTTGTTAGAAAGTTCTAGAAGTATTTGTTTCAGATTGATACTGGAATGGTTTTTCTTGATCAGATATGTGTACTTTTTTATTCACCTTTGAATATCAAAAGTATGTTTTTTTCGCTAGAAAAAAATTAATAAAGTTAATAAAAAATTGAATTAAAAAAATGAATAAAATGTGAAATTAATCTCATTCTTACTATAAGTATATTGATAATAAGTACATTTAATTTAAAAATAGATTATAAAACATATCATTAAATAGAATGTGAAGTTATGAAAGTAAACCTATTATTGAAGTAAAATCAATTTTATGAATTATTTACATTTAAATGCAATCATTATATATTTTAAATTTATAGAAAATATTAAAAAACTTAAATGGAAGTAATATTAAAATTAATTTTGAGTAATTGTTATTTGTTAACTAGCATTTGCACGAGGTGCAAACAAAACGCCGAGAGGGTAAAAATATTTTGTCTTTTAGCAAGCTAACCTTTGTGACTTACCTTGGGAGACTGCATATTAATACTGAGTTTTGAAATTTTAGGTTAAGACATTTATAACTGTTGTGTTTTGGGGTTTCGATTTTCGATTATAAATTTTGTAAGAAATAATAATAATTAACTGACAACAACTTAAAATTAACGCATGCAATGAGTATGCCGAATATTTGCAAATAATAATAAATTTCAAGCTCCCGCAACCGGCAACCCTAAAATTGCGAGATGCAGGTTTCGGGAAAGATTAGCAGGATGACACACAAGACTTACAAAAATTATCTCGCAACCACACATTTCGGGATGCGGGTTGTGTGTTTCGGGAAAGATTGGATACAACTTCATTTATTTTGTCTTCCGGTATTCTGCATCTCGATTTTCGTAACCCAGAATTGACAAATTGCGGGATGCGGGTTGCGCGATGGAAATTCCTGCAAATAATAAATTTCAAGCTCCTGCAACCCAGATTGCGGGATGCGAGATTCGGGATGTGGAATGAAATAATATTTGCAATATCTCGTTATGATCCCGCATCCCGCCAGGTTTAATCTCGGCCATCCATTTGTTTTAATCCTGCTTTCCTTATTTGACCTGTGTACAATATATATATATATAGCCTGGTCTTTTACAATTTCTTTACCAATTTTTAACTGATGCGAATTACTGCACTGCGTGAATTTTACCTGTTGTGTTTGTTTCGATTTTCGATTATAAATTTTGCAAGAAATAATAAAAATTAACTGACAGCAACTTAAAATTAACACGTGCAATGAGTATGGCGAATATTTGCAAATAATAATAAATTTCGAGCTCCCGCAAGTCGAAAAATTGCGGGATGCGGGTTTCGGGAAAGATTAGCGGGATGACACACAATACCTACAAAAATTATCCTGCATCCCGCAACCGCAAATTTCGGGATGCGGGTTGCGAGATACGTGTTTCGGGAAAGATTAGTAGGGTGACACACAATACTTACAAAAATTCTAAAGCTCCCGCAAGTCGGATTGCGGGATGCGGGATTCGAGATGCAGAATGAAATAATATTTGCAATATCTCGTTATAATCCCGCATCCCGCCAGGTTTAATCTCAGCCGTGCATTTGTTTTAATCCTGCTTTCCTTATTTGACGCGCATACAATATATATATATATATATATAT
>LPNX010648115.1:130357-163664 GCA_001517045.1 Pseudotsuga menziesii
TTACCATGCAACTTCATCACAGTCTAGTTCAATTACAGGTTAGTATCTTGGTCATTTCTTCATTCAATTTATTAATGTAGTCAATCCTGAATTAGTTTTAATTTTCACTTCCCGTTGTTTTTTCTTTTAAACAGAGTGTTTCCAATTTGCAACAATGGCAAGATCTACCCGCTGCGAAAACCTGCAAAAGGATATGTTAACCAAGGATCCGAACTTTGGTATTTTCTCATATACCAGTGGCAAAATCAGTGATACCCACCAAATTGAATGGCCTAGGGTTTATGCAATTTTTGACAATGACAAATTATCCGATATTCAAGACAACCAGTTGGCTTACGAAAGAATCGGGGATTCTGGACTTCATTCTATTGCTACTAGACCTACTATCCTCCCCTATAATGACGTGGTCAAATGGATAGTAGAACATGCGGATCTGAAAGACCGTTCTTTCAACGATAGTAGAGGGTTAGAGATAGCGAATTTATGTCCCGAGGTATTTACGAAGGCTTATGCCCTTAAACTGGTAAGACAACCCCTCAATGCAGAATTTGCAAAATCCTCGAAAAGTAGATTCAATTTCGAAGAAATTTTAAAATCGTGGATGCACCAACCTAGTAAATTCTCAAAGAGGTCTGACGACCTTTACCCTGTTACCTTGTTCAAAGAACCGTATTCCTTATTGGAAGCTATGTTATGCAGACTGTATGGCCTTCCTAATTGTTCTGTGTTCAAGGTTGAATGGGCTCCAGCAGCTCATCATGTTTTAGCAACCGACGATTCTTTCCCGTGGGAATCCATGTTGTCGCTAAAACTCAAAATTTCTATCCTAGACTACCAGAAGGCCACTACTAGAAAGAAACCCAATTTCTTCCTTTCAGCCTTCATTTATGATATATTTTGCGCTGAGTTCCAATATCCCAATTTGGGATGGAAGTGGAGTTTTTTGGCCCCCCTGACGCCCATTTATTATTCAGAACTGTGGGATACTAACTATGCACCCAGGTTCTATAATATATGTGAACACTTCCTTGGCACCATCTATTTTTCAATATTCAAGAAGGAAGCTCCTGCATTTTCACATGAAGCCATAGCTTTGATTGGTTCAATGGGTGACTGGTATGTTGGTGAGTATTTTTCGTACATCAGGATATATGGTAGCAACACTGTTCATATGCTACCCAAAATTGTCCTTCACAGGTTGGTTCTAGAAGAAGTGTTAATGACGGGATTTATAGGAAGCTGATTGGCCCTAAGAAAAAAGCTTGGCCCAAATTCCCTATGAACCTTGGATCGTTGGTTATCCCAACTTCAACTTGGGCTATAGTATTGGGTGAACAGATACAGTCCTTGAAGCTTGGTTTTGCCAGCAAGAGAAAACACCATCCCAAGGGATTCCTCGATGCTCACTTTAAGCAGTACCATATCAAAATTAATTATGTGCATGAGGAAATTCCCAATGATTCCATTTACCAGGGTGTTAGTACATTTTCTGAAGTCTTGGGGAGAGCCAAAATCAAGGATGAGCAAGCCCACATCTTGCAACATCAAAAGGAACTGAAAGACAGGATTCAATCTTACAGGGAACTACAGACTATCCTCTTGGAGAAAGTAAGAAAGGATAGAGAAGAAAAGGAAGTTGAAGCAACGAAAAAATCATCAATGGGAACTTTTTCGGATGCAGACAAGGGAAAAGGTCTAATGGAAGACCTTCCAGAGGTACCAGTTACCCAACAGATCAAAGCCTTAATCCTTACATCAACATAGTCAAAACAGAAGCTGGCAATGATGACCTCTGTGCTGAATACTCAAGCAACTACAATTGCTGATACTGTTACTGATATCCCGGTGATTGCTACAGTCAGTCAGCCAAGTGATAATCAAGAAATAGCTGAACAAAAGCCATTCAAAAGATTGAAGGTGAAGGCTTCTTCCTCTACAACTCCTACTATCAATTTGGTTGATTCAGATTTAGAAGAAGACGTGATAGCCTATGGACCTGTCACTGAAGAGGTGGATCAATATTTGCAATCATTCAGAGATTTGTTGAATGATGATGGTAAGAAAGGTTTTATCCTTGTCTCTACAGTTTCACAATCTTCTTATGTTTCTAGTTGCTTGTATTCAACATTGCTCCTTTCATCCATTCATACTTTATCTACCTTGCCTGTAGGAGCACGCATATCACCTGCACTGTCTCAATTGTATCAAGATTTGACCCCTACACCTAAATCGTGCACATCTGATCCTATGCAAACCTCCATCTCACTACTTGTTATTTCAGAAGCACCAATTTTCAAGATTCCCTTACACCTACCATCAGTTACTTTGTCAACAATGTCTGGTACTGAAAAGGTTTTAGTGTCTTTCTCACCACTTCCAGCTGTCAATGTCCACTTCCCATCTTCTGAATTTTCAACCCCACTCTCCTCTTCAATCATTCAAATAGACCCTGTTCAAAAAATTTCAGAAGCACCAATTTTGAAGATTCCCCTAGAGCTATCATCAGTTGTCAACATCATCTTGTACTGAAAAGATTTTGGTGTCTTCCTCACCACTTCTAGCTTTGAATCCCCACTTCCCTTCTTCCGAATCTTCAACCGCACTGCTCTCTTGTATCCCTGAAATAGCCCCTATTCAAAGCAATTCACAAGCAACAACTTTCAAGATTCCCCTACATGTACCCTCAGTTACTATGTCAACATCATCTGGTAATGAAAAGGATTTAGTGTCTTCCTCACCACTTCCAGCTGTCAATATCCACTTCCCATCTTTCGAATCTTCAACGCCAATCTTATCTTCAATATTTGAAATAGTAGTTGTTCAAAACATTTCTCCTTTGACCACTCACATTACCATGACCATGCCCTCTCCTATCATTACTCAAACATCCTCTTTGGTGTCTATAGTGATTGACACCTCTGGATCCATTGATCCAAGAGCTGAATTTGATGAAGACATTGTTGTCTCTCTTAGAGATTATTATTATAGCAAGCTTGATAAAGCAGTGATAAGAAAGGGCAGAAAGAGCAGTAGGGATCAAAGTGGGATGGAAGTATCTGTTTCTAAGCAAATAGTTTGGACTCAACATCCGGTGACCCACACGTAGATGCAGCAGATACAGCTGCTGCTTTGGGTGCATTAACAGGTGCCAATCTCCATGCTGTTAACACTTTAAACAGAGATTTTGATAGGAGGAAAGAAGAGATAACCCAGTTGAAGGAAGAACTTGAGAAGACTAAAAGGGAACACGAGGCTCATGTTGTTGATCTTATGAAGACATCTGAGGATAAGTACAATGAACTATAGGTCAAAGGTTCCTTTCTTCAGGTTGAGCTACAAAATGAGAAGACTTCAAATGTTGCCTTTACACAAAGGATAGCTTCACTTGAAAAGTAATGTGAAGATGCAACTGCAAGTGCAGCTTCCTCTTCGTTCTCTAGGTTTTCACAAGAAGAATTTAAGAAGTTGCTATTAGGACAAATCGGGAGCATTATGAGTTAATAACTGACTTGTTCCACAATTTAAATGATATTTATGAAACCTATTTTGCTTTTGGTCAGATGGTTGTTGTACTTGAAGATCAAGTGGAAAAGAGGGAGAAAGCTTCGAAGGCTTATGATGACAATGTGGACTGGCAAAGGTACATGAAGGACAAACCAGAAAACATCATCATCATCAGTAGCTTTCATCTAAAGAAAGTCAAAACAGTACTCCATTCTTGGCTTGATCTTAGTGAGATGGTCGAAGAGACTATTAAAAAGGCACAAGCCATGTGTGGAAGAAGATGGTATGTTGTGACAATATCATGGAGGATTTGCTTTTTCCCACATTAGATCTTATTGAAAACGCCTGTCCTCCAAAATTGATGGTCGATCAGTTTGAACACCGAAGAGATGAAGCAAGGGGGAAAACCCAAAGGCTCAATCATATGACCATTGAAGATGTGGATCACTTAATCAGACAACCGTTGGCTATTGAGGGCAAGGTCCACGTTTACATCCGTATCTGGCATAAGTTAGCTAAAATGAAATGGAGAATTATAAATGTGATGCTCAAGTTGGTTTTGAATCAGCTAACTATCCCAACATTGAGGAATCGCTAGGGATTTGGAACAGATGGCGGGATTTCCTTAGATATTAGTTTTATTTAGATTTGTCAATCCCAATTTGATGGAAATCTACTCTTTGTAATAATTATTTAAAGGGTGGGTTTCACATCTAATAGGGACTTTTTGGAAGGGAAACATCTGGACAAGAGACTGGAGATACCTCTGTTTAATTGAGGTTTTGTAATTTTGCGCAAATCTATTTAATACAGTTATGATATTCTTTCATATCTCTTGTTGTTTATTTGCTTAAGTTTCCTTAACGAATTATGAGTTTTCTTGTTTCAGATGGATCAATATTACTGTTAGTATTTTGTGATCAATTAGTACATTTATTCACAACATTTCTAGGGACTCGTGTACTGACAAACTTTTAATAGAGTTTATTTTATTAAAATCATTATCTATTTCTGCAAATGATTACACAGTAAATTCAGTTATACATATGTTAATTTTTTAATGTGTTGATTTATTTTTTTAGAAAAGTAGAAACTCAATTTTATAGATTCCTATGACTTGTGAGAAAAAGGGGCATCCCAGAGAGAAAGACATGAATCTGTAGATTCCTAAGTCATATTACTATAAGACATTGTTGGTGTTAATCTTTGTATTTAGAGCATATACATGAATCTAATATACCAAGACTTTCTTGATGACTAGCTTAGCTCTTTTGTGCTAAAGTTAACTTTGGTAATGCTTCATGATTGCTAAGTGAACCAGTCAGTAACATGAGTGATATTTTGTCCATTTTATCTAAATAATATAACAAGTTTCTTATAAAGAGGTGCTCTTAAATAGATTTACGCAGTTGCTCACAATGAGGCTCTAGTTTTATAATTATACTCCCTAGATGCTATGGTTTTTTAATTTTGACTTGGGACTTGAATGGTGACCTGGAAATGTACTTAGAGAGTAGGAGATTGAGTTTACATGGAGCAAACTAGAGAAAAATATTCAGAAACAGGCGATACAGATTGGTCGTGTTACATATTTTAATGGAAAACTATTGGAACTATTTCCAACACTACTGTTGGAAATTTCAGCAGGTAGATATGAGTTTGATGGGGAGCCTCACCAGATACAGTTATAGGTAAAGGACCCACGTCCACCACCATAAGGTCTATCCTGATAGCCATTTTTGTAATTCTCTTTCAGAACTGTGCCTAGTTTCTCCATAAGGCAGGGAGATTGTCTTATTTTGAGATTGCTCAAACAAACAACAATTTAAAAACCAAAACTCCAATTTCTAGGTATATATTTAAAATTTCCTTGGATCTTTATTGAAACAAAAGTAGATATTTTATATAAACAAGTGACCAAAGAAAAACAATACATTTATACAACTGACAATGAGAAGATTGAAGCAGAAGTGGGTTTTAAAGACTTTGAAGCAAGTAAGCCTTCCTCTTGTTTTCTACATTCGACATATTGATTGCCTTGCATTCGAGAGTATCTGGAAAACGAGAAAGGTGGAGAAATGCGTACCCTTGAAAGAGATGTAACTCTTGATATTGCGGTGAATGTAAGCCCTTGTCTATCAATGTTTATAATATCTATTGTTACATTTTGTAGGGTCATACCTTGGGCTTTATGAATTGTTAAACCCCATGCCATTCAAAGTAGTATTTGTCTACGGGATCCTCTTGTTATTGCAGATATTGGAACATAAGTAGGATTAGAAGCATCCCATAAGGGTCATTTGTAATGCAGGAATTTGACAACAACAAACGATGGCAAGGTAGGAAGTTTCTCATTTGACTTGTAGACAATATGAATGACTTTTCCAAGTGAGTCGTTAACAAGTCCGGCCTTAACCCATAAATTAGTAGTTAACATGACTTGTTGACCAACAACAAGAAGGATCTTTAATTCCAGTTGTTAGTCATCAATAGATTGATGGGCATTTTGGTTCCTTTGTTCTGCAAAGCAATGTGCAATTGGCATATTAAGCTGTTTCAGCATGTGTTTGTTGTGCAGTGCAACAGAGCTATTTGTGGGATACAAATGGATAGATTGTTCAAATGAAGAATTTTCGACATGTGAAAGGCATGAAGTTGTTCTTGTCATTAGGAGTGCCCAATCTTCAACAGTTGGGGTTGCATTTCGAAGGTTTAGCAAGAGTTGCTGAAAGGAAGTTTGAGAAGCACTATTTCCTTGTTGTCGAAAAATTGTTTTGAGCGTGATAAAAGTATCAAATGTACGCCAAAGAGCAGTTCCAACGGATGAGCCTGCATACATGGGGACGTCTTTTACAGGAGGTAATTGTCCAAAATCACCAAGAAGAATTATGGAGCAACCACTAAATGTGATTGTATATTGTAAGGGGAAAGCTTGACGTAAGCGTGCATCAATTTGAGTCAACATTTTTGGACCAATAAAGCTCATTTCATCTATGAGAATATAGCAAATATGGTGAAGTTCTTCTTGAAGTTTTGAAAGGGATTGGCCTTCAAGAGGGTGCATTTCACCAATGGGTATTCAAAGAGCAGAATGTACTGTAAATGCACGTATGTTAAAAGTAGCAACACCAGTAGGAGCAAGGAGAAGAAGTGGGCAGGCATTTTGTTCAAATGCAGTTTGAAGTGCAAACTTGAGGCAAGATATGAGGTAAGATTTTTCGGTTCTTGCAATACCTTGAATCACCAGTTTTAGCGGTTCAACATATGTAGTGTTTCTGAAATGGGACATGAGAACATCAAAGGCTATGCGTTGTGTGGGAGACCAGGAATTAGGTGAATTGGAGAAGGATGGGATGTCTTCATGTAGTTCAATGGACAAGCGATTGAGCTCAATGATTGATGTTGTTGTCTCATGCAAATGGGTGCATATATTGTTATGTGACCAATTGTGATTTTTGTCAAATTCACGATGGCCAAGCATTTCAAGGTCATTAACTTCGATGTTATTGCTTGGTCTCATTTGAGAGAGAAGTTCCCATTCATCCATGGTATGGGGCAATGGAAACATAATAGCATCAAAGTTTGAACCATCGGATAGAGGTGTAGAGGGTTCTTCCTCTACACGTTCAATATGACACACAACTTAAGGTTTGTATAGAAGAAGTTCACTCCAACAAAACGGTTCAAAAGATGAAGAATCAAAGGGAGGAATGGAAGTGAAAAGTGGATAGACTCTAACAATATTGTCACACAAGTTTTGTTTCCATGGATTTTTTTTGCTATTAGGCGAGAAAGACCAACAACAAGCAACTTCAAGCAGAGTTAGATGTTCAAGAGCAATGGGTCTATGCATGTAAGCAAAAATGAAGGGGGGCGTTGCAGGGGTGTTATTAGTGTTATTAGAAACACGACGGAAGACAATCTGGCTCACATTTAGGGAAAAGAAGTGACGGCTACAAAGCACAAGAGGATTTTTTTGCAGCATGTGACATGTCTCTTTCTGCAACTGTTTGTGCGAGAAATTGTTTGATTGGCTGAAGAATGGGGTTGTCACTTGGTGCAACATGTGCAAGGCGAGAGATAATGGTATGGTAGGTTTCTGATTTTGGCTCTACTTTTGATGCATACTTTGAAATGTACTTGAGAACAACATGTTTACAAAGAACAGGTTGGCAATCAACATTAGCCCTCCATATTGAAAGCATGGTAGGGTTGTGAATATTTAGAAGGGGATAATTTCTTGCAGGATTATAGGTTTTCTATCCATTTGGATGAATGAATAATGAAGAAGTAGCTTGCAGCTCATATGGAAAACCATAGCGACATTGAATAGATTATCCTTTTTTACGAAGGCAAGTTGACTCTGAACATTTGGTGTGCCTTTGAACAAAATTGACAAGTTATTCATAGTCAGCTGAGTAGTTTGATGCAAATATCGATGGTGATGCAAGAATGCATGGATCGTTTGTTGTGGAATGGTGTGACTCAGATGTGGACAACTGGGAATTATGAGGATTCCAAGCTGTCACATGTGTGTCAAAAATGTTTTTGCAACTTCAACGGCAACATCATCTTCCCAATCTAACGTGTCCATATTTGGTGCATTTGCCAACCAAATAAAACCATGAATGTGTGTGTATCCTCTATGCTGCCATTCATCTCTACATGGGAGGAAAAATCATATATTAGAAATAAATTGTATAAAGTAAAAAATACATAGAGAAAAATAGGAAGGAATATATGGTATAATACCTGCACCAATAATCAGTTATATGAAAACCTTTTTGAAGCACCTCTTTAAGAAATGTTTTGAATTTGTTGTGCATGTATTGTGATGTAATATGTGGATTTGATATGATGTTGTGAACCTTCCATTGATAAGCTTGAGCTGAACCATTAGGATGTTTAGCAGGCATTAGAGCATGCAAATCTGGCCATTTTGTGTTAGCTGCACTAAGGGTGAAGAAGAACGTTGGTGTACCTTGTTGATTGATCATATTTGTTAGTTCAACTCTACTTTTGTTCCAATATGAACGTGTTCCACGTAATGTAGAGCCAAATCTTGCGACCCGCTCACCAATTTTATCATTCGGCATGTCTTGCAATTGGTTGAAAAGCTCATGTACTGTGGGAGGTAGTGTATCTTCAAGATTTTTTTGACAAAAACAGAGGCAGTAGCATTACTTCGATAAACGCATAATTAGATTGTATATGTAGTATCGAAAGCGAGGATGTTGGGCAAATCTGTTGTCATGATAGCGAATAAGGTGAAGTGCATATTCGTGCATATCAACTTGATGAATGAGTGGTTGTAATAACACTGTTGTACCTGTGGGAAACAAAGTTGGAAAAGCCATGGAAATAAGGCCTTCTGTGTTGTACTCATTGATAGGGGACATTTCTATAGGGGGGCAATCAATGGAAGGTGGTAGTGGGATATTTGGTATGTGTAACAACTGTCTAATTTATTCAACCTCAGTTCTAGCATTAGTTTGTGTTGAAATAAATTACGAGGATTCCAATTCATAGGGTTCATATGAATTTGGTGGTTCATTTGTACAGGACAAGCTTTGCTGATGAGATAATGTAGCATTGCTATTAAGATGCAGAATCAAAGGTGAAATGTCTACTGAAATAAGAGGCAAAGAAGCTAATGAAATTGGGTTGATGTGTACATCCTTGTAGTATGGGTCGTTTGCCATTTTGAATTGATGGGAAGCAAGAACATGTGTTTGACTAACAAATAATTCATATGGTTTGTTTGTAGAATTGCATTTCCAAACAACGAGGATGTCCAGTTCTGATACTAAATGTGGTAGGTATGTGGCAATGTTGGAAATGTCTTGGGGGAAGCAAATAGTATGACCAGAGTATTTATATTGACCACCACAAGCATGTGTCACTTGCAAGATTGGGTTAGCACGACTAATGAGCATCTCTTCAACCTGTGTAAGTACTGCAAGGACAGTTGGTTGGTTGCTCAGATCCATATTGTTTTCCAATGAAAAGCGATGCCCTTTTCGTTCTAGAATACAACATGAACAAGCATATGCTTCATGGAATTTTTTTGTTACAATACCAGGGTAACAATCTTTGAAAATAGAGCAGACATGCATATCAACTAGTTGGTCCATTTTTTTATGAAATATTTGATGTGCATCATTGAGGTGGTTGTTCAATGGATTTGGCATAGGAGATGAAAGTGAAGATGAGTGGAGAGGTTTTGCAAGAGAATTTGAAGAAGACATATGCACACGCAAATGAGCAGCCCTATAAAGAAGATGTTATTTCTTGTTGTTTTTATCTCTGTTTTGTGCATATAAAACTCTTCTTCGTGCATTGGCTTGTTCCTTGTCATGATTTGGCATAATGCCTACAAGAAAATTGTAAACTTGTTAAACACCTAGAAGTTTTGATTGTTGGCAGCGACACATTTTGTACATGTATTAACTGGAAACTACGTGGATATAAAGCAGAAGATAAAAAACAAATGTTAATTCATTGCATATGGGGAAGTAAGAATGTAGCTTAAAATAATATAACCAGAGTAAAATTTGTTTTTCAAGTTGTAACTTGATAATTGTAAGAAAATGGTAATATAGAAGAACAAAGTGTAGTGTGAGAAAGTATATATGAAAAAAAAGTAACTGTAATTATTGTTATGTACAGAGTAATCAAAGGTTGTGCCCAGAAACAAGAGAACAAAGTTGTGCATTTTATAAAAAACAGGATAGTAAAATAGTATTGTATTTAAAAACTACCATATAGGGTTTTTCACCAATTCACATAAGAAATGGTAAGTGATAGCTTGTACATTGGAAGTATGAGACTGTAAGAAACCGCAACTGGCAATCAATCCATCAATCCATTCAAGTGCAGCAACGACCGTAATAGAGAGGACATCAGCACTCTATGGGACAAAAGTTCCCCAAAGGAGATTGCAGAATCGAGGTCCCAACTAACATGCAACAGAAAGAAAAAATGCTAAACACCAACTCCAAAGAACGACTTGCAACTAGCAATCAATCCATCAATCCATTCACGTGCAGCAACCACCATAACACAGAGGACACCAGCAGTCTACAGGATAGAAGTTCGCCAATCAAGATTGCAGAATCGGGGACCCAACTAAAATGCAGAAGAAAAAAAAAATGATTGATCAGCACAACACTTGTCCAGGATCCATTCGCTAATCTGACGCGACACCTATCGAAGTGTGAATGGCCAGGGGGATGAGGAATCTTCTGAGACTACGTCTCCATACAGAAAATTCCTTCGGCGTAATTATAAATAAATTTCAATAACTTTTCACAATTGCGGTAACATTGGGTATTTTTGGCTACCAACAGGAGCTTTTGAGATCGGGCTGCTGCGATCGGATCAGGCCTGCATTTTTGAGAGCCTTGCTGCTGGGGTGGCCAACGAGGTAGCCAAAAAATACCCAAGCACCTTTCATTGTTGATCCTTCCTTTATTTGACCTCATCTATGGCAGATCTGATTGGATCCATCCTTTCTAGGAGCTTTATTAATGTGAGTATGCTTCGTTTAAACCATTTTTTTGATCGGGTTCTATCATTTCATTCATTGATTGGTTTATAACCTTTCATTTTACACCATTGTGTTAGCCCAGGTGGAGCTTTGCAAAAGGCTTAGCGAGACGAGTTTAATCTTTACACAGGGTTGATGACTTAGCTTAGATGGTTCAATTATTTTCCAATAAGTGTTGTAAGGGTGATAACCTAGATTCGGTGAGTTACTGCTTGGTTCATTCAAAGTCTCAGTATTAATCCTTTCCTTCACCTTGGGTAATTACGCATTGAATAAAAGGGATTAAGGAGGAAACTGAGGCAGAGCAGTGAAGGAAGAGTAAGGGGATGGGCTTAGGCAGGATATGTAGCTTAGACTTCCTCAATCAACGGTGAGGCTGGGTAGTCAGAAGCAAAGGCGATATAGAGAGATTTAACCATGTTTTGGCTTAAGCGGGTCTTGATCCTAGCAAGTTAAGGTAGATATTTAGGTGGAGAGGCATGTGGGGTTCCAATGGTGGTTGAGGTGAGCGAAGGGCCGCCTCCTAGCCCACTTTTGGATGTCTTCAAGAATCTAGTCTCTGCTCAAAGCAAGAGGACTGCTAAGGGAGCCCCTCCAAAATTCGTCAAACGAATCGAAGATGTTTCAGAAATTGCTTACCGATGGAGGATACTATTCAGGTTGCTCTCTTTCTCGTAGATCGAGCGTTGATAGGGCAATTCACCAAACTATGGCCTTCGCCTAAATCCATTGAGAGCTGGGTTGAAAGGAACCAACGACCTCTGATCTCGAAAAATGTAGCTTCCTATTCAGTAGGCTGAGGCTATTTTTTGTTAGATTTTGAATACAAGGACGACAAGGACCTAATCTCCCGAAATGGACCATATTTCATGGGGACGCAAGGCCTCTACCTAAATGACTGGACATCATATTTTGATCCCGAGCCGAATACCCCCAAAGAAATCCCAGTATGGGTTAGGCTTTCAAACCTACCTATGCACTGCTAGAACCCAAAATCACTTCAAGCAATTGGGAACACCTTGGGGAAGTACATCGACATGGCAAGACCAAAATATCAATATGCATGTGCTTGTATCTGTGTGGAGGTGGACCTTGAAGCTGGGTTACCATAAGCAATAAAACTAACAGTTGGCAACTGGTACCATTTCAAAAAGCTAGACTACGAGCAACTGCCATTCAAATGCAGAAGATGCCATGAATACATGCACTTTCTTTGTAAGTTCCCTCAAAAGCTCAAGATCCAGCAAGACAAGGAGGAAGGATGGCAAACGATGAAGAGGACCAAGACAAAATCCAAAAGCAGAGAAGCGCAAAGGAAAGAAGGTGAAAAAATGCAACAAGGGAAACCGTTTTGGAAGGAATCCAAGAAATGAAAAAGGCCAATGAGATGAGGGATGAAACTAATGCTACAGAAGAGAAATCCAGTAATGAAGAGACCAAGGAACTAGAAAAAGAAGCAGTTCTTTTAGATCAATCTAAGAAATATTTTGCCTCCTTGATCTAGATAGATACAGGAGCAGAGGTGGTAAAAGAAGGAGAAAGCCAGCGGAAATCAGAGGAAGAATCTGACATGGAGGAAGAGGAAGAGGAAGAAGGGGAAATGGAGATGGCTACGCCAAGTAAGGGGAAGGAAATCGACAAAAGAAGTGAGGGAGCAAGCCACTTACAAGGACAAACTGCAAGGCTCCTAGTTAACTCTGGAAAAGCTGCTGAGAAATACCAGAAACATCGTCAACAAGGGAAATTCCAGAAAGGGATTCCCTCGTCTACCAAAAGTAAGTAATGAAGGTCCTCTAGTGGAACTGCAGAGGTCTAGGCAACAAAGTCAAGGAAGAAGCTATGAAAGATTTAATTTCTTTAGTCCAGCCAAACATCTTATTGATCCAGGAGACCAAGATGGAGAAAGAAGCATTTCTCCAGGTTAGTGCAAAATTATGGAAGAAAGGAGGGGGAACCGCAATCAGTTCAAGGGGATCCTCTGGAGGCATTAGATTGCTATGGGATGAGCATAAATTCGAAGTAATTGATATCAAGCATAGCTCTCATTGGATACTCACTACGCTGCAGCAGAAAGAAACTAAAATCCAGGTAAGACTCTTTAATATTTAAGCTCCCGCCTCTTATGCTGAAGACAAAGTTTGTTGGAATCTCCTCCGAAATGAAAGGAGCCATCTGCAGGGCAACATCATTCTTGCTATAGATCTTAATATCATTCTAAGCCAAGATGAAAAAAGAGGGGTTTCTTTGGTCAGAGATCCCGTAAGGGAGCAGGTTGATGAGATCATTATGGACTGGGATCTGTCAGATGTCATTCCATCAAAAGGAAAATACAATTGGAATAATAAGAGGCTGGGACCAGGGCATATAGATGTCAGGCTGAATCGATTTTTGGTCCAAGACACCTTCCTCCTTCTAGGTCTGAATTATTCTTCCAAAATCTTTCCATTTGGGGGATCAGATCACAAACCAATTATGCTCGAGATTAGGAATGATCAGAATATCGGCCCAATTCCCTTTAGATTCAGCTCGCTATGGGTTGCCCACAAAGATTTCTTGGGGATTGTTGAGAATGCATGGTCATCCCTGGTCATCGACTCATCATTTTTTGTTTAGGAAGAAAAATTAAGAAGGATAAAGAAGGCACTCAAGGCTTGGGAAAGATCGGTTGAAACTCCAAACCAAAAGAAAATCCAAGCAGCGTTAATGCTGGAGCCTCATCAGACCGATATGGAAACCAAATAGATTGCTGAAGAGGATCTTAAAAAGGAAATAAAACTTCAAATGATCTCCACATTGCCCGTAGGCAACAGGTTGAAATGTGGAGACTGAAAGCTAGGTGCCGCTGGCTCAAAGATGGGCATCGAAACTCTGGTTTCTTTCACAAACAGGCTGAGGCAAGAAATAATTTCAAAACAGTGCATGAGATTTATTCTCAAAACCATGTTATTCAAGACTTTGGGGACATCAAAGTGGAAGCCACCAGACACTTCAACGAAATCTACATGGCTGATCCCGTCATCAACTCTGAAAATGATCTTATGGAGTTAGTCCCTCGAAAAGTAAAAAAAAAAACAATGAAAGATTGAACCAAAGGGTCACGATGGAGGAGATACAAGATGATGTGGATGACATGGAGGATGACAAGGCACCTAGCCCGGATGGGTTCAATGTAAATTTCATTAAAGTGTGCTGGGGAATTGTTAAAAAAGATTTATTTAAAATGGTTATCAAATATCAGAGGTGCAATAAAATTGGGAGTAGCACAAACAAGACATTTCTAGCACTCATTCCCAAAGTGAAGGATGCCACTTCCTTTGACAAGTTCCAGCCCATTTCCTTATGCAACATTGGATATAAGATAATCAGTAAAATTATGGCTAGAAGGTTAAAAAACATTCTGCCATATATCATTCCTGAGAACCAAGGAGGCTTCATAAAAGGTAGGAAAATCTGGGACAATAACATCTTTGTCCAAGAGGCAATCCATTCAAGCCTGAAGAATGGTGAAAAAGGAATGGTGGTGAAAATAGACTTAGCCAATGCCTTTGACAGATTCTATCATTCTTTTCTTTATCAAGTCATGCTGAGATTTGGTTTTGGTCCAAGCTTCATCAGATGAGTCAAAGCATGCATTAGTAAACCTTGGATTGCCTTGCTTATTAATGGAGGGGCAACAACCTTTTTTCAAGATTCGCGAGGTCTGAGGCAAGGATGTATGCTTTCTCCACTTCTCTGTGCAATGCAAGATTCAGTTCTTAGTCTTCAGCTTGAGCAAGCTAGGCGTGATCAAGAGCTCTCGGGCATCAGGATGGCTCGGGGAACGAAAGATATCAATTTTGTGCAATTTGCTGATGATACAATCCTGCTCGGGGGCGCCAGCCAGATCATTGCAAGAAGATTCAAGAATGAATTGGATCGCCATTTCCAAGCCTCGGGAAGTAAGCTTAATGTTGGAAGAGCCTAATCTATAGTTGTAATATTAATCCAAGGAGATGTCAGGAATATCCTGTATATTAGAAATTGAAGGAGTTACTAGCTAGGACTCCTTTAAGTATCTAGGGGTCCCATTCTTCAAAATTAAACCCAAAAGCTCGGACTGGAACCCTTTTATTGAAAAAATAAAAAATAAAATTCTAGGATGGGGAGCAGCTTGGCTAAATCTGATAGGGAAGCTGGTTTTGATAAAAGTAGTCCTAAATAGTTATCCTCTCTATCAATGCTCCCTTCTGCTAGCTCCTCCCAAAACGCTTGCAACAATTAAAGGCCTGCTGAGATCCTTCCTCTAGTAAGGAGGGAAAAAATTTGCTTTGATTAGTTGGAAGAAAATTAAAATGCCTAGGATGGAAGGAGGAATGCAGATTAGAGATTTGAAGATCCAAAATCTGGCAATGGGAGCTAAATTGCTATGGAATATGGTTGATTCAAAGCCCTCCTGGAGCAGTCAGGTGATTAAGCACAAATATTTCTCTGGTTCAAGACTTCGATGTCTTGACAGTGATCCAGAGAAAAAGCATGGATCTCCCATCTTTTCCCTATGCAGGAAGGCACTGGCCAAGTTCAATGAGGAGCTTCATTGGATTCTAGGCAACGATAAGCTTATAAATTTTTGGAAAGATACAATTCTTGGGAAGGCACCTCCCTATCTCCCAAGAATTAAAAATTGGATGGACATGCAGGAAATCAATACGTTTCAGGATACTTCTATTTCGGAAATCGAATCACCAAATTGTTGGGTTGGATGGCTCCTGCCGAGGTGCCCTGCAGATCTTGAAGATGAAAATAATCAATTGCTAAATCATTTATTAGGCATTACACTGGTGGCGAAGGGAAGGAGAGATCGTCGTGGATGGGGATGCTACTTCGGAAATTACACGATGGCTAAAGTATTTAAGAAATACGTTGCAATCCCAACAATGCTATGCAATCCGACTATTTGGAAAAGGCCGTGGGATAACAAAACGCTGCCCAAGATAGATTTGCTTACATGGACGTTGGTGCATGGGAGAATTCTCACCGGAGAAAATCTGGAGAGGAGAGGTTTCATGGGTCCCTTTCAGTGCCCAATGTGTTCTGCATCCAACGAGACCATTCAACATCTATTTTTTTATTGCCTCTATGCCAGTATCGTGTGGGAACAAATGACAAGACCTTGGGTGGACAGGATTTATTTGTTGGGCAACATTCAATAGTGCTTTATCAATTAGGAGAAGATGTACAATGGAGATCTGGATCAGAAAAAAGGTTTTAGAGAATGCTCGATAAAGCTACCAAAAGTCATTTGCCGGTGCATATGGATTGAACATAACCATAGAACTTTCAAGGATAGAGCTCAACCTGCTTGGAAAATAGCAATCAAGGTGCAAGCTTTAATGGGAGATATTGTAAGTGGCATGGTGATCCCCAGAAACAAAGCCAAACTAATTGATAATGAAAGTAATTGGTTGCAAAGCCTCAATTTTTCTGCTGATTTTGACTTGGCCAAGAACATTTGGGAAAATGGGAAATAAGATTTGATAAGTCTCAATTTGAGAATTGGTTGAAAGAAAGGAAGATCTTTAAATTATTTTTTGATGGAGCTTCAAAGGGGAATCCGAGGATGGCAGGACGAGGGGGTGATCATCTGCCCGGAAGGGAAAACCGAAACTGAATACTACTCGAATATTGGACAATATTCCAATCATATGGCCAAGCGTATGGGTTATGGCAAGGACTCAAGCATCTGAAGGATAAAGGAGTGGGTGAAGTCATGGTGTTTGGAGACTCCTGGTTAATAATCCAAGCAATGAATGGGGAAAGTCATTGCAGAGATCTAAGGTTAGACAGGTTGCTTAAAAGAATTCAATCCATCTCTAAGTCGTTTAGATAGATAAAAAAATTTCATATCCTTCATGAGCTAAATGCTATGGCGGATCATGCTGCTAATAAATCATTGGCTTTAGGGAGAAATGAATTGTCTGTAACTCAACAATTATGTTTAGTTTTCCCACCCTAAAAGACATGGTTCTGGTTTAACTAGTGAGGTTGTCGAGCATAGATGAAGAGGGATATGCACTGGTTTAAATATTGAAGGAATTAAATAAGGCCGTTGAATTACCGTGCTAACGGTCAATTTATAAATGGGGCAGACTAAGGTTGGAAGTCCCACAAATTCATGTGGGTTTGTTGGGAGTATATAATTTAAACTTTTCGCATGCATAACGAAGGATACATAGATACTCACGGTAGGTATGTCTGGATATGTTTGATTTATTTTTGTGAGCTGTATGATCTGATATGATCATTTAGTAGTTTTATTGTTCTGATCCGAATGGGATGACTTATACTATGAACTATTGTAAAACGTTTCTGCGATGAGACTGGGATTAATTTTGTGATAATGGACATTTTAGTGCCATTTGAAAAATGTGAATATATATTTACGAATTTTTTCTTCGGAAAAAAAATAAAAAATGTCTGGATATACTACACGAATCTTGAACACTTATGTGGTTTTGTTAATGTCCAAAAATTACTCATTTATACCACGTGATTATTATACTTTTGCATGGTGTTGTAACGGTTTAAAAAAATAATATTTTTTGTATAAAGTTATGTTTATTTATTTTTGAAAATGTTTAAATTCTTTTAATTATATTTTGTTTGGGAGGCATTTAAGTCCTTTCAATGACGTTTGTGTTTGTATGTGTCAATGTTGTGTCCAGGGATTAATTATGAGTAATTTTGAAAGAATAGATAATTGTTTATTTATTATTTTTTTAGTTAAATTTGTTAAAGTATTTGAATATAAGTTTATTATGTTTATTTTAATAATATTATGTTGGGTATATTTATTTATAAAAGTTTTTTTTAATGGAAGAATTTCAATATTTGATATTCGAGAGTATCAAAGAGAGGAGGATAACAACATTTTTCTCAATCATTTAATTTATACTCAATTCATCATCTAAAAAGTATTTGTTAATAAAATGTAATTGTTCAAATATCATGGTCCATTATTTTGTAGTAACCTAAACCTTATTGTTATTTAAAATGATGGGAAGGAGAACTGATATTCATCTACCCGGAAGGGAAAACCGAAACTGAATACTACTGGAATATTGGACAAGATTCCAATAATATGGCCAAGGCGAATGGGTTATGGCAAGGACTCAAGCAGCTGAAGGATAAAGGAGAGGGTGAAGTCATGGTCTTTGGAGACTCTCGGTTAACAATCCAAGCAATGAATGGGGCAAGTCATTGCATAAATCTAAAGTTAGACATGATGCTTAAAAGAATTCAATCCATCTCTAAGTCGTTTAGACAGATATAATTTTTTCATATCCTTCGTGAGCTAAATGCTATGGCAGATCATGCCGCTAATAAATCAATGGCTTTAGGGAGAAATGAACTTTCTGTAGCTCAACAATTATGTTTAGTTTTCCCACCCTAAAATACATGGTTCTGGTTTAACTGGTGAGGTTGCCGAGCATAGATGAAGCGGGATATGCACTGGTTTGCATAAACAAAATTTGTAATTTTCAGTGGTACATCACTGAGTTTTAATATATAACATACCCGTTTTTGTCCAAAAAAAAACATTAGGTAACTTATAAAGTTATGTTTATTTATTTTTGAAAATTTAATGTTTAAATTTTTTTAATTATATTTTGTTTGGGAGGCATTTAAGTCCTTTCAATGATGTTTGTGTTTGTATGTGTCAATGTTGTGTCGAGGGATTAATTATGAGTAATTTTGAAAGAATAGATAATTGTTTATTCATTATTTTTTTAGTGAAATTTTTTGAAGTATTTGAATATAAGTTTATTATGTTTATTTTAATAATATTACATTGGGCATATTTATTTATAAAAGTATTTTTTTTTATGGAAGAATGTCAATATTTGATATTCAAGAGGATCAAAGTGAGGAGGATAACAACATTTTTCTCAATCATTTAATTTATACTCAATTCATCATCTAAAAAGTAATTGTTAATAAAATGTAATTGTTCAAATATCATGGTCCATTATTCTATGTAGCAATCTAAACCTTATTGTTATTTAAAATGATGGGAAGGAGAATTGATATTCTTTTTGCTGAAATTTAGCTGAAATAACAACATTTTTCTCAATAATTTAATTTATACTCAATTCATCATCTAAAAAGTATTTGTTAATAAAATGTAATTGTTCAAATATCATGGTCCATTATTCTATGTAGTAATATAAACCTTATTGTTATTTAAAATGATGGGAAGGACGACTAATATTATTCTTTTTGCTAAAATTTAGCTAAAATAATTTTGAATTCATAGAATTATAATATCAATTATTAATATTGCAAAACTACGTTGAAACAGAGGTAATCAATGGTGTTGAGTCCATTCGTGCACTAAAAGCAATGATCACAACAATCCAAATTTACAATTTGTAGAAAGAATCTATGATTACGTTTTGATGATGGAAAAAAAAGAGGTAAAAATTCATTGAACTTTTTTATTTTTATTTTTAACTCAAACGGATAACTTTTATTTTTCATGAAGAAATTCAGGTCTGATTTAGCAAATGCCAATCAACCAACTACAGAAAGAGCAGTATAAAAACTTCGAGAAGATCAAAGCTAGTGCAAATTCTTACAATTTGAAAATGTATCTCCGAGATAGACATATCACAACTTATTGAAACTCAGTTAAGGAATTGGATGAAATTTGTTGGGTTCTCCGTTGATGCTGAGGTTGCCTTGTGACAACAGGAAAGCTTTATTTGCCAGATCACCTGCATTTTTATTTAGCTCACGCAGAATATGAAAAGATGCGACACTTTCAAACTCTTTCAATATATTTCGGATTTTCCACAGAGATTTATTCAAAGCAGAATTATTAAAATGGTCTTATGGGTTTAAGAATTTAATTAACAGTTCTGAATCTCCAAAAATTTGAATTGACTTATATCTGTTCTCCTTTGCTATCTGGCACACCTTAAGGAGACTATAAATTTCTACTTGATTATTCAACCTAATTCCAAGTCCCTAACTAAAACATGACTTAATCAATCTGTTTGGAGATATAATCAAACCCCCAGCTCCTGTGATCCCAAGATTCCCCTTGGATGCACCATCAAAGAAGATAGTAGTTGAAGAGGATCTCTTCCACCATACATTAAATGCTGTAACATTACAACGCACACGCCAGGAGGGGGAAAAGGCTAGTTTGATCAAGACCGACCTTCTCAATCCCAACGGACAGGATACCATCCACGCTAAAACCTCTAAAGACAGAGATGAAAGGGAGGCCAAATTACTAGCTGACTCAAATATGAGCAATTTGATTTTATTTGCCATGATTTTATTTCGTTTCTTGCCAACCATAGTTTCCACAAGCGTTTGCCAGAGTTTGATCCATTCAACGTTTTTGTCTCTTATTTTTTTACTCCATTCTTTCTAGGAGATGTAGAGAAGGACAATTGCAATTTGAGCAAGGACAGATACAGTCAGACCTTTGAGGACCAACTCCCACACCGTTTGAGTGAAAACACAGTCAATGAAAATGTGGACCAACGTTTCATAGGCAGAGTTACATAAACAACACCGAAACGGTCCAAGGAACCCACGTTTAATCAAATTTTCACTTGTTAGTACCTTTTTATACATGAGCAACCATGTGAAAAAGTTTACCTTGGGAAGGTTGTAAGAAGACCATACTGTTTTCCAATGTGCAGGGGATAGACTAGAGGCATGAAGAGTTTGTAATTCGGAGAAGCCTCGAGCAGCTGAATAAGTTCCAGATCGACCCCAACCCCATTTATCTTTATAAGAGAAATGAACTAGTGCAAGACCTAATAGAGATGAAGGCAACAATTTTTTTTGGGAGATAAGATGATCTGGAATCTCAGGAAAGGACCAGTCTACCCAATTCCCAGCGTCGTCCCAAAAACAAATATCTTCCAGCCGAAGAAGGCCTTTATTGGTTAACTAAACCTTGATCTCTTCTAACGAGATTAAAGAGGAAAGAGGAGGATTTCCTAAGATATTATCATCCCAAAAAAGGATCCTCTTCCCATTGCCAGGGATTCTATAGAGATGTTGATTAATATTATTGATTCATCTTCTGCATAAATTCCAGATTGCTGTGCCTATGGGGGTATTTGAAGTTTTTAAATTTCTCAAAGAACTGCCCTTTAGGTATTTCATCCAAAAGATCTTACTAACCAGATGGTTTTTATCCGCATATAGCTTCCAAATAAGTTTACCTCCCAACGCCATATTTGCCAATCCAAGATCACGAATTTGCAATCCACCTTCCGTAATTGGTCTTTTGAGAATATCCCAACTTACCAAATGCATCTTATTCTGGTTACCTTTGCCACCCTTCCAAAGAAATTCCCAAAGAAGCTTGGAGATATGAGCCGTGATTGACTTGGGAGCAAGGATCAAAGAGGACTAGAAGATGGGGAAGGCCGAAAGGACCGCCTTAATCAAAATCAACTTCCCAGCCTTTGTTAGCCATTGGCCACCCCAGGATATTATTTTTGCTTTTAATTTATTTATCACTTCCAACCAAAGCGGAGGAGGACTTGGTCCCAAGGTTAATGGAAGGCCCAAATATTTGATCTTATCCCACTTGTCGAAACTAGAGAAACCCAAGGAACGAGCTATTCGTAGAATTGACAGATGGTCTACATTCCAGCCACATACATCACTCTTACTTTTGTTAATCAGAGCTCCTGAAGTTAAACATAAATTTTGTAATATTTCATTGAAGGCCAGAACAATATTTAAGGATGCCCCTCCCAGAAGAAGAGAATCATCACCAAAGAGGGCATGATTTATAGGATCCACACCTCTTGTTTCCTTAATTCCAAGGACAAAACCTGCAACCAATTCTGCTGTAAGATTTCTACTTAAAGATTTGACCATCAAGATATAAAGGAAAGGTGATAGAGGGCACCCTTAACGGAATCCTCTAGTAGCTTGGAAGAAATTTGTTGATCTACCATTAACAAGGGGCACTATCTAGGGCTTGTTAGTGCAATATTTTATCAAACTGACAAAATCAACACTAAAAACAAAAGAGAGAAGAACTTGATAGATAAAGGAAATATTAACTCTATCAAAGGCATTTTTCATATCAAGTTTGATGATCATGCCTTTCTCCTTCCTATGAAAGTTGGAGTGGAGGGATTCTTGCACTTGTATCACGTTGTCTACCAGATGTCTGCCTTCAACAAACCCCCCCTGGAGAGGAGAAATTAAATTTCCTAACAAAGGCTTAAATCTATTGGCTAAGAGTTTGGCCAGAATTTTGTATGAGGCGTTACAGAGCGAGATAGGCCGAAACCTTTCAAAAGATGTCGGATTAACTTCCTTTGGAATTAAAGCAAGGAAAGTAGAATTAGTGCACCCTCACACTTTGGTTTTTTTAAGAAAGGCTGAAATCATACGAAAAGATCTGATTTTATAACATTCCAACAACCTTTGTAGAAATGGATAGAGAATCCATCCGGCCCGAGGGCTTTATCCCGCTCCATTGCCCATATAACATCCATTATTTATTTTTCAGAGAAAGGTTTCACTAATCCAACATTAACCTCAACACTAACTAAAGAGGGAATGTTGGCCAAAAAATTAGCATTCACAGCATCATCAATGATGTCGTCCTCATGGAACAATTGCTAAAAGTGCATTTGTGCAGTGACTTTGCCTTCTCTTGAATTTATTTATGAGATGTGATTATGATATAGTATGGCTCTCTATTTCCTGTGGAAGAAGTCGGTATTTTTATCTCCAGTTTGCAACCAGAGGCTATGAGACTTAAGGCATAGATGCTCTTCTTCCTGGCGAAACGAAAGGAAATTATTTATTTGAGTGCACTGCTCTTTCTCCAAATGTTATTTAGAAATGTTTGATTCCTCCATACCTAGTTGTATTTTAGTTAAAACATGCATTGACTCTTGCCTGCTGCTCATTGGAGTTGTGAGAGGTGTTTTAATCCAGTTTTTCGAGGCATATTTAGTATGTTTTAGTTTATGTTCCCACACATATCTGGGGGATCCATCAACAAACTAGGCCCAAGCTTGAGACATCGTTTCCCAAAAGCCATCCCTCTCAATCCAAAGAGGACTGAAACGAAATGGGATAGGACCAAGATTTTCCTCTTCTTCCAACAACAAGGAAATAGGATGGTGATCCTAAGTTAGCTTTGGTATAATTTTGGAAGAGATTATTTTCCCATCCAACAAAGAGCTTTGGACGAGAAATCTATCCAGACGAGCAGAAATTTTGGCTGCCCCTACTCTATTATTGGTGCAAGTGAAACACCTTTTCTTAGGTTTGAAATCAAGAAGATCCCGGGAATGGATCAAAGACTCCACAACCTCTTGAAGGGGATCTCTACCCCAGACTCATCCTCTTTTCTCATTAGGATCTAAAATAATATTGAGATCCCTAGCCACAATAATGTTCATGGGAGAGTGGATTTCCTTAAAATCTGACAATGAATTCCAACGGACTTTTTTCTCTATAAAATTTACTGGGACATAAAGGTTAAATAGAGCAATGGAGATATTACTTGTTATATGCTGTAATTATGTATAAATCCAATTTTGGGTAGCAAACGAGGAATTTAGGAGAAACTTGTCCTTGGCATAAGGTTGCGAGGCCCCCTGAAGTGCCCCTTACACTAACTGCCATGCCTGCATTTTTTTTCCACTTTGATCTGCTTAAGGATAACAGATCTTCCTCTTCTATCTTTGTTTCTTCGAGCAAGAGAATGTATGAGGGTTCCATTCTTATTAGATCTTTAAATGCTTCTGCTTTCTTTGGATTCCCCAGTCCCCTACGATTCCAAGAGACGATCAACATTATTTAACCGAGAAAAAGGGAGTTGTCCCTCCCTTTGGGGGTCTATTTCACTTACTTCTGCCTAATGACATTTCTATTGTAGCCTGGATACCGTGCATCTTTAATCTCTCAGCTTCTTATTATATGGCCTCCTTTCGAGACTTTCCACCTGCCTTTTTAGTGAATTCCTCTGCTGAATATTCTTTCGAGGAACCAGAAGTGTCTACCAATTTCTTCTTAAGAATTTCTGCATAAGAGGGAGAAGATGCGCCACCTGTAAGAAATTTATGAATTTCCTGCAATATTGCATTTGCACAAGAAGTTTCTAAGAGTATTGGTCCAGGTTGTTCCTGTAACCCAAAAATTACTTCACCTTCAACTTTATGCACATCTGATTGCTGCACTTCTTCGTCTTAAAGAATAGGAAAATTCTGATCTTCAGATGGACTTAAGACAACAAAAGGATTTGAAGAAGCGGTAGATTTTTTCACAGCCTTAGGTTTATAAAATCTTTTTTCAACAGGAATGAATCCATTGCCTGTATTTACTCCTTTACCTTTCATTCTATTATCCTTTTTGGAGGTGCCTACTTTCTGAACTTGTGTCCATTGGTCAACCTTCTCTTTATCAAGTTCTTCTTCTGATTTTTTCTTGCAATTTCGAGCAAAGTGGCCAAATCCATGGAAATGACGACACTTGAAAGGGTTTTGTTCGTAATCAAGCTCCTGAATGTGAGACCATTCAACAAAAGTTATCTTGATCGCCTCAGGCAACCCTATCTCTAAATCTACTTCAACACAAATTCTTGCACATGAATATTGTTCTTTCCTTTCTGCCCTATCAATATACTTTATGAGCTTATTCCTGATAGTTTCTAGGGATTATGAGTTCCAACAATGAAGAGGTAAGTGGGGATGCCTTACCCAAACATGAATGACTGAAGGAAGGTCATGGGTAGGATCGAAGTCCAGATTCCACTTATTCAGATAAAGCCCCTAAGGACCCATAAAATATGGACCATTTCAAAAAATAAGGTCTCAATCATCAGCTGAATCAAATACAAAAACATAATAACCTTTGCCAACGAGATGATTGCAGATTCCTTCAGATATCAGAGGCATCCAATTTCAGTGAACCCATCCATTGATTGCTTATGAGAAGTCCAAAGACCTGTAAATTTCCCAATGAGCCCATGCTCAGCTAGGTTCAAAGCGATCTAGCAAGGACAATCGATAGGCAGTTCAACAGAAGGAATGTCTGCTTTCTTTACAAATGTCTGTACCAGTGAGATACCCTTTCTCTTATCGCAGGAGGCAATAAGTCTTTTGAATGCATCGATCTCAGTAGGAAGAGGAGGGGGAGGACCCCCTCCGGAGGCCATAGGGACAGAGCACCCACACAGATAGAGGAATTGAATCAAGAAACCATACTTTCTTGATTAGTCACCAAAGGTTTTCCTGAGATAAGTGGGCTCACAGCCTCTAGCAAAAGGTAGCCACTCTGTACGTCACCATGACTTGCAAAACTATAACATCCTCTGGACCAGAACCACCATTGAACTAGTGTCGAATATATGCTGAGAACAACTTCAAAATCTTGATGGAGCGAAAATCACTCCGAGATCCAAAATAGAACCTGGCTCGCAATGAAGCTCTCAATGATCCTGCAAAAGCAAAACCAATAGAACAGGTCTACATGACCAGAGCCGAATGCTCAGATTCAAAATCTTCTTAAAAAAAATTCCACAACAATTTCTATTGAATCTTTCACATTGGTATACTTGCAGATGCAGATGAAGCTATCCACTATCCTTTGTATTAGCAGATTTATTCCTGTTTCCGTTCGCAATGGAGAAAAAACTTCTTGGAAGAAATCCAATCTTTCAAAAACAGGAGGTTTCCAAAGTTACAATAAAGAAAACACTAGAGCACACAATAACTTGGTTCTTGGAGCCACTTTGCACCTCTAGATCAACCGCAATTCAGGGCGATCCAACAAATGAAAATCTCCAATATGTGTCTTCCAACGAGGGATGAACCAGAGCCGAAGTCTCTGCACGAATCAAAATTCATTGAACTTTTAGCCTTCTTTATAATTGTAATTAAATGTTTAAATCATTCTTCATATGTATGAAGAAACAAATCATTCTTCTTATATTTCTTATAAAATCAGCATTTTTAAGATATTTAGGTTTTTAAAAATGAATTGTGTAGGAATTTATGAAACCCAACACTTTGGGTAGACACTCCACCCATCATAAAAATCAAGAAAATATTTTTGACAATAAATAAAATGAACAGCTTGGATAAGATTATAAAGGACTTGAACAAGACTAGCAGTTGATATATAAATATTAGATAAAATAGTGAAAGAGAAAGGGGAAAAAAGTCCTAAAGAGAGGGAATTAGGTTTAAAATCGTTAGATAAAAGATGAGAGAAAACAATAAAATATAATTAAGAACATTACTGTCTAATATTCTTATATTACAAAGAAGGTGGATACATCTTAAGGAAACCTTATGTGCCTTCTTGTCCATGTAAAGAGTAAAAATTGATAGTTGTAGAAGTATACTTTTGATTTGTAATATGATTAGCAATACCCTTTGTCATGTTAATTTAACTCGATAACGATTTTGATGTTTTTGGATGATGTATACTTAAGAACACAGAGAAAGTTAATAAGTGAACAAACTCAATGGAAATTCTTCTCTAAATCCAACAATTTTTTTAACTGTAAGTTAGAATTGCATGTGATTGGTTAGAACTTTGACCTTGAAAATTTGATGTTAGTGTTAAAAAAATGAGTGTGCCAAGGTAGAACTTTATTTTCTTAGGGAAAAAAGGAGGTTAAGTATGTCCACTTATTAACTTACTTCATTAAAATAAGGTGAACCGAATTTAGCATAAAATATGCAAAAATTAACATTGTAAAAGTTGTGGATAAATTCTTTAAAAAAAAGCATTTACCATCCAAGAGTGGTGCCATAGATCGAATTTTTTTCGCCCCAAGAAGTGTTTGAATTTTTTTTACGTTGGAATTCCAATCTGCCTGGTTCGTCCCTCGTTGAGGACCATATTGGAGGTTTTTGCTTCTAGGTGTTCGGTGGATCCGAAGACCAGAGAGGTTGCAATGCCTCGGGATATCTCGTTATGTTGTTTTGCAGGGTGCATTTGTAGGGCTCAGCTTCTAGACAGAGTCTATAAATTTTTCTAATTCTAGAGTGTTCTCGATCTGAATATTTCTTGTTTCTTCTTGGCTTGGTTATTTTAGAGAATTTCTTGCTCTCTTGTGGTGCCAGTAGGTCTGCTGGAGGAGTCTGTCTTCTTGCACAGATCTTTGGTGAGGCCTTTCTGGGCTGGAAGATCTTTCCTCTCAAGACTTGTTCTGGTGGCCTGAGCCTTATGGATTCCGGAGGGGATCCACCACTTCCTCTTCCTCCTGATCTTGATGCATTCAAGAGATTGATTGTTGCCTGCGGCAAGAGGAAAGGGGGTCATTCACAGAAATTTGTTAAGAAAGTAGACATCCCCTCAGTCGAACTTCCTACTGAACGGACTTGGTAAATGACTCTAAACCTTGCTTTAGCATGGGCTTATTGGGAAATTCATACGTCTTTGGCCTTCTCCAAAGGTTATTGATTGATGGGTGCAAAGAAATTGGATGCCCTTAGTATCTAAAGGTATTTGAAATCACTTTGTTGGAAGAGGATATTATGTCTTTGTCTTTGACTCTGCAGAGGATCGTGATCTCATTTTAAGAAATGGTCCATACTTCAAGGGCCCCTGGGGGCTTTATTTGAACAAGTGGTCTCCTGATTTTGATCCCACTCAAGACGTTATGTCTACTACCCCTGTTTGGGTGAGGCTCCCTTGTTTACCTTTACATTGCTGGAACTCAGAATCCCTTGAAACCATTGGAAACAAGCTTGGTAAATACATTGATAGGGCAGAAAGGAAATATCAATATTCATGTGCAAGAATATGTGTCGAAGTTGATTTGGATATAGGACTTCCCGAGGCAATCAAGATAACAGTAGCTGAATGGTCTCATATCTAGGAGTTAGACTACGAACAAATTCCTTTCAAGTGTCGTTTCTGCCATGGTTATGGCTATTTTTCCTGAAATTGTAAGGAAAAATTAGAAGAAGAACTTGCAAAAGAGAATGATGATCAATGGACCCAAGTCCAGAAAACAGGAACTTCCAATCATGACCCTAGAAAGAAAGGTAAAGAAGGAAAGACTATGAAAGGAGTCACTATTGTTGGGAAGAATCTTCCTAAATCTTAGGATGCAGAAAACCCCAATGCACCCTCCAATCATTTTGTTGTTCTTAGTTCTCCCGAAGCTCCTATTCTTGAAGAGGGTGAATTGCAACAATTCGAAGTGCAGGATGATGAACGTGAAGTAAATACAGCGCCAATGGAACAAGCTGGAGCATCTAACTCGGAACTACCTAGGGTAGGTGAATCCATGCAGAAAAACATATTTCTCCAAATGGATCCAAATCTTCTCCTTCTTATTCAGATATAACTAGGAAGAAACAAGTTGATATCTTGGGTTGTTCTGATGAATATTCCATTGAGCAACTTTCCAAAAATGGTGGCAGGAGCTCTCGAAAGGAAGCTCGAGAAGAAGAGGATGAGAGGCTAAAGATGCAAGGCAGCCAATCCACCATTGAAATGTCACTTGGTAGGAGCAAGAGGACTAGGCCCCCAAAGGGAGTAATTACTCCCTCTCAACCAGGTAAATAATGCAAATCATCTCTTGGAATTGCAGGGGATTGGGGAACCCAATCAAAGCTGAAGCAGTCAAAGATTTAATGAGAATGGTTCCTTCTAAAATTTTCTTGCTTCAAGAGAATAAGATAGAGGAGGAAGCCCTTCTTCTCTTAAGTAAATCTAAATGGAAATTGAATGCTGGCAAAGATGTCAGTGTAAGAGGCATCTCTGGGGGCTTAGCAATTCTATGGTGTGATGAAAACTTTCAGCTTAAAAGATGGTTCACCACCCAACACTGGATTTTTATAGATCTCTTTCATATCTCAAGTAAGATCTCTTTGGCCATCTTTAATCTATATGTTCCAGCCAATTTCAATGAAAAAAAAGAGTGTTGGAAATTGCTATCAGACTTCTTAGAGTCCAACTCTCCTATAATTACAATAGTAGCAGGAGATCTTAACATTTCATTATTCCTGAATGAGATAAAAGGTGGACTCTACAACAAGGATCATTTTCAAGACATGGTGGAGGAGTTGATCCAAGTCTACGATCTGAATGATATAAAACCCAAGAAAGGACGCTTCACATGGTCCAATAATAGAGTTGGTTTAGCCAACATTGCTTCCAGTCTCGACATATTTCTTGTTCATAGCACATTGATGGATGGGAATTTCATTATTTCATAAAAAAAATTGCCCAAACTCACGTCAGATCATCACCCCATTTCTCTGTTGTTTGAAAAAGAAGTTGACCTTGGTCCAATTCTGTTCCGTTTCAGCCCCCTTTGGATTGAGAGAGAAGGCTTTCTGGATATTGTGTCTCATGCGTGGTCTTAGTATGTTGACAGATCCCCCAAGTTCATTTGGGAACATAAACCTAAATCTACTAAATATGCTTTAAAAACTTGTGTTAAAACATCTCTTAATACTCCAACTATCAGCAGGCAAGAGAGAGTGGTCAAGTTAACAACTATTCAGTTAGGAATTGAAGAGAGAGAAATCACCAAATCTCAGTTTGCTCAACTTAAAACCTGTCAATATTTCTGACAAGAAGAGGAATATCTTTGGCTAAAGTCTCAAAGTCTCTGGTTGAAGGCGGGAGATAAAAACACTGCCTTCTTCCATCGTAAATGCAGGGCTAGACTGTCTCGAAATCATATATCGAAAATCTCCACTAGTGAGGGAGATATCATTAAAGGTCAAGATCATCTAAAACAGGCTGCAAGTAGGCACTTTTAGCTCTTGTTTCAGGAATATGTCCTCTCTGATGGTGAAGTGTCTGCAATTTTTTTGGATAATGCTCCTTCTCTTGTCAGCACATAGGATAACTATGATTTAGTGAAACCCTTCACTGAAAAGGAAATATTGGACGTCATCTGGGCAATGGAGCCGGATAAAGCTCCTAGGTCGGATGGATTTTCTTTCCATTTTTATAGAGTCTGCTGGAACATTATCAAAACAGATCTCACCCGCATGGTGACAACCTTCCAAAAAAAAACTAAAGTGGGAGGGTGTACTAATTCTACATTTCTTGCTCTAATTCCAAAGGAAGTTAATCCTTCTTCTTTTGACAGGTTCCTTCCTGTTTCGCTGTGTAGTGCCTCTTACAAGATCCTAGCCAAACTTCTAGCCAATAGATTCAAGATCTTGTTAGGTAAGTTGATCTCTCCTCTTCAGGGGGGCTTTGTAAAAGGCAAGCACTTTGTTGATAATGTAATCCAAGTCCAGGAAGCTCTTCATTCAATTTTCCAAAGGAAGGAGAAAGGAATGTTAATTAAGCTGGATATGAAAAATTCCTTTGATCGAGTAAAGCTTCCCTTCCTCTATGATGTGCTTCTCTCTTTTGGATTTAGCTCCCAGTTTGTGAATTTGATCAAAGCTTGTAATGATAGGCCCTAGATTGCGCCTCTAGTCAATTGTAAATCTACAGAATTTTTCCAAGCTACAATAGGTCTTCATCAAGGATGTCTGATGTCACGTTTTCTATACATCTTGATGGCAGAAACTCTTAGTAGAAAACTTTCAGCTGAAAAGGAGGTTGGTTACATACTGGGTATTAAGATTGCTATGGGATTGCACCCAATAAACCATTCCCTCTTCGCGGATGATTCTCTCCTTCTAGGAGGGGCCTCATTGAAGATTACCCGGGCCTTTAATGAAAATCTTCAAAATTTCTGCCTAATTTCAGGAGCCTTGATCAATAATAATAAAAAGTGATGTTTATGGCTGGAATGTAGATCATTCGACAATTATATTGTTATGGGACTAAAGGAGATATCTATTGTTATTGTTGATTGATTTTGGAGTTTCGAGCAGCAACACAACGTGCAGCCGCGACAGTTGGGGTTGGATACTGTGTCTTCAGCCAGTGAGGGTTCAACAGTGAGATATTTTCCCTAGTATCTTATTGGGATATATCATTCAGGTTTATCCATTACATCCATCATATACTACAGTATTCGGAGACCCAACACATTCCGAAGGGTTATTAGAAGATCCACATTTTGCAGCCGGAAGTAGCAGGGAAAACACAGAAGGATTCGCTGGGACCACAAAACCTAGTCTTTCCTCTGCATGTCAGCTTCCTATTTCTCAGCAAGCCTATCCTATGGTATGCAGTGATTATCAGCCATTAGTTTTCTCACCTGGAGCAGCTATCAGCCAAACAGATCAATTGGTGTTAGACTTTTAACATTAAGCTAGCATTATATTAGGATCTTTAACTGAGAGAATAACAAGCACAACAATTAAGCACAAGAGACGATGAACACAGTGTTTTTCCTCAGGGAAACCATAAATGGAGAAAACCTCACAACTTCCTCAGAGATAGAATCAACACCAAAAGTAAAACCCCAAAATAGTAAGATGATCTCCCGACAGCAGTAGCCTCTTTCTTCCTAGCCCCAATAGCTTCTTCTTCCTCAGCTATGCGCTACAACTGAGTGTGAGTGAGTGTGTGATAAATAGAGAGACTCACTCTCTATTTATACTAATTCCTGACTTGACAATAACCTACTAGGGCCGAATTCTCTACTGAGAGTCTAATAACCCTAGTGCCTTGAAATTGCGGGGACTTTAACCCTTGATCACTAGGAGGGTTACCCACAATGATTTGACATGACTTGTTTACATTATAGAACCTCTCGATAGGAACATCGAGGCATAACATGACTCAAGTACATTACAGACACATCTCAGAATAAACATCAGGGTACAATACATAGGATATATGGATGAAATACATTCCGAAGTTACAAATACATTAACACTCCCTCTTAACTAGGAAGGTATTCTCTCAACACAATTTATCAGCACAAGTCTTCTTCTCTGTATCATCTGGGTCATCATCGAGTCCTCGTCATCTTCAAGTGATCTTCATCTTCAATTCATATTCATCTTCGGATCTAGATCATCACTCAATATGGATCACCACTGGATCTGAATCATCACTTGATTTGGATCATCACTGCTGGATCATCATCACTGGATCATCATCACGGGTGTTATCTCATGATTCTTCTCGTCATAGTAAGTTCTACAGAGCCAACCCTTTTTCATGTTGGTTGTAGGCCTAGCCTCCATGTAGGTCTTCTTCAATGCGTATATCTGACCCTAAGTCAGAATGGCCCATCCAGCGCTTACATCTGACCATGAGAGGAACACATCCAACATCATGTCAGAAAGGCACACCCAACACTCACATCTGACCATGCAAGAACACATCCCACAACCCTGTCAGAAAGGCCCAACACTCACATTAGATCATGCGGGAACACATCCCACAACCATATCGAAAAGGATCAACACTTATATCTAGCCATGAGGGAACACATCCTGCAACCATGCTAGAAGGGCTCTACACTTACATCTAGCCATGCAGGAACACATCCTACAACCTTGCTAGAAAGGCTCTACACTTACATCCAGCCATGCGGGAACACATCCTGCAACCTTGCTAGAAAGACTCTCAACCCCAGGTTGAGGATTCCTGGTAATTGACCAGGTGCCTCCATTCTCCCATAGAATGGCATCAACCCTTATATCTTATCAAGTGGGAACACATCCCTCAATCGCATCAGAATGGCCCTTAACCCTAGACTGAGTATTCTTGGTAACTGACCAGGTGCCTCCATTCCAAGAATGGCATTCAACGCTTATATCTAATCATGTAGGAACCAATCCTACAGTCACATCAGAATGGCTCAACACTCATATTTGACATGTGAGGAACCAATCCTCTCATCATGACAGAATGGCTCAGGCCTTACATCTGACCATGGAAGGAACCAATCCTCTCACCATGTCAGAATGGCTCATGGACTCATCACTTCCCTTTGGAGGGAACCTCAATCTGGAGAAGACCAAGATTCTCCCTTAAGTACTCAAACTTAACTCTAGCCAATGGCTTTGTCAACACTTTAGCTATCTGTTCATCCGTCGCAACATACTGGAGCTTCACTGCTCCCCTCTCCACCATATCCCTGATATAGTGATACTTGATCTCGATATGCTTCGACTTGTCATGGAACACCGGGTTCTCCGAGAAATTCACACAACTCTGGTTGTCGCAATATATACAAGTAGCATCCAATTGGAGATCAAATAAATTAGATAGTAGCTTCCTCAGCCATACTGCCTCACAACTAGCTGAACAAGCTACGACATACTCTGCTTCAACTGTACTCAGTGCCACACAGGATTGCTTCCTGCTAAACCAAGA
>LPNX010648115.1:166434-323339 GCA_001517045.1 Pseudotsuga menziesii
TGTCTCATGAATTCTAGGTGCTTCTGTTTCTTCAGGTTCTTTAGCAGGCCTCTTTCTGGGTTTGTTGTAAGCTGAGTCTTCGTCAAATGTCACATCCCTACTGATGTCAATCTTCTTGAATCCTGGGAAGTATATTCTGTAAGCCTTCAAGCTTTCAGAGTATCCAACAAATATACCCTTCTTTCTTGAAGGATCTAACTTTGTCCTTTTTTCTTTTCGAATGTGTATGTACACTGGATAGCTGAATATTCTGAGATGACTAACTTCTGGTTTCTTGCCTAAAAAGACTTCTTTAGGTGTCTTGTTCTTGAGTAGTCTGTGTGGAGTACGGTTCTGTACATACACCGCTGTTTTGGCAGCTTCTGCCCATAGATGCATGGGAAGATCTTGATCATGAAGCATAGCCCTTGCAGCTTCCATGATCGTTCTATTCTTCCTTTCTGCAACCCCATTCTGTTGTGGATTATATGGAGTAGTTAACTCCCTCTTAATCCCTGAATCTTTGCATAATGCTTTGAATTAATTTGAAG
Source organism: Pseudotsuga menziesii (assembly GCA_001517045.1). NCBI lineage: Eukaryota > Viridiplantae > Streptophyta > Pinopsida > Pinales > Pinaceae > Pseudotsuga > Pseudotsuga menziesii. Next base: position 166,965 of record LPNX010648115.1, read on the forward strand.
TGAATTCTCCACCATTATCTGATCAAAATGTCTTGATCTTCTTTTCTTTGTGGTTCTCGATCAAGGCTTTGAATTCCTTAAACTTGCTGAATACTTCATCTTTGTTCTTCATGAAGTAAATCCATGTCTTCCTAGAAAAGTCATCAATAAAAGAAACACAGTATACATACCTGCTTAATGAACTTGATGACATTGGTCCACATACATCGGACTGAATGATTTCCAAGATTCCTTTTGCCTTGCTCTCATTACCTTGAAATGTCTTCTTGGTGTTATTTCCTTTCGCACATCCTTTGCAGACTCCATCATGTTTTGCTTGAATTTCTGGAAGATCTTCAACAGCTTTGCTTGCAAGTGGTAGTGCTCTGTAGTGCACATGTGCAATCCTTCTATGCCAAAGTTCATTTGGCTCTACTGTGTCATGGACTAAATTTTGTTCTGGATGGCCCTTCAATTTGTATAACCTCCCTCTTGTTCCCCAATCACTACTGCATCATTAAAAGTCTTTCCCTTTGGCCACATGAGAACTTGGCCATCTACAAATGCAACCCTCATGCCTTTTGCATCTAATGCAGCTATGGAGAGGAGTTTCTTCTTTAGTCCTGGTACAAACAATACATTTTGCATCTTCATAGACTTTCCAGAGTCTAGCCTATAGGAGGATTCCCCACTACATTTTATTGGATACTGGTAGTCATCCCCAAGTTTCACCTTGTGAGGTGAGTCATGTTCAGATAGCTTCACAAAGGATTCTTTGAATCCCGCCATATGTTTGGAAGCACCACTGTCTATAAGCCAATCACCGCTTCCATGTGAGATAGTTCCCGTGAGAGTGGAGATCAACACATATTCTTCATCACTTTCTTGTCTGATTCTCTTTGTGGAAGGTTCATCATCCTCTGCAGCATGAGCATGATGTCTTCTCTTGTTTCCCTTCTTCTTATGGGAGTTAATCTTATTTCTAGGACAGTCTTTGGCAAAGTGTCCTCTTTCATCACATATATAGCATCTTAATTTAGATAAATCTTTTATAGTGTTATCTCTCTGGTGGAAGTTCTTACCTCTAGAGTGATGAGAGCTTCTTCTACTTTTCTTGGAGTGAAATGTGAGAGCTTGATATTCACTTCCTATCTTTTCTTCTCGAGCTGCTATCCGAGCTTCTTCTTGAGAGATTTCTTCCCATAGTCTGCTGAACTTGACTAACTTCTTTCTGGCATAGATTCCTTGAATAAAGGAGTCCCATGATCTAGGGAGACCATTCAAGGTGGTCATTACAATGTCTACATTCCCCACTTCTTCATCTACTACTTCCAGCTATTACTTGATCTGAGAGACCCTTGTAAAGCAAGACTGGATGGTCTCTGCATTCTGGATCCTTACATTCTTCAGTTGGTTTCTTAGAGTCATCTTCCGGTTTATGTTCTTCCCTTCAAACAATTTGGTTAGGGCATCAAACATAGCTTTAGGTGTCTTTAGGGAGGACACCTGTGGTATGAGGTGATCCTTGATTGAATCAGCAATAATCCTCTTTTCCATAACCAACTTCTTCTTGTGTAAGGCCTTAAGCTCATCTCCCTCTAAAACTGGAACCTCCTCATTGATATAGGAGTCCAACTCATTTTCTTCCAGGACCAGGGAGATCCCATACTTCCAGGCTCGAAAGTTATCAGCTCCCTCAATATTTTCATCGAGCTTGGTATGATGAGACATCTTAACTTAGAACCTCAAATGGAAATACAAAATATTTAGATCTTACCAGGTCAAGATGTCGGATCTGGTTTTGAAGTTGAATTTCTGCAGTGCTGGTTCAAGAGCAGATTAGGGTTTGACTTTTCTGGAGTTCTATCCAACCAAATGCTTTGATCTTGATCTCTAAACTTCAATTGTGAGGAGGAGATCAATCCAAGCCTAGGCTCACTAAAAAATTCCACTTATGTGGAAAGCCCTAATTTCAAGCAGCAATGTCGGGTCCAAAACTAAAAAAACTCAGAAGCAGATTCTGCTTCGACATAAAGATGCGCCCTAGGGAGGAGAGTTAGTCCAACCTTCTTTTGATGAAAATATATGGAGAGAGATCCACAAAATAGGAAGCCCTAGTTCCCGCAGTTGCACAATGTCTTCTTCTTAAGTTAGCTCTGATACCATGTTAGATTTTTAACATTAAGCTAGCATTATATTAGGATCTTTAACTGAGAGAATAACAAGCACATCAATTAAACACAAGAGACAATGAACACAGTGTTTTTCCTCGAGGAAACCATAAATGGAGAAAACCCCACAACTTCCTCAGAGATAGAATCAACACCAAAAGTAAAACCCCAAAACAGTAAGATGATATCCCGACAGTAGTAGCCTCTTTCTTCCTAGCCGCAGTAGCTTCTTCTTCCTCAGCTATGCGCTACAACTGAGTGTGAGTGAGTGTGTGATAAATAGAGAGACGTGTGTGATAAATAGAGAGACTCACTCTCTATTTATACTAATTCCCAACTTGACAATAACCTACTAGGGCTGACTTCTCTAGGAGAGTCTAATAACCCTAGTGCCCCGGAACTACGGGGACTTTAACCCTTGATCACTAGGAGGGTTACCCACAATGACTTGACATGACTTGTTTATATTATAGAAATTCCCGATAGGAACATTGGGGCATGACATGACTCAAGTACATTACAGACACATCCTAGAATAAACATCGGGGTGCAATACATAGGATATACAGATGAAATACATTCCGAAGTTACAAATACATTAAGAGTTGGGGGCGTGAGCAGCATAACTGCTTATCAATTCACTAGGGCACTTAGAGGTATCCAAACCTCCGCATGTGCTAGGCCATCTCTTCGGCATTAGCAGACGGACAAGCTCAGAAAGTTTCATCCCGAACGGACCTCTCCTCCTACAAAAATGTCACCTTCAGTCTGGAGGGATTTTACGGTATTACAGGGCGGTAGCACTGGAGGAAAAGAGAATTATTAGACCACCCATCTGGATCCTTATGCATGCAGCTATCTCTGGAGTCATTATCAACCAGAATATCAGTGGTAAGTGTTAATTTCTCTTTGCAAAACCCTAACCCTTATTCAACTATATTTTAGGGCAGTTTTGCATGGCAAGTTTGCATGCACAGTTATTTTGCAAATTTGTATGACATTGAGTGTGCAAGTCAACACTATCATAGAACATTAGAGAAAATCAGTATTTGGGATATTACAAATGGTAAATTTTTTAAAGCCAATTCTCGAATAAAGCAAATGAAGGAAACACATTTTCAAGGTCTGTTTAGTGAAGATGGATTAATAGAGAATGATTTAAACACATAATTTTTGTCCAATATCCCCTCTTTGGTTAATGAGGAGGTAAACGGAGAACTTATGAAGCCATTTATGGAAGAGGAGATCATTGATGTTATATGGTCTATGGAGTCGGACAAATCCCCAGGACCAAATGGCTTTTGTTTTCATTTTTATAGAGTTTGTTGGATAGTAATCAAGAAATATCTTCTAAGGATGATCAAAGCCTTTCAGCTAAAAGACAAAGTTAGTGGATGTACCAACTCCACCATTCTTGCATTAATCCCTAAAGAGGTCAATCCGACCACATTTGAAAGATTACAGCCAATAGCACTTTGCAATGCTACTTATAAAATCCTTTCTAAACTTTTAGCTAATCAGGTCAAGACTATGTTAGGAAAGTTGATCTCCCCTCTTTAAGGCGTGTTTGTCAAACGGAGACACATCTTGGATAATGTGATCCAAGTTGAGGAAGCCATGGAATCCAGCTACCGAATACAGGAGAAAGGCATGCTAATCAAACTTGATATGGCAAATGCTTTTGATAGGGTAAGATTGTCCTTTCTTTACAAAGTTATTCGTTCGTTTGGGTTCATCTTAGCGTTTGCAAATTTGATAAAATATTGTACAGATAAACCTTGGATAGTACCATTAGTGAATGGAAGATCGACAAATTTCTTTCAAGCTACTAGGGGTCTTCGTCAGGGCTGCCGTTCTCGTTGTTCCTGTATATTTTGATGGCTGAAACTTTGAGTAGAAAGTTATCGAAAAAAAATGAAGTCGGGATTATTCTAGGCATCAAGTCAACAATAGGGGTAGACTCTATCAATCATGCTCTCTTTGCGGATGATTTCCTCCTCTTGGGAGGGGCGTCGCTCAGGATGGCAAGAGCCTTCAAAGAAATTCTGCAAAACGTTTGTCTTATTTCAAGAGCACTTATTAATAATAGAAAGAGTGAAGTGTATGGTTGGAACACCGATCATTCAACAATCTTGAATACAACAAACATATTATAATTTTATGGATATGACACCTGGGATAAGATTAAATATCTGGGCCTTCCTTTAACCCTAAGCCGAAACAAACCTTCTCTTTGGCTGGAAGTAATTAGTAAGATAAAAGGAAAAATTTCCTCTTGGGGTGGACAATTGCTCACGAAGGCAGGGAAAATTATAATGATCAAGTCAATTCTGTCAGCTCTTCCAATATTTCAATCCTCTCTTCTCCTTCCTCCAAAAGAAATTATGGACCATATTTCCAAACTTATTCAAGATTTCCTCCGGAGAGGTGGAAATGGAAATCATAATAGATTGCATCTAGTTAACTGGGATATTGTCAAAATACCTGTGTTAGAAAGTGGCTTGCAAATCAAAGATCTGGGCTTGAAAAATATTGCTATGGGAGGAAAAATTCTATGGAAACTCTTTGCCGATCGAACACATTTGGTTAGTCAAATATTATGGAAAAATCTACAGGCAGTAAACACTCCCAAAGGCTCTCTAACATAGAATTTATGTCGAAGAGGGCTTGAATTTTTCCAAAAGCATTTATACCACATTCCAGGGAGTGGAAGGAAAATTCTTTTGTGGGACGATAATATTCAAGGACATGCTCCATTATCAACCAAATCCTCTCTCAGAAAAACCACGTTTTGGCGTGTCAATAAAGGGCTATTACGGCTAGCAGATATTTCAAGGTGGGATAACAAAGGAAATTGGGCAGATTGGCAATTTCTAGAACTATAAGAATGACTTAATGCACAAAAAAAATTGTTGCTGACAGAGCTGACAAGAATAGATCCAATTCATTCTTCAATCAAGGATCGATTGGGATGGGGAAATTTTGGAGAATACACATCAATGCAAGGTTATTTAGCTCTTCAATCAAATCCGCCATCATCGCAACCAACATCTTTCTGGAAATCCGTTTGGATTTCTCCACGTGTACCCAAGGTAAACTTCTTTACGTGGTTGTTGATGCATAAGAAAGCATTAACAGGTGAGAATATCATAAAGAGGGGATTTAACGGCCCATTCAGATGCTGCTTTTGTCAATACACTGCAGAGACATTAGATCACTTGTTTATCGACTGCGATTTCTCTCAACAGGCATGGGCAATGATACTAAATGGTTTACTGGTGTCTGGTCCTGTGCAAATTGAAATTGTTAATTTGTTTTCAAACTAGAATTCAAGGTATCGAATAAATTGTTCAAACACCCAAATGGAAAAAAATTTGGCAAGCCATTCCAAAATTCCTATGGTGGAAACTCTGGCTTGCACGAAATGATTTAATTTTTAACAATAGGTCCAGGAAGCTAGAAATCGTAGCAACAAAAGCGAAGGCTATGCTATTGGAAGTAGCGGGAAACAAATTTAAAATTGATCCCTTAACAATTGAATATCAATGGTTTGGTTCTTTGCAGCCAACAAAATTTCAAAAGGATTCTAGTAAGCCTTTTACAAAACCAAAATGTCAAATGAGACTTTTGGAAAAAGGATTTTTTAGAATGGTGGCAAAGACATAATAAAGTTTCATTCTTCTTCAATGGAGTGTCCAAAGGAAATACAGGGATAGTCGAAGCAGGTGGAATGATATACTACTTGGGGGGAATGTTAGAAACTAGTTTTAGCTGGGGCTTAGGACAAAGTACGAATAGCCAAGGGGAAATACTTACTCTTTTAAACTCCTACCAGCTAGCGAAGGAAGCCGAACATAAAGACCTACAAATATTTGGAGATTTAGAAATACTAATCAAAGTTTTAAATTCTGATCAACAGTTCAATAATCCATCCTTGAATGGGACTATGCAAAGACTTCAAATTATCTTGATTGAATTTGCCTCTGTTTCCTTTTAGCATATACTCCGAGAACTGAATAAGAAGGTGGATTACAAAGCTAATCGGGGCTGCCAACTACCTACAATAATGCTAAGTCTGAATGAAGGACCTAGCTTGAAGCATCAAATTCCATAAGAAAGAATAGAGGGGAGTTGCCACTTGTATAATCCTCATAAATGAGTAGTTTTGTAAATAAGGAATTGTAAATCTTGACATATTTGTAAATTGGTTGATGGCTATGCCCAACCAAGTTTTTTAATACAAAAAAAAATGTTTTAGTTATAAAAAAAACTTATGAAGTACTTTTCTTGATTTCAAAAGTTATACCATATATAAAATGTATCTAAATGAATTCTTTTAAAGAGAAGGTTAAATCATTATCACACGGTTAAAACAATAATCATCAATTAATTAAAAAAAATCATAAAACATAATTTAAATTTAACAAAGAAAAAACAACTTTTATTTAAAACACTTAAACTATACCTTTTATATATATATCACTTGATATTAGCCTTGTGGATTAGCTCGAGTGGTTAAGAGTTGTATCCTTAATCATAAGGTTTCGGGGTCAAATCCCCGTGTGACTATGCAAAGCGCCTCACTCGATGTCCCCACCTAGGGTTTAGGCCCCCTAATCACGACCCATCCTCAAAATGAGGGGAAGTACCCGAGGTCTAATAAGAATAACAACTTTCATTTAAGGCCTTCAACTATGTTGAAATTACACACATGCTCTTCAGTATTACCACTAAATGAACCTACAATGTAAAGGCGAATGTAGAGTTTCATTCATTAACTAGGTATCATAGATGTCATGATTGAAAAAGGTAGGTGAAGAATATCCACCATTTTTTCAATTAGAGTTTGCCTCCCTAAATGGAAAATCATGAAAGCTCATGTTTATATTTCCCATTGTCTCAAATTGAGACTGTGCTCACTTACTCTTAAGGCAAAATGATCTCATCCCTTATTATTTCCCCTGAAATGGCTTTATAATTTCTCATTCCACCTACTCAATTATTTATCTAAGGTAGTAACAATTATGTCTGTCTCCTCAACATTCCTTTCACCATGATTCAAACCCTTTTTAAAATCCTTTGACAGATCACAAATGACAGAACATTGATTACAACTTGGGCAATGCAACACAGAGGAATTCCCTGGCCATAGCCAAAGACACATAGCAAGAGAACCAAAGCCACCCTAAACTTGTCGATTGTATTTTTTTAATTCTAATTTGGCCATATTTATTCCTCTAGGTTTCAAAAAGATCCCATAAATGAGACCATTTGCCTCCCATGTACCATTATTAACAATTTCATGGGAGGAAGAGTTAGTATCCTTAGGAGTATTAATGGAGACCCTTGCCATCAATTGCATGTTGAGATGCATGTGAAGGTGGAACTTGAAATCTTAATGGCATTCATGGTGGGGTATATGTGGAGATAGTTAACTTGCCCCCTCTTTTATACATAGAACACCCTTGCCAAATGAGACCCCTTAATTCACTTTTGAATCCAATTCTAACTTTAGTGAGTGGAGAATATGAAAAAAAAAATCTAATTAAATTCCATTGCAATGAAAGCAATTTGTTGGAAAACTTTGGCAAGAGGGAATCTCGATGAGAGTGTTTTATAATGTAATGCTTTAGTGATAACCATGGAGTTTCCAATCACTATGACTTTGCTAACTACATTGATTTTAATGATGGTGGGTCCATTTAACGTTGCAGGGGATTTTGCTTCATTGTTTTTTGTGGTAACATAAAGACCCCAAGCGTACTCAATTTATTTTCTCGCGTCCCATGTGTTTCTCATTGACTTCAATATTCTTGACCATAGACCTAGCCTTCCCTAGAAGGCTCTACCCTCTTTATCGTCATTTATTTAAACCTTGAACCTTCTAAATCCTTTTCATATGCCTCTCATCACCTCGTAATGAGATGACCAATAATATTCAATATTTATTAAACAAGATGGATGTCACTTCTCTCTATCTACAATCAGCTTTCAAGCATCACTTGCCATGTGAATGCTCCCCATTGAGCTCCTATTATAAAAATATCCACCAACAAACACGACATGGATGATACTTCATACTTCAGCCTACTAAAGTAACTAATCAAGTCAAAGTTGTGGTTCTCTCAAATGAAGATTCTTTTTTTTTTATTCTTTTGTTTTTTGTTTTAGAAATTTGTTTGTTCAAACATATTCTTACAGGACTTTACATGTACCATTTTCTCTTTACTTTAAATCTTATATCGCTTGAACCTTAAAAATAATGGCATTATCAAGCTATGCAAAGTATCTCATAGGTAAATCATAATTTATAAAGTATCTCATAGGTAAATCATAATTTATATATTATGTAGAGTTGAAAATCACATTCTTCGAGTGCTTAAGCTCGATTACAAAAAAATTCACATAATAATACATTTTGTGACTCATATCCCAAAAAATCCTCATATGAAGTACTCCTTGTATCCTCTTAAATGACATAAATCATTAACCAATTCAAAGTAGTGTTATTTTAAAAATCTCAACATAGTGATATAGGCAATATACAACCCCTCGCGAAAGAAAAAGGAAAACTAAAGATATGAACGATAATTAAACGTTGTAGCTAAACTACTTGACTTGAGATGGACAAAAATAAATTGCTTGATTTTTACACGGACAAAGCTTCATCTAAAGACTCCTCCAAAAGCATAATCCAAGTTGTACAAGTTATGTCATAACTAATTTACTTTTTTGAGAATCAAATAATTGCTTTTTTTTTAAATGCTCCTCAAGTTTACTAGTTTGAATGAAGAGAATGTTGAGTAGATATTTATATAGACTAAGCAATGAAATCATTACATTGAGGGATTCTTTGTCCCTTAAAAGAAAGCTTTGTACACCAGTTTGAAATTAATTAAGCTCTGACTTTAAAGTAGATTATTAAAAAATTGGATGAATCTTCGTTAAACTAAAGTAATATACATCAATTATTCTTTTATTTATTTATTTATTTAACTCTTCAAGTTTTTGTTAACTAAGCAAACATTGTAATCGAATAGTGAAAATGGTGTTACTCTAACAAATAATTGTTAAAATGTATTAATCATGTAAAAGGAATATCTAAAACGTAAGAATTATAATGATCTATTTTGTTTGAAAGTAATTTACTAGTATTGCCTTTTTATAATGAAAAGATCTATATATTAGTTATTTCATTGGAGAAATCAAAATACACATTTAAGAGGTCTTTCGACACATCTCTAGAAATAAACTAAATAAACTGTCCATTCAAAATATAGCTTTCAAAAAAGACTTATGCTTTTCCCTTCCTTTCCCTAATTGAAATCTGGAAATTTTGGTTTATTTATTTATAGCTCCAAATTATCCATTCAAAAGACTTTTGTCAAAATTCACCTCAATGAAAAACAACATGAAGTCATTCAATCAATAAATTCAAATTATAATTGGTTACGTAATGAATTTTTTTGGCTCCAAGAACCATTTTCAAATTCTGCACACTGAATCTCTACCTTCTGGGTTGCAGGTGGTCTGGTCATAGGAGACTATGTCTCTTCTCGGCTGGTGGAGGGAGTTTGTGCTCCTTGAGTCTTAGCATCTTCCTTTCTGCAGGTGGATCAGACATTGGAGGTCTCTGGTTGGTGGTGGGGGTGTCTTCGAGGCCTTGTGCTTTCTGCACCTTGGCATTTGATACAAGATGCACTCATTGCTTAGCTCTGGATTCCTTCTCCTCTGCCTTCTGAAGGAGGCTTGCGTGAACCATGCCGCACTATTGAAGCTTCTTGCTGCGCTGTGTGCCATGTTGGCATCCATCGTGAGGGGTTTTGTTTGAAGATCCTTTTCAGGATCTTGGATCGTCCTCTTTGGAGTTTTTGTTTGCTGGAGTAGTTTGAGAGCTGTGCCTTTGGATCTTTAATCCTATACCTTTTCTCTATACTGAGAAGGAGGCCTTTGTGATTCTAAGTTCTGTAGGGCAGCTTGTTTCTTGAGTCTATCTGGGTTTTTGTGTGCAGTTCCTGGTGGCTGCAAGTTTCTTTGATCTGAGGGCATCTGTTGAAGTCATGGGGGTTGGAGGGCCCCCCTCCCCTTCCACTTCCCCTAATCTTAATGCCTTCAGGAAGTGGTGGATTCAGGAGGCAAGCGAAAACTCAACCGGAACCAACAATCCTTTGTCAAGAAGCTTGATAATATTCCTACGGTGGACCTTCCAACGGATCAACCATGACGAACAACCCTAAACATTGCTGAGCGGGGCCTTATTGGCCAGTTCACTGGGCTTTGGCCTTCCCCCAAGGAAATCGAAGGGTGGGTTCAAAGGAATTGGAAACCTCTAATCTCCGAAGGCATTTGCAACAATCTGATAGGTAAGGGTTACTATGTATTTCTCTTTGAAAACTCAGTAGATAGATATTTAATCTATAGAAACGAGTCATATTTCATGGGTCCTCAAGGGCTCTACTTGAACAAGTGGACTCTGCATTTTGATCTGAATCAAGATGTTCCTTCTATTATTCCTGTCTAGGTTAGGTTGTTGCATCTTCCTCTCCATTGTTGGAACTCGAGATCTCTAGAAGCTATAGGTAACACCCTAAGGAAATATATTGATAGGGCTGAAAGAAGAGATCAATATACCTGTGCCAAATCTGTGTGGAAGTGGATTTGGAGGTGGGGCTTCCTGAAGCTATCAATTTGATAGTAGTAGACTGGTCACATGTGCAAGATTTAGATTACGAGCAATTGCCCTTTAAGTGCAGATTTTGTCATGGTTATGGTAATTTTGCCATATCTTGTAAGAAAAAAGTTGAGGAAGAAGCTATTAACGAAAAGGGTGAACAATGGACTCAAGTTCAAAAATATAACTCAACAAATCAAGGAAATAAAGCTAAGGAACAAAGAGGAGAAATTGGGACGGGCAACAATATCTCCGGGTAGAAACATAAAGAAATTAGAGTAGCCTTGAAGGAAACATAATCTCAAAACAACTTTGAGGTTTTGAGCATCCCTGAAGAACAAGTGCTATTAGTTCTTGAAGAGGGAAAGGTCCCTCAATCTCAAAATCAGGCAAGTGAAGAACTTAAAGGTATAGAGGAGCCAGCTCTTGGTTCTCCTGTAGATGGTCATTCTCCTACATATGCATATATGGCAAAAAAAAAGAAACCAATGGACAACTTTGGATCATCAGATGAATATCCCCTAGAGAGGTCTTCCAAAAAGGGCATAAATCTCATAAGATGGTTCGGGAGGAAGAAGCCAAACGTTTTAAGATAGAAGGAAGCCAAGCCATTGTAGAGATGTCAATCAGTAGAAATACTCGGTCCAGACCTTCAAAAGGAGGTCCTCTCCCTTTTAGTAATAATAAATAATGAACATCGTCTCTTGGAATTGCAGGGGGATGGGTAACTCTTCAAAAGTAGATGCTGTTAAAGACTTAATAAGAATGGCTTCCCCTGATATTCTTCTGCTCCAGGAGACAAAAATTGACGAGGGAAATATTCTGCCCATAAGTAAAACGATATGGAAAATTTTTGCAGGAAAGGCTGTGAGTGCTCGGGGTTCTTTCGGCGGTCTTGCAACCTTATGGTCAGAAAGCCTTTTTTGTTTGTTAAATTCATATGAAACGCAGCATTAGATTTTCACTGAACTCAAGCACATATCTTATAAGATATCTTTAGCCATATTCAATTTATATTTTCCTATTAATTCTCATGAGAAAAAAGAATGCTGGAATTCTTTGGCTGAGTTTCTTGTAGCAAATAATCTAACTAACATTTTAGTGGCTTGAGATTTAAACATTATTTTGGATCCTAAAGACAAAAAAAAGAGGAATCTGTGGGAGAGATCCCATGCATAATGCAGTGGAGCACCTCATATCAGTCTGGGATCTATTGGATTTTAAACTAAAAGAGGTAGATATACATGGAGTAACAATTGTTTTGGGGATGCTAGTATTTCAGCCATATTGGATCGTTTTCTAATTCAAAGCTCTTTGTTATTGGAAAATAAAATCATCTCCTCCAACATTCTTCCAAAAATCGCATCGGATCACAAACCTATCATGATGCAATTTGAGGATGAAGAAGACCTCGGTCCCATCCCTTTCCGGTTCAATCCATTGTGGATTGGCAAAGAAGGTTTCCTATCCATTGTTTTTTATGCGTGGAGTATTCCGATTTCAGGATCTTCAAATTTCGTTTGGAAATTTAAAAAAAAAAATACTAAATGCGCGTTGAAGGATTGGATTAATCAATCTTCCTTTTCTCCTTTCAGCGTTAGAAAACAGGCTGTGGATAATTTGGCAGCTATTCAATTGGAAATTCAGGACTTAGAGATCACTCCTGTATTGTTGGAAAAAGAACAAGTGGCTTAGCTAAATTCTTTCAGAGCGTTTATGCAGGAAGAATAATTCTGGCAACTGAAATCTCGAAGTTTATGGTTGATTGTCATAGATAGAAATACCTCTTTTTTCCATAAACAATATCGTGCCAGGCTCTCCCACAACCATATCTCATAAATCTCCTCTTCATCTGGGGAATCCTTTAAAGGCATATATCAAATCAAACAAGCAGGTGAAGTACATTTTCATAATCTGTTTAAAGAGGATGGAGCTATTGATTCTGGCTTAACCTCTGATTTTCTATCCAACGTCTCTAGTCTTGTGAGTGGGGAGGAAAATGGGGAGTTAATGAAGCCCTTCTTGGAGGATGAGATCATTAATGTCATTTGGTCTATGGATCCAGACAAAGCTCTTGGCCCTGACGGATTCTCTTTTCACTTTTATGGAGTATGCTGGAATATAATAAGAAAAGATATTCTCAGGATGGTAAACGCTTTCTAGTTTAAAGCCAAAGTTGGTGGAAGTACCAACTCCACCTTCCTTGCTTTAATCCCTAAAAGAAGTTAAACCCTCCTCCTTTGATCGATTTAGACCTATTTCTCTTTGTAATGCATCTTATACAATCCTCTCTAAACTCTTAGCTAACAGGCTCAAAGCTCTGCTTGGGAAGCTGATTTCTCCTCTCCAAGGTGGATTTGTAAAAGGGCGTCACATTTTGGATAATGTAGTTCAATTTCAGGAAGCCATGCACTCCAGCTTCCACAGAAATGATAAGGGCATGTTAATAAAACTAGACATGGAAATTTCTTTTGACAAGGTTAAGCTGTCATTCCTTTACAAAGTTCTTAACTCATTTGGCTTCAGTTCAGCCTTTATAAATTTGATCAAACCCTGTATTGATAAACCTTGGGTACCTCCACTAGTCAATGGCAGACAAACAAATTTTTTTCAAGCCTACAGGGGTCTTCGCCAAGGCTGGCCGCTTTCGTCATTTTTATATATTATAGTGCCAGATTCTCTGAGTAGAAAGCTAAGTGCTGGTAAAAGTGAGGGATTATCTTGGGTATAAATTCAGCTAGTCGTGTTGACTCTATCAACCACACCCTCTTTACATATGATACGCTTCTTTTGGGTGGGGCTTCGCTGAGGTTGGCAAGAATCTTTAAAGAAATTATGCATCAATTTTGTGTCATTTTTGGAGCTCTCATTAACAATCGTAAGAGCGCTGTCTATGGTTGGCATGCAGATCCCTCAACTATTGCAAATATTTCTCAAATTTTAGGATTTGAAGGTTTTGTATCTTGGGTTAAGGTCAAGTATCTGGGTCTTCCTCTGACTCTTGGCCAAAATAATCCTGCACTTTGGTCAGAAATTATAAGCAAGTTAAAAGCCAAGATTGTTGCATGGAGTGGTCATTGGCTAACCATGACAGGGAAGCTTGTTTTAATCAAATCAACCCTTTCAACTCTTCCAATTTTTCAATCTTCTCTCCTTTTGGCTCCAAAATCGATTGTGGATCATATCTCCAAGTTGATTAGATACTTCCTCTGGCAAGGCGGCAAAGGAAATCAGAGCCGACTGCACTTGGCTAACTGGGACATTGTTAAGAGAACTGTCCTTGAAGGTGGTCTAAATATTCGAGACACGGGATTGGTAAATCTTTCCATGGGAGGCAAGCTGCTGTGGCAACTGTTTTCCAACAAAAAACATCCTGTCAGTCTAATTTTTTGGAAAAAATACCTTAAAGGTGGATCCCTGTGGAATTTGCAATTGTCTAATACTCCTAAAGGCACTATTATCTGGAATCTTTGCAGAAAAGGACTAGAATTCTTCACTCAGCACTTGTATCATGTACCTGGAAACGACAAAAAATTCTTTTATGGGATGATCAAATAAACAACAATTCTCCTTTCAACTATGATCCTTCTATTGTCGAATTCAAATACTGGTTGGCCAATAAAGGCCTTTTGCGGCTATCAGACATTTATGATTGGGATGGTTCAGGAAGTTGGTCATCATAGATTTTCCCAAAGATTCCAGACCGTGATGGTTCTTCGCTCAAATTTCAAATTTCTCTGCTATTAAAAAAGTTGAACGGATTGGCCCCGATCCACACTTCTTGCAGGGAGGCGTGGGGCTGGGGAGTTTCAGGTAGTTATTCGGCAACAGTAGGATATCAGTCTCTTCAACCTTCTTCGACATCTCCTCACAGTGCAAATTTTTGGAAATTAGTGTGGCAATCTCCCAGCATTCCAAAAGTCAATTTCTTCTCTTGGATTCTCATGCAGCACATAGCTTTAACTAGTGAAAACCTGTTAAAAAGAGGTTTTTTTGAGATGTTGCTTTTGTTTGCAAGCTGATGAAACTTCAAAACACCTTTTTGTTGGATGTGTATATATTCAGAAATCTTGGGCGCAATTCTTGAGTAGGATGTCGGTATCTCCTCCTTCTAACACTGAGCCTGTAACTCTATTTGCAAATTGGCAGCTTAGGTATCCAAGAATTTCTTCCACTAGTCAAGAATGGAGAAAAATCTGGCAAGCTATCCCAAAATTCTTTTGGTGGAAAATTTGGCTTCCTAGGAATGATTTGTTATTTAATAACAAATCCATTAAACCTGAACTAGTTGCAATTAAAGCTAAGGATCTACTCCTGGACGCTATGGGAAACATTTATCTTGATCCCCATAAAGCCAAAGTTGAACATAAATGGCTTGGAGTGTTAAAGGTGGACAAAATTCAGCTGAGTTTTGGAAGGCCTGTTTCCAGTCCTTTTTGGCAAGTAAGACATTCCTAAAAAGAATTCTCAGTGGTGGAAAAGCAAGAATAAAGCTTCATTTTTTTTATGGTGTGTCAAAATGAAATCCGAGGAAGGCTGGAGCTGGTGGTCTGATCTTCTATTCGGAAGGAAGGATACAAATCAACTTTAGTTGGGGATTAGTCCATCTTTCAAATAATCAAGTAGAATTATATGCTCTACTAAAAGCATGTCAACTTGCCAAAGAAGTTGGGCACACCAATCTTCAAATATTTGGAGATTCAAAAATCATAATAAAAGTTTTAAATTTTGCTTCTAAATTCACTAATCTTAGTTTGATCGTGACTATGCAAAGGTTGCACTTCATATTGATAGACTGTGCTTCGGTCTCCTCTTTTCACATTCTTCGTGAATTGAATAAGTCGACAGATCTTAAAGCAAACCAGGGTTGTCTGCTACCTCAAGGAATTCTAAGGGTGAATGACGAACTATGTTCGATGCATCGTATTCCATAACTTCGAAATGAGATTCAGTGAAGGACTAGAAATGTATATATGTGAAAAGATGTAATTGGGCGAAGGCCCCTTAAATTTCTCCAGCAATAAAAAAAAACCGTTTTGGTGAAAAACAAAAGAAAAACAATATGAATGTCATAATCACTATGTCTGGTAACTATTTCTAATAAACCTTAAAGATCACCCAGAAAGAAACAAGTAAAAAAATTAATAAAAGTCGATGGTGAACCTGACCCTGTAGGATTGAATGTTATAATTCTTGGATTTGCACAATGTCTTCCTCTAGTAAGAGAACTTCCTTGGATAACATGTCCTCCTTTTGAATGAAATCTCAATATATGTTCATAAATGATAAGTTTGCAAGTGAGATTTTAAGAACAACAATTATGTTCATAATGGGAAGAAGGCTCATTAGATTGATCTTACTTATACCATTTAAACAATCAATAGCCAATTTTGAGTCTCCTAGCACCTGCAACCGATAAAGATGAAATTTGCAATTCAAAAATAAAATAAAATTTATTTTCCTACTACAATTTTCACAAGAATGCAACACAAAGTTAGGTATTAAGAGAGTTGTTTTTGTGTTTTTTGTTGTAAATTTATATTACTGATTTTTGTTAATATACAAAAAATTTTACATAATTTCAAACTTGATTTTCCATCAAAATAATAATATTTGAGATTGTTCCTATAGACAAGTATGCATGTGTACAGATTGATATATTGTTATGAATAACATAACTATCTGAATCAAAGGCAAACATATATTGGATCTGATAGATTGATTTGCAACAACTGTTAAATTGAGGATTATCATGGATAGAGTACAAAATATAAGGGTGAAGGATTTGACATTGAGGCTCTTACTCAAGCTAATGCTACTCCACGATCTAGGTAAATCCTTGTTATAACAAAACAAAGAAACCATGTGACCCATAAAACTTTGTAACTTGGAGGTCTAAGTTGTTGGGGGATCTAAAGAGATCCTCTTCCTTGGAAAACATAAAAACTAAACAATAAAAGCACCCAGAAGCATGGGGGGTTCTTGATTGCTATTCATTCTTTGAACCTTAGTAACGGATGATGAAGTCAGGTTGGAAGAGTTGTTTATTGTCCTCAATTAGTCTCTCATTGGCGCCTTTCACTTGAGGCTCTGAGTCATCATCAACCACTTTGGTTTTGAGTCCCTAGTGAACTCCGATCAGTGCATCAAATTTAGCCTCCATGAATTCTAGTTTCTTCAGAATGTTTGAGTACAGTTGTGATTCTCTCTCTTTATGTCTTGGGAAATGGGAGATTTAACTAACCAATATATCTTAGTCGTCTTAGAGACCTTAGTGTCTCTGGTCCTTGAAAACCTTCTGTTCAATATGCACTAGAGAGATTCTTGATCAACCAATTCATAAGGTTTCAAACTTATTTTCTTTTAGCCTTCCTCTCTAGTTTATTAATTTCATCTTTGACAACATTAGAATGACACTAGAAGTATTTATTAACAGTCACCATTGCTCTTGTAGGGATCTAAGCAAATTCCTCTGCAGTTGCTTGATATGTATGCTAATGTTTCGAGGTTTGCAATGCTTCGTTCTTCTAAAGCAACCTTCATCTTCCTCCTAAACATGATCTTCACCTTTATTGTCCACATGGAGGGGAGGGTTCTTCCATGTCATATCACTCTCAAACCTTTGTTTTGAGCACTGAAATAGGCACTTTCCTCTAGATATCGAAACCATCTATTGTAAGAGTTTCAGGGTTTGTTCTGTTATGTTAAGAGAATGTTATACTCAATAGGGATAAGATTGTAGTGAAAACTAGAATTTATCTCTAAGCATATGAGTTGTTGCTCCTTCTCCTCGCTTTTATGCTATAAAAACCATCCATCACAATTCATATTTCCATAACCCTTAATCATGGTCTGGTCATCACATGATTAAGATTTGAATGCCTAAGAGAGCTCGTGTTGCATGGAGTAATGCAGTTGTACCCGTCCACGGGTGTTTGAATTAATCTTTCCTCCATAACCAACTGCACCATTATCTCTCATATATCAAAATGAAGTCAGGTCATGGAGTGCATGCCTTTAGCCACCTCCTCCCTCCACATGGAAATGATATTAACCCACATCATGCCATACAACACCTCCCTAGCACCCCATCCAAGTGTGATTTTTATTATGTTTAAAGAGCTATAAATGGTTGGAAAATAATTTAACCCAATTATGTATTATTAAAA
This sequence comes from Pseudotsuga menziesii, assembly GCA_001517045.1. Classification (NCBI taxonomy): domain Eukaryota; kingdom Viridiplantae; phylum Streptophyta; class Pinopsida; order Pinales; family Pinaceae; genus Pseudotsuga; species Pseudotsuga menziesii. The sequence goes on from LPNX010648115.1 coordinate 184,955, forward strand.
ATTTGACAATATTTTGTATCTATGGAAAATTCCAACTTTCTAAAAAAGAATAATACAATGTTATATAAATCATATTTCTTTTGCACATCACAATGTAAATAAATTTAATAATAATTAAAACATGTATTCTCTCTTCTAAAAATTGCACATTTAAATTAAAAGAGATAAAATCCATGTAACAATACAAGAATTCCTGCACTTAGCCAAGACAAAAAGGACCCCTACTGTAATTATAAAAGTTGACCAATCTAAAGCTTATGGCATAGTCAATTGGACATTCCTCATAATAATTCGGTTTTGACCTGCCAATGGTGTAGTGGATCCTTTCATGTGTACAATCTGTTAGTTTTGTTGTCCTTTGACCTCCAAAAATTTTAGACCTGGCAGAGCTCTTAGGTAAGGCTTCCCTCTAGCACCACTTCTATTCATCCTTATCATGGAAGGCTTGATCATAATGATCTCTAGAGCTAGCATCAATGGCACACTTAGGAATTTTCACTTCCGAGGATTTGTATATAATATCACACACTTACTGTCCGTTGATGATAAGGCTTATTTTCTCTAGTGGTTCCATAAGGGAGATTATCAAGCTAAAAATCATCATTGAACTATTCTAGGTTGCCACATGTATGATCCTTAATCCTAGAAAATCATCTCTTTCTGTGTTGAATATAGAACCTGAGGTCATTGATTGGATCAACGGTCTGTTTGATTTTGAGAATTGTGATATCAATATGGGGATTAGATATTTGGGCTTCTTGATTAAGCTCAATAATTACCACAAAAATGATTGGGACTGGCTGATGAGTTGTGTGGAGAGAAAACGGAGTCATTGGTGTAATCAATGGAGTGTCAATGGATCTCTAGATATGACAGACTCATTATCATTAAATATGTATTAGAGGGTTTGCTTGTGTACTGGATCACGATTGCACACATTCCCAGGGGTGTCATGGACTGTATTCGTAATTTGAGCTTTAGCTTCCTTTGGAGACATGATAAAGATACCAACCCCTTTCAGCGAGTCTCATGGGATAAGATTTCCCTACCCAAACATCTCAGGGGATGGGGGCTCAAACAACACCATTGTTTATGTATTGTTCTTGCGGCTAAAGGTATCTAGACACTTATCACTATTACTAGACTCTGGACTAAAGTGATCCATTAGAAATACTTGCATCAATGACCATCCATGTTTGGATCAGAACCATGCACAAAGTTGTCAAGAATTCATCTATTATGTGGAAGGCATTTCTTTATGCATATGACATTACTAAAGGTTGGATATCTTGGAAGGTTGGGGACGACATGTCATTTAGAATGGGATTTGATGCATGGATTGGTAGTTCGGCTGCTCATAGACTCCCTCCTATCATGATAGATCATTTTACAGACACGCGCTATATATTCTTATATTAGATCTAAGATATTGTCCTTACCATACTTATACGACAGGATTGGTTGAATGTTGTTCAACTTGGATTCATTGGTGAAGAGGAAAACATAAAGATATCTCCGGTCCATAAATTATTGTAAGATATGTATTGACCAACAAGACCAACAAGAGGATATTATACTTTGGAGCAAAACCCAGCTAGCGGACAACATAAGCCCAAGATTGGTTATCGGATTATTGGGGAGAAAGAAAATCGCCTAGGACCGGAGTGGTAGCACTCTGTCATATGGAAAATTAATTGTCCACTAAAAAATATCTTGTTTATGTGGTTGACCCTTGTAGGTAAAATCCCCGTTTGGGAACATCTCTTCAAATTCATGGGCTATGGACCTAGCAAATGTGCACTTTGTCAAACAGTTGAAGATTCCATCAATCATATTTTCACAAACTATCCCTACATTATTGAGATGTGGAATTATGCATCTTCATTTAGAGGAAAATCAATGATCTGGGAGGGACATGAATTTGAAGAGATCATTATGGGATGGCTAACTAATCCTTCTACTCGGGAGATCAAATCTCTACCACTACTTCTCATGTGGGGAGCCTAGTTGGCTCGTAATAAGAAGATATTCGATGACATCACCATTCTTCCATAAGCACACACTGCTAAGAGCTTAGCTCCATAATTTTTCTCTGGACCATTGGCATAACCCCATATCTATACATCCAGTTGTTCAGATCAATCCCACGAAGCCATGGGGTTATTTCGAAGGCTGCTACACAAGGCAAGCCCAACCACAGTGCTACTTGAGGCATTCTCTATCTATCAAACATTCATTATTATAAATTCTCCGCGGGTCTTAGATTGTTATCCAACAATAAAGTTGAGCTTACTGCGGTGGTTAAACTTGCCAGCTTTTAGGATGCGCTAAACTTCAAGTATTTGGTGATTACTTGCTTGTGATCGATTGGTTATCACACAATAGCCCCTCTAAGAATATTTTTCTTATTCCAATCTATGAGGAAATTATCAAGATACTTATCTGTTTCCAGGAGGTCTCATTCAAGCACATCTACCATGAAAGGAATCACCATACTGATCAACTATCTAAGCAGGGATTGCAACTTGTAAATGGAACTTTATCCACATGGGAGATTATCGATGAAACCATCAAAGAGCTGGATCTAGTACCGCTATTATTTTAAATCATGCCCGTATCACATGGGCTTTTATGATTGACGCAATATATTTGCAGCAATGAATGTGATCACCACTTTGTTATTTTTGATCATTTGTATGTTTGTATGAGTAAAGAAGTTATGCATATTAACAGTATCCCTAAACTGTATGCTATATCATACTGGATAGTTTCTTTGAATGACTTATTTTGTAAGGCGACAATAGCCAATAAACAATATAACCTTTGAGTTAATACTATTTCAAGCTGTAAATTTTTTATTTAAGATAAAAAACAATACTATCAATCATAATAATAATTGCACCGAGAGGCACTCTACAATGCAGTATGGGGGAGATCTTGTAACGTTATGTAACATTACATAACATTACATAGATGTCGGCTATAAAAAATAAAATTTTAATTATCTTTCAAAATAAATGTCGAGCACAAAAAGAACACATGGTTTTATTGTACATGGTTTAGGAGGACCTTACAAATGGTTTTAAAGCCATGTGAAACGCCTCCTAAACAACCGATGGTTTTATTGTACATGGTTTAGGAGGTAGTTGCAAATGGTTTTAATACCACATAGAAGGCCTCTTAAACAACCCGTGATTTTAGGGGGGCCTTGCACATGGTTTTAAAACTATGTATGGGGGAGATGTTGTAATGTTTTTTCCTAACAAAATAAAAAATATTATATGTCAGCCATAAATAGTATTAAATATTAATAATAAGAATATTTTATGTGGACCTTAAATAAAAAGGTGCGCCTTTTGGTCTGAATCAAACTGAAGTTGATAGTTGAGTGCAATACTTAAGAAGAGGTCTGCAACTCCAAAGATTTGATCCCTCTAGGTGCTTAATAATGCCTAGAATTTGGATCTATACTGGTTATTAACAACAATGCCGTCTACCAATTTTAAATACATATATTATACACAATTTATGTATAATTATTATTAATTAATAACAATACCCTCTTACACCAAACATTTATATAACCATAATGCTCACCACAACTCTAAGATACACTATGATACATATAGTGTAAACATTTTATATAGCCTAATGATGGGAATAATGCTCACGTAGAAAGTATAGTATAGTTTTTTTTTATTATACAAAAAGTTAAGTGAAGAAGTAAATATGATAATAAAGTAAGTAATTTTTTATAACTAAGTTGGAGTAAAGAAAGAAAATATGACCGTTTAAATGTCGAACGAATTAAATAAGACCGTTGAACTGCCCTGGTGACGGTCAATTTATAAGTGGGTCAGACTAAGGCGGGAAGTGCCACAAAGTGATGACCTTGTCAATTTACCAAACCGTTAGATCATCTTTTTCCCTAACTAAAACATGACCGGAAAACCTACCCCTCTTATATGTCAGTTTTCAGAAGAAAATAGAACATTCTTGAAATTATTTATTAGGTAGGGCCCGGAAATAGGAAACAAGTAGAGATGGGGTTTGTTGGGACTTGGGAGTATATATTATATATTTTAATTTAAATCTTTTCGCATGCGTAACGAAGGATACGTAGATACTCACGGTCAGTATGTCTATAAAGATTTTAAAAGAATTGCTACAAGAATCTTGTACGGTTATGTGGTGTTATTAATTGTCAAAAATTACTCATTTATGCCACGTGATTATTATACTTTTATATGGGGTTGTAAAAGTTTAAAATACTAATAAAGTCTTTATAAGGTCATATTATTTATTTTTGAAAATTTAATGTTTAAATTCTTTTAGTTTGTTTGGGAGGTATTTAAGTCCTTTCAATCATGTTTGTGTTTGTATGTGTATATGTTGTGTTGGGGGATTAATTATGCGTAATTTTGGGAGAAAAGATAATTGTTCATTTATTATGTCTTCGATAGGGGACAATATAGTTTTTGCCAAGGCTCTATTAATTTGGGAGTTGGCTAATCTCTAGACTATTTGCACCTTTTTAGGTAAGTTTGGTCGAAATCTGGCAACACGATTTGTTGTTGAAAATGAGATTTCCAATGTTAAAATTGCAATTTTTATTGCAGAAATGGATTCGGGATCCTCGATTACCCTTGGGGCACCTAGATTATGTAATTCCAATCACTGAAAACTACCCTTTGAACAATTTCCCCCGTATTTTAGCTAAAAAACTCACTGGATTCTAGGTGCAAATGGTCTAGAGTTTAGCTTACTCCATTAATTTGTGTTTATAGCCTACCTATAAGTTACAATATTTTTTCTCTATAGTATGACTTGAAGCAAAAATCTATATTTGTAAAATGTAGTAATGGAAAAAATATGTGTAGTTTTGTTATTGGCTTGCAGGGCCTAACATTATCCTCATTTTTTGGTGCCCAGGACAGGGCTGTGGGCTAACATCGGGTCTTGCATGCATGGTGCAGGCTTCACGGCACTCAATTTTTGGAGGTAATGTGGGAGAGCGTAGGGCGATGGTTTCAAAGTTGTGTGATGTACAGTTTTCAACCTCAAAGCAATTGAATCTGCCAGTAACCAGTAGCAGTTGAATATGTCCAGAAGATGCTAGTAACTTGTAGGAGCGTTGGAGAGATGGTGATTTTGCGGATAGGTGGAATACCTCTCCTCGCTACCCGACCATTTGCACCCGGGTCCACTCGACACCGTCGAATGATAGTTGACTCCGTTATCTTTCCCTGAGACCAAGACTTATAGGATTTTGCTTCTTCTCTGGTGTTAGCCCAATTATTTCTGTCAACTCTAAATTAAGACCAGGGACAATTATTTTCTTCCCTTTCTTGTTTAAAAGGTATGTTGCCACCAAAACTTTTCACTGGTATAATGAAAGTTAATCTACAAAGTTTATAATAAATATTTACTCTGCAAACACATAATAAGTATTTACTTAAAAAACAAAGCATAAAAAGAGCTGAGACAAGCTCTTTTTAACTATTTTAATTTTAAGAAATAGAAAGAGTATAGAGTAACTCTTTTTAACTATTTTGATTTGAAGAAATAGTAAGATTATATGGTAACTCTTTTTAACTATTTTAATTTTAAGAAATAGTAAGAGTAAAGGGAAAGGAGAAAATTCTTCTTTGATCGCTGCTTTCTTTTTAACTATTTTAATTTTAAGAAATAGTAAGAGTAAAGGGTAAGGACAAAATTCTTCTTTGATGGCTGTTAGGCAAATTCAATGAGAGTTTAATATTACTATTTTAATAGAAAGTTGTCTCACCTCTTTTTATGCTTTGTTTTCAGAGTAAATACTTATTATAAAACATTGGCATTCGTGAAAGATTTTTTGGACAGTATCTCAAAATATTGAAGTTTGCGTGGTGAAAAATAGGTATTTTAATAGAGCAGAGACAATGAGAAAACGGGGGAGCTTTCCCAGGATTGAGAGGCAAGCGGTTCCCTCATGCTTATTGCACTAATTTGCAGTACATTTATTGTTTGCGGATGGGAAAGAGCTCCATTTTCAAGTGCTTCTCTCATAGATGAACATGAACACGGTCGGAGGATGATTCGCCCAGACTATATGCAAGAGAATTGACTGGGAACGCTATTTCCAAGTTCACTTTTTGTTCCTTAATAATAAAGTAATTCAATTACTATTATGTCATAGGATTGCGTGGACTCAAAACCGTGCCTCACATTACATACTACGCTCCTATAGAAGCTTGTCTCGAGGTCATTTTTTGCGTGCTCTAGATGTTCCTTACAATATATCTCCTTCCATTTAATCACATTAAAATCAATATTTTCCTCCTCTCTCTGCATTTCCGTTTGCCTCTTTTTTGTGATACAATATTTGGAATACATTTTGAGCATACCGTGGATAGCCGAATTATTAATGTAAAGCAGGATTAAGTCTATTGGTTTGGTTTCATTATTTTCAAGGCGTTTGCTTTTGTCACATATAAAATTGTAAAAAATTTCAAATCAGATGAGAAAACGTTTAACATAGTGATTGGTTTGCAATTGCTTCAATTTGTATGGATTGTCTCGTGTCATGCATTCATCATATATGTTTTAAGAGGGTGTATATCCATCATAAGACCAAACCTACGTCGTTGTCATTCACAACTTCATTTCATGGTTGGTTGAAACACGTTGAGGGCAGCCAGAAGGTGGGAGATTCACAAGATCACTAGCACCAAGGGGTTGTCTCTCAAACAGAGATTGAGGAATGTCGAATCGACCGGTGCATTAGTGGAAGGGCTAGTTCAATTCAATGTTAAGAAGAATCGATCATTTATTGAAGAGAATGTGGATGACGAAAAAACTTCTTGATGTGTTTCAGTGAAGCATGGGAAGTTGAGTTTGGTATTCAAAGTGGCAGTGCTGTCTCTTGTGAAGTTAATAAAGTTTATCTACTTTTTTTTGTTTCTTGGGGTTACTGGCACATTTGCTGGTAGTGCATGGCAGGGATGATTTTAAGGAACCATACATATTTAAAAGTGTATAAATGTTGGCAAATATTACCAATTCTTAAAACTCCAACTATAAAATGATTGCCGATACTTTTCAAAAAATATTTAAATTTCCAAGGATTTTATATCATTTTTATAATAATTTGGCGATTTTTAGGGTGAAAAAACTTTACCCCATCGAAATTGGGCGAAATAGGGCTTCAAAAAATGCAAAATGGCGAATGTGTTTTGGGAGAAAAACATGGAAAAATAACCCACTTGGCTAAAATTCGCCCCTAAAATTATCCCTAGTGCATGGTGCCTAGATTTTTTACCAATGGTCAATTCATATAAGAATAAGAATTAAAGTTATGGTAAGGAATGTGATTACTGGCACATTTGCTGATAGTGCCTAGATTTTTTACCAATGGTTTATTCATATAAGAATAAGAATTAATGTTATGGTAAGGAGTGTGATTACTTACCAGGTGATATTGATAGTATTAGATTACCAATGGTTAATAATCTTGAAATTATAATTATAAATAAATTAATGATAATAATTAATTTAAATGCTAAAATAATTGAATATTACAATGAAATATAACTTTGGAAGAATATTAAACTATATAGAAAATGGAACATATAATAAAATTTTTAAATATTAAAGTACCATTATCCTATCAGCAATTAAACATGACAAGATCTTCTCATTCCTATAACATTTCCCATATCGCAAGAGCATGTGGCAATGGCAATGTCATGGACATAGCCACCACATGGCTCTTGTTTAATTTTTAGTTTTTAGTTAAACTTGTTGAAGTACTTGAATGTTGCAAGTTTACTATGTTTATTTAAATAATATTGTGTTGGGTATATTTGTTTATGAAAGTATTCATTTTCTTGGAAGAATGTCAATAGTTGATATTCCAGAGAATCAAGGTGTGGAGGATAACAACATTCCTCCCAACCACCCAATCTACACTCAATTCACCTTCTAAGAAAGCACTTGTTAATAAAATGTAATTGTTCAAATATCATGGTCCATTATTCTATGCAATAATCCAAACCTTATTGCTATTCAAAATGATGGGAAGGAGAAGTGATTCTTTTTACTCAAATTTAGCTAAAATAATTTTGAATTCATGGATATTATTGCTATTCAAAATGATGGGAAGGAGAAGTGATATTCTTTTACTCAAATTTAGCTAAAATAATTTTGAATTCATGGAATTGTAATATCAATTACTAATATTGCAAAACTAAGTTGAAACAGAGGTATTCGAGGGTGTTGAGTCCATTTGTGCACTAAAAGCAATGATCACAACAATCCAAATTTACAATTTGAACAAAAAATCTATGATTATATTTTGATGATGACAAACCAAAAAAATAATAATAATGTTTAACCTTCTTCATATTTGTAATTAAATGTTTAAATCATTTTTCTTATGTATGAGGAAAAAAATCATTTCTTATTGTTCTTATAAGATCAATATTCTTATGATAGGTTAGGTTCTTAAAAATGAAATGTGTAGGAATTATGAAACTCAACATTTTGGGTGGACACTCTACTCATCATAAAAAAAAAAAAAACTTTTAACAATAAAGAAAATGAATAGCTTGGATGAGATTATAAAGGAAGTGGACAAGACTAGCAGTTGATATATAAATATTAGATAAAATAGTGAAAGAGAAAGGCAAGAAAAAGTATGAAAGAGAGGGAGTCGATTAAAAATGGTTAGAAGAAAGATGGGAGAAAACAATAAAATATATTTAAGAATCTTAGTGTATAGTATCCTTATATTACAAAGAAGGTGGATACATGTTAAGGAAACCTTATGTGCCTTCTTTTCCATGTAAAGAACAAAAAATTGGCAGTTTTAGAAGCATACTCTTGATTCATAATAGGATTAGCATGTTGCCATGTTAAAGGATTTTGAAAAGTTAATAAATGAATAAACTTCATGGAAATTCTTTTTTAAATCAAACAATTTTTTAGCTTCAAGTTAGAATTTCATGTGATTAGTTAGAACTTTGATCTTAAAACTTTGCCATTTGTGTTAAAAAAATAAAGATTTCATAAAGTAAAACTTTAGAAGAAGAAAAAAAAGAAAAAAGAAAAAAAAATTAAATTTATTACTTATTAATTCATTTATATAAAACTAAATTTAACATAAAAAAAATGTAAAAAATTGATATTAAGAATTTTATAGATAAATTTAAAAAAACACATTCAAATCATTTACAAAATGCAATCTCTCACACAGCCCCAAATCATTTACAAAATGCAATCTAACACAAAGCCCAAAAAGACAATCCATTCATTAATTTTTAAATAAATAGATGGAAACAATCGTACCATTCTTTTAATCTTTTTATGTATGTTTCATTCAATATATTATTTTTTTTTCAAAAAAGTATTTCAATTTTTCAAAACAAAAAACTTATGAAGTACTTTTCCTCAATTCAAAAATTATATCATAGATAAAATGTATCTCAATTCAAAAATTATATCATAGATAAAATGTATCTAAATGAATTCTTTGAAAGAGAAAGTCAAATCAATAATCACACGATACACAAACAATAATCGACAATTAACTCAAAAATAAATATAATAAAATAGAATTTAAACTTTAACAAAGAAAAAACAACTTTCATTTAAAACACTTAAACTACAACTCATATATATAACTTAGATAGTATGGCTGTTATAAGTAAATAGACTATATTGAAAGAAAAGCCCCAAGGGTTAGCTCAATTGGTAAGACGTGCGCACACTCTCTTGGTACGGGGGGAGGTCACGGGTTCGAGCCTTGAGTCCCTTGGGGTTAGGCCTTCTGTGAGGAAGGCCGACGGTTTACCACCTCTACCATCCACTAATGTGGGGAAGTATTGCTGGGTTTCTCGTGGACATTTACTCTGAAAAAAAAAGACTATATTGAAAGATGTTTATAAAAAATAGTTATTTTGATTGTGATGAATATTAAATATCACATATATATTTCATTTGATAATAGAGCTGTTATAAGTAAATAGAGTATACTAAAAGATGATTATAAATAATAGTTTTCATACGTAAATAGATGATGTAGAAAGATGATTATAAAAAATAGTTCTTTCAATTTTATGAACAAACATTTCAAAAAAAATTCACACCATGAAATTTAAACATGAACCAATTAAAATATCAAATTTTATTTATTCAAATCTATATTGAGGATTTTTTGTTTAACCACTGATATGGTATGCAATAGCTCGAAATCATCAATGTCTTATATGAATATGGAACATGTGGAGGAAGCATGGCATTTTACCTAATTTGACTATACCTTTGTTAGCATTGCTATGAGCCTCAAATACCTAGGCTTTCTCATCAAGCCCAACGACTATTCTAGCAAAGATTGGGCTTGGTTGACGGTGCGCATTGAAAAAAGGCTCAATCTTTGGTGTAACAAATGGATCTTCTGCGAGGGTCGTCTGGTCATGATTAAATCGATACTTGAGGCCATACTTGTCTTCTGGATTTCAGTATCCTTCGTCCCTGTACAGTTCTTAAGAGGATCCGGAAGCTCTGCAAAAAAAAATTGTGAGGTGGACCCGATAAAGAACAAGCTTTTTCCTAGATTGTGTGGCACATGATCTCCTGCCACAAATCACAGTGTGGGTGGGGTATCAAATACCTTACTTGTTTTTCCAAGGCCTTAGTTGCCAAATACTCATGGCAAATTAATAATAATAATAATAGTAATCTATTTTTAAGGTCACCGCCAAGCGAGACACCAATTTGGTGTATGAGACCCCCTTGTTTGTGGGACAAGGGACCCCCCTCTGCGCAGTCATTTAACTGCTAAAGTCTACAGAGGTGTACATACACTACCCCCCTCTGGATTTGAGCCTATGACCTCCTAAGAGGAAACACATGCTCTTGACCATTAGGCCCACTCATGTTGTACTTAATTATAAAAGGAGTGGGTATGTGGAACCGTGTTATCTGTCAAAAATATATTTCTCCCCTTTCTATTGATGAAAGGATCCGTGCCAAAGATAAGTCATCCAAGAACATCTCTAACGTATAGACAACGATCATCAAGTCATTTGATATAATTGGAAGTTGGTTAGCATGGAAAGTTGGAAACGACAAATGTACAAGGATCGACCAAGATCCGTGGATTTGATGCACTGATTTTGTTCGTTTTCCTGATGAAATGACTCTATCCTTGATTGATTGCAATCTCATCCATCTGCATCAGATTGAAAAACAAGGTTTCAATTCTTTTTTCAAATAGAATTGGTTAATGACTAATGAATTTGATCTATCTATCAGGGAGAGCCTTATTTGGGACATATATATTCAATATCTTTTGGATATTAATGTTTTTCTTACCAAAAACGCTGATGAACCTATATGGGTTAAGAATACCAAAGGAGGATCCTACTCTCCCAAGCTGGGGTATTTGGCTCTCAGAGAGGAGGAAGACACCCCCACCTACGAACTAGTGGTGCAGGAACATATGTAAACTTCTCTGTCCACTTAAAAACAAGATCTTTCTCTGGCTTGCACTTGAAGGTAAAGTTCCTATCTGAGATGTATTGTCATGTAGGTTTAAAATTGGGCCAAGTAGATGCCCCTTGTGCGCTTTGGCTACCGGAAATATTGCCCACCTCTTCATCACATGTCCTTACACTCATGATATGTGGAGGCATCTCTCATCACTTACAGGTTTTGACTTAGCCTAGAGAGGAATCGATCTTCAACAAGCATGGCTCTCATGGACTAACAACAAATTATTCACTTATTATTCTACTCTCCCAGCTTTCTATATTTGGGGAGCTTGGCTCGCCAGGAACAAGGTGATCTTTGATGATGTCCTTATACCTGGTCAGGTTTATGTTGGCAAAAGCTATGGTATTTTCAAAGCTTTCCCTCAGGATTTCTCTTCCAAACCCGCCCATACTTTATCAGATCCTCTTTTTGATGAATCCTTTCCTTGGGCTTTTATGGATGGTGCCTCTCAGGGTAGGGCACGGAATGGTGGTGCTGGTGGGATTCTTCACCTCTCATGATCCCACTCTATCCACTTTGTTGTAGGTCTTGGAGACGTTACAAAGAATTCTACTGAATTCGTAGCCATTAAACTTCTCCTTTCTTTCTCACACTTTATTGGGAACCTTCATATCCATATTTTTGGAGATTCTAAGTTGGTTATCGATTGTCTGAAATTTGGCAAGTCCCCATGGAATATTTTCTTACTTCATCTCTTTAAGGACACAGACAGGATCAATGCACTCTTTCATTGGATTTCCTTCTCCCATATATTTCAGGGATGCAATTCCGAGGCGGACCTCCTCTCCAAAAAAGGTATTTTATTGTCGATAAGATATATGGACAAATGAGAGAATACCCACGTCTCCGTGAACTATTTGGATAAAAGTCGATTTTGATCACTTAAAGGAACAATAACAATCGATTAGCAATTTTTTTGCATAAGATTTTGTTTTTAGATTTTTGAATGACAAGCCAACTAAGTTGTATTATGAGACAAACTAAAGTTATATGTATGTAAACGTGGTATTATGAACTTATAAATTTCGAAAATATACAACTTGAAGATCATATGAACAATATAACTTTATAATAATAAGGTTTCGATACTTTTTCTATGAGAAAAAACAATTTTTATTTAAAACCTTCAACTATGTTGTAATATTGTTCAGTATTGCCACTAGATAAACTTATGATGTAAAGATGAATATATAATTTCATAATTGTAAATAAAAAACTATTACTATCTTTTCTGAAAAACAACTTTTATTTAAAACACTCAAACTACACCTCATTTACATATAATTGGACTCTAAATTGTCAACCTTTTTTATTATTATGATTTAATCGATTGGGTAGCATATCTTGATTTGATTAATTGGTCAATTCAATCCGAAAGTACTCTAGTGCCGTGTAGAACACGCTTATCGTGTCATCATTTTGTGTGAAATACGTGGAACCTTTGGTTTTATTATTTATTCAAATGAAGTGAGATCTAGGTATCATCTTGACATTTGTGTTTTTAAATCGATAATATTCATAGTTTTTTCCACACGTCCTCTATTAAAGTATGAACATGTGGACAATATTGAATTATATTTTTAAATCGATTAGTGTTAGTTTATTTCACACTTCCTCTAATAAAATATGACCACGTGGACATGATTGAATTATATTCTTCTAAGTGGCATTTGTGTTGATGACATTTGAGATGATGTCACGCTTTTCAAGGAATCCTATGCATATTGGCGAAACCTTTTTATTTCTTTGGTGGGATATTGAATGACCTTTGTGGGTAGTAATCAATAAATATCTAACATGTGTTAGAATTTTAATGGTTACATAAGATCTAAAAATATTTAGTACCATAATATCATAACCATAAGCAAAGGATTATTGAAAGAAAGACAAATGCAACAACACAAGAAAACATAAGAGAATACAAAGATTTTTCTCGGGGAAACCACAAGGGAGAAAACCCTGCAAAACTTCCTCAGTTTAGAATTCGACCAAGACAATGTAAAACCCCAGCAACATGAATAGTTGCTCATCTTCTACAGTAGACTCTCTCTCTCTCTCTCTCTCTCTCTCTCTCTCTCTCTCCCCAGCGCAATACTTGAGTGTAAGACCTGTTTGAATAAGAGAGGCACCTCACCTATTTATATTCATTATGTGAGTGCCTCAAATAACTAGGTTGGTCAGGTTCCCTAATTAGGGCCGACCTACCTTGGGAGACTTCAAATACATTTTGTATATTACTTTTGTGGGTAATATTGCTCCGACTTACAATGGAGGGTTTACCTCATGACCTTTACATGACCAATTACATCAAGGACATCTCTGAATGGAGGAATAACAATCCAAAGGAGAATACAACAAAAGTACAATAGACTATCTTCTAAAGTTACAATACTTTAACACTCCCTCTTAATTAAGAAGGTATTCTACATCAACAACAACCATCATCACAACTGTGCAACTGACTGGTGAATCTCTATATGTCATAGGAAGTTTTGGAACATCATCATACATCTTCATCATCAATCTCAGCTGGATCATCTTCTGGCATCTTAGTATGTAAATACTGAATCATCTTCTAGATCATCTTCTGTAGTATCAGTATGTGGATAATGAATCACCTGAATCGTCTTCTGGATCATCTTCTGTAGCATCGGTATGTGAATACTAAATCATCTTATATTACGTTAGTATATGAATACCGAATAATCTTTTGAATACTGAACCTTCTTCTGTAACATCAGTATGCGAATATTGAATCGTCTTCTGCCACATCAATATGTGAATACTGAATCATCTTCTGAACCTTGTTCTGTAACATCGATATGTGAATACTAAATCTTCTTCTGCCACATCAGTATGTGAATACTGAATTTTCTTCTTAAACATAAGTATGTGAATACTGGATCATCTTCTAAACCTTCTTTTGTAATATTAGTATGTGAATACTGAATCTGCTTCTGGCACATTAGTATGCGAATATTGAATCTTCTTCTTCAACACCAGTATGTGAATATTGAATCATCTTCTGAGCCTTCTTCTGTAATATCAGTATGTGAATACTGAATCTGCTTCTGGCACATCAATATGCGAATATTGAATCTTCTTCTTCAACACCAGTATGTGAATACTGAAACATCATCTGCAACATCAGTATGTAAATACTGAAACATCAACATCTGCATCATCAGTATGTAAATACTGAAACATCATCATCTACATCGTCAGTATGTGAATACTGAAACAACAACAAGATCATTAGCATGTTAGTGCTAAAGAAACATCATCAATAAATGCTATATCATCATTTGCAATTATCAGCATAGAGATGCTGGAACATCATCATCGTCATCAACATAAAAATGTTGAAACAACCTCATCATCATCAACACAAAGTATTGTGACTTCAACCACATAAACATTATCAGCACAGGGTGATGGGACCACAACCATATCAACATCATCAATACAAGGTGTTGGGACCATAACCACATCATCAACATCAACATCGAAATGTCGAAGCAACACCATTATCAATATCAATATAGAAATACTGAAATTATCTTATTAACATCGGTATAGAAATACTGAAACTACCTCATCATCATCAGTATAGAAATACTGAAACTGTCTTATCAACATCAATATAGAAATACTGAAACTACCTCATCATCATCAGTATAGAAATACTAAAACTGTCTTATCAACATCAGTATAGAGATACTGAACCTACCACATCAACATCAGTATAAAAAATACCGAGCTTGCTACTTTGGTAGAGGAATTCTGAAACTATCAATCATCTCATCAATAAAAAATCATTAGTATGAGAATACTGAACTTGCTACATCAGTATAAGAATATTGAAACTATTAATCAATTAACAATCATCAGCATGAGAATAATGAACTTGCTACATCAATATAGGAATACTGAAACTATCTCAGCAATCATCTCAACAATTATCAGTGTGACATCATTGAAAACATCTCAACAATCATCAATATAACAATACTGAAGCAAACATATCAACAATCATTAGTATAACAATACTGAAGCAACCATCTTAGCAATCATCCGTATAACAATACTGAAACCACTTACAACAACATCTTGTTTGAATTACTAACCCTTTTGGGTCGACAATCCTAGTTAGACATATTGATCTCCTTGGAGACCAAACAAGCCTTGTTTGGCTTATTAACCCTTTCGGGCCAAACAAGCCTTGTCTGGCTTACTAACCCTTTCGGGCCAAAAAGGCCTTGCCATACATACTAACCACTTCTTTCCCTCTAACTATCTCGAAGAAACATCACGGTGAGTTCTCTGGTAGGTCCATCCGGTCATTTTTGTCTAAGTTACTAACCCTTTCGAGCCAACAAGTATAGTTAGATAGATGGATCTTCCTGGGGACCAACAAGCCTTGTTCTGGCTTACAAACCCACTTGGGTTAAATTGATCTAGCCAGACACACTAATCCCCCTAGGATCAACAAGCCTCATTTGACTAACGCTTTCAGGCCAAATAGTCCTAGTCATACTTACCCTACTCTAGACTGAGCTAGTCACCACTACATCCTTCTTCCATCTATCGTCACTCTAGTTGATCCTCAAGTTTCTCATGTGACTATATGTGCTATCACATGGGTGCCTATTGAGCTTGTACAAATCCTTCTGTACATAGGTGGTTCTCTGTAGAGATTCTCAAACCATATAGGTTGTTTGATTTGTTATTCTACTTTGATTACACCAATTGTCTAATGTAATATCCACTACTGAAGAGGTGTGCCTAGTTACTAGAGCAATGCCTTTCCATAGTCAAGTCTCTCTGCTGATAGAAACCATGAAATTTACTTCGTATCTTTTGATACTCTGATTGGTGGTATACTCGATCTTGTAGATCTACTTGGAAGACTTCATAAAACTTCCCTTCATGTCTTGAGCTCATATCCAAACATCATTCTGTATGATCGATTGGTACTTCTAAAACATATCATCCTTCCATTCTTCATTCTTGGGACATTCTTTCACAAAGTGTCCTTTCTCATCACAACTGAACTATTGAGTTGTGAGATGTCCTTCTATTCTTGGTTGTAATGTTCTTCCTTCTTGTTCTTTCTCTTCTTCGCCTGAGTTGTTAGGGCTTGATTGTCATCTCTTCTTCAATCAATCATGCATTTATCCATATGTGATCTTCCTACTAGAAAAACTCTCTTGAATGAATTTGGAATATTATTCAGAGTTTTAATTTATGCTTCTGCTTCTTTGACATTGTCTTCAACGGCTTCTAATTGCTCCTTGAGATGAGATCTTCTTGTGAATTAATCATTGAATGTTTTCTGACATTACACCTTCACATTCTTGAGTGGAGTTCTCAAGGTCATCTTTGTACATACTGTTCATTGCATCGAGCATGTCCTTGGGAGTCTTCAGGGATGATATATGTGAGATCCAATCGAGATGGACATACTCATCTTTGTTTTGACTAGGTCCTTCTTTTGCTTTGCTTTGGCTTTATCTCTGTCTGGATATGCAACTTCTTCTTTGACATAGTTCTTCATGGCATACTTCTTCAAGTATGATAAGCACTTTATAATTCCATGCTTATAAGTTCTCGACTCTTTCAAGATTGTCCTCAAGCTTGGTACTATTTGTCATTATGATAAAAAAGAGAACCTCAAATGGAAATAGAGAGGATGAAACTTACCAGTGAGAATGCTTCAACTTGATGTTTGCTTGAAGGATATTTTGAAAGAATGCTTATGGTGGACCTAAGGTTTGACTGACAAACCCTAATTTTTCAACTTAGGTATCTTTCAGACCTGATTGGATAGAAAGATGTGCCTCCTCAAGGAAAGCTGAGCATCATACTTATTTTTCCAAAACTGTGGACAAAATTGCAAAATATTTGATGCCCGAGTTTTCTCCGGCAGCAGTGTTAGGTCAAAAAATGAAAGTCCAAAAAATGAGAAACTTCTTACATAGATAGATGCACCCTTCTAGGGTGAATTTGATGGTCCTTCTCCTTCAACTGATTGGTGGAGGGAAGTGCCCATAACAGAAAGCCCCAGTTTTTCTCTGGTTTCTTCTGCAGAAGTGATTGATTTTGTTTTTGCTATAGCTCCAAATTTTCGACTCCTCAAGGTTTGAAACTTCATCCTAAGGTATCCTGCTCTGTCTTCTTTCCAACCCCACAGGTTAGAGAAGAATTGGATTCATCAAGAGGGACTTATGCAAAGTGTACCAAGGTGACTTATTTCAGGACTGTTCAACATAGATAACTTGTATGGAATTCCACGTGTCACTGTTCTACCTTTAGGGTCTGAAACATTTACCACAGAAAGTAGATTTCGCGTCCTATCTGGAACATCTTGAGAAATTTCATTTGGACCTTCCTATCCCTAGATATAGTGATTCTCCCTGGGTCACCTGTTTAAGGCTGAATTCTGGGAGAGGCTGGAACCTTGAGCTGGAGGAATCACATCTCTTATATTATAGTGAATACGAGGCTGAAACTTTTACACAGGGTATAGTGCGAATATATATTTGTCCTGTCAAAGTTTCAGCTCCTCATACTTCTCCAATATCGCATTATAGTGAAAGTACCAAAATTACTAGTTTTTGTCTTCTAGGGTTTTCAATCATGAAACCCTAATCTTCAGTAGCTGTAGCTGAAGCAATGTTTATGTCAAAACCCCAAATTTTCACAAAAATTTAAAATTTTTGATGTAACATAAACTGTTGATAGTCGCAATTTGATAATTGCTAGTAGCTAACGGAAAGAATGAAACAATTAACAAAAGAAACCATTAACTTAAACACATAGGGATTAATACTATTTTAATTTCGATATGTGATGTAAATAATCTGCATTCAGTTATTTTTAGCTGTATTAATGGTTTGATTTTTCAAGTAGGTGAGAACTTACTGTCTAACTGGGGCTTACTTAGCGATTGCTAACTTATCTGGAATTTTGGATCTTACAGGCTTGACAGGTAAATTTTGAACCAGTAAGAGTTAATCCAAATATACTTCTTTTAGCATAATATACTGCTAGAGTAAAAGTTTGCTTAAAAGAATTCAAGGATACTACAAGGTAAAGTAACATTTCTTTTACTTGCTTTGCAATTGTGATAGTACTTAAACTTCATGTCGTAAAGGTCAATAACTTTGCCCTACTGTTTGTCTTTTATCAGAAGGACTGCTACGTTAGATAAAAATTCTTTCTATCTTTACTCTAAGCTATTTCCAATTCTTAATAGAGCTCAAGATTTAGTATATCTATACTCTTATTGAAACAAAAGTTTGTTGCTGTTGCTATTTGTAAAATGTACAACACTGCTTATAAGTATGGAAACAGAGCTAAGGCTTTTCAAGAAACAAGCTTATACAAAACTCTTACCTTTACCTTTTATTAAGCTTTAGTAGAGGAAGTTTATCAGTTTATTAATGCATTGTATTTATAAATGATCAATTGCCTAAATGTCGTGAAGTTACGATTCGAACTTCCAAACTTCTTTATGACATAAGTAATGTGACAAATTTCATTATCATATTATTTATTTATAAATAATAGTGATGCTATATGTATTCTTAGATCGTTTTACTATCCTTTACTACTAAGACTAATTTAGTCTTAATTGAATTCATTTGGAGCTTTATTTACTTATGGAGACCAAAAGATTACAACTTCCATGAAGTTTATCTTAGTACTATAGACTTCTTACAAAAATAAGAATCTATTCTAGAATGTAATTACTTTTTATGTACAAAATGTTGATTTATAATTTTAAATTCTCACCATTAGTATTTACATAAAGACCAGTTCTATTAACCTAGTCCTTCAATGTATAATTGAATCCATGATTATTATTAGAATTATTAACTTGTTCTCAAGGGATTATACCCTACTAGGAATCTCTCCATAGTTATTATTTTATCGTCGAGAGATTTCATTGTTTACATATATCAAAGGTTAACGATACAATATATCATTTGGTTCGTTATCAATGAAGGTTCCAAAGTTTATAATAAAACAAGGTTTAAACGAGACTATAAAAATCTCATACTTCAACATTGTTTGGCTTAATGCTTATCATTGATATGCTATGTTATTTTGACTTTGCATACTATATTATCATTGTGATCATTGTATAGATTATTAACAATAATTTGAAAACCCGACAGTGCAGTGGAGACTATATCATTCGACCCATTGTGGACGGAATAATTTGGTGGGCGCGTGGATTGTTCACCACCATGCATTGCATGATTTAAAAACCTCCAAAGTAACCCTAACTCCTTATTCTTTGTCGAGGGTTTCGGTCCTTGCTCCGTCTGGTCCACTACGACCATGAAGGCTGGTTGGTGCTCGTCCCCAGCTCGATCTTTTATGTAATGAAGCTTTACCACTCTAGTATGGTATTGGAGAGATACACAATTCGCATTGGTTTCCTTCCTGCTTACACTATGCGGTCGTGAGGGTTATGTAGCTCTGTCAAAAGTTTTAGAGTTGATTTCTTTCGTGGCCGTTGCCCAGGCTTACTCCTACTCCCGTCATCAGTGTAGCAGTTTTTGTGAGCCCCGTCACCTCTGTCACTCGTGAACATGAGGGTTTGGGCAGATCATTGTGCTAGTTTGCTATGCTGGACTTGTTCCTCCGTGGCTCCATATTCTTCACTTTCAGGGAAGTAAAAATATTTTACAAGTGTTACCAATTTTTAGTTACAGTTTAAATGAAGAGAAGTAAACAACTCTAACTAAATCCTTTGGGTTTGCTTGTAGGATTGCAGTTCGAAACAGGCTTGGAAAGAGTCCACCCACGTTTGGAAATGCCAACAATACCTACGGGTAAGCCCTGGTTACAATGTGGCATTTCCCTGCTTGTTTAGATTAGGGAAAGGGGTTTTAGTTGGAGATGTATTACGGACCCGGTTCCTTTGGTGTTTTTAAATGTTTAGTTAAGTTGTTATTACATATTTTGGTTATTAAGCCCTTGCTTGCAGCAGGGTTGCTCCGACCATGATGTCGTGATTTGTATTTCCCTGTCTTTGACTTATTGACAGGTTTTATAGCCTTATGGCTAACTAATGATATAATTTGTTTCTTAATATGTGGGGTACTCTCGTGTTCATGATTTTAATGGTTCTCTGTTTTCGAATATACTGATAAAGATACATGATTATATAGATGTTAATACAGTAATAATTTTTTCATAAATTAAATGTTAGTTTGTCTTACAAACCCTGGCCACAATGCTAAGTGTAAACGACCTTGTGCTAGGTGAAGTAGATTTGTTAAGTCTTAAGCCTTTTGGCGTGACAGAGTAATATACTTGGTTTAAAAGGTTTCCTTTTAGCTTTGAGCTCTGTCTCGATTATGAGAAAGTTTTATAAACTTGTAAATATTATGACTCTGTGTAATTTGAGTCTTCCCTTCCTCAGCTGTTAACAATGGTAATTATTGTTTTAATATTTCTCTTGTAAATCAGTAAAGATAAAATAAAGACTATAAGTTCAGTCATAATATAATTTTTACATGTTTAAGCTTTTCAGTTAGGATTAAATCCTAACGTTACTGTAAAAGAACCCTTAGATAAATATATATTCTTAAAATTTATCAAAAGTGTAGGTTTCTGTTTACCTATTTTACGTTGTTACAATAGTTTTGATATTGTTTATCTTGTTTAAGTATTTTCTTTTCTTTTAAATAAAATAGTTATACCATACTGTATGTTCTTAACTTATTTCTATTTACTGTTTACTTTTAAATTCTTAATTGTTTACTATTTTGTTAAATAGTAAGGATTCAGAGTTACGTAATAATTAAAACAATAACTCTGTAACCCTTGATTATCTCTTTATTTAATATAGTTAAATAAATTAGTTAGGGTTTCAACCCTGAAGTTTTACCTTTACAGGTATAAACCTGCCTGATAATTATAAGATAGTTTCTTCATAGTAATATTTAGTTAATACTAGTTATTAATTATACTTTCATTGCTTCTATTTACTAACTATCAGGTAGAATAGTTCTTGAAAAGAGAAAGCATAGACTCTATATCTAAGTTTACTCTTTATAAATTAAATATTTTTTAATATCACCCTATTTAGTTTATAATAAGTATCAGTCTTAGATTTAGTTGATATTATTAGAAAATAAACTATGTAATAGTAGTTCGTTTATTTACTTAACTGTATGTAAACATTGTGACTCTACTGTGATTTTTCTGCTACATTTCATTCAGTTACTAAGTGAAAACAGAAGAATATAAACCTATCTTAACACAGTTTAACCTCCATAATATTTTAACATGAAATAAATTACTCTATTGTCTGTAAATAAACAATCTTATCTACTAAATCATTCTCTTATCTTAAACATTCTACCTGTGATAAAATACTGCTATTTGTTTTCCAATAGGTTTACATAAATAAGCTTGTTAAAACAATGAACATAAATAACCAGATCACTGTTCTTTTTAATAATAACCTACACACTGAAATAAATTACTCTGTTAACTACAAAATGCAGAACCATAACTATTATATTCAATCTGTTAACATTTTCTTTCATTTACTGTAAACATTCTATCTGTGCTGGAGTACGGCCTGGTCCTTCCAGGTGTGGAAAAACACAGACTAGAAATTATTTTCCATTCTAACACATTAAAACAAAATAATGTAGAACCTGATTAGGATAGAGAACAATAGCGTTAGGAGGCCGTTCCTCCCTATGAAACTTCTGGAGAGCGCTCAAACAACACTTCCTCAGGACCCCCGAGCCTGTTCTTGGTCTTCTTGGCCGAGAACTGGTGGAGCATGCAAACAATAGACTGGTCCAATAACTCAGTAAAACACCCTGCACTCAGCAGTAAGGTCTTTCAGCTTAAAAGCTGCACTATATCACTCAACAGTTATCCCCTCAAACTCTTTCCACAATTCCCTTCCATTGAATTTATTTGAAGTACATTCACCTGAATGATCACTTCTTTAGAATGAGCAACCTCAACTCTCTTCAATGGGAATTTTTATAAAGATTGCCTAGGTATTTTGGGTCAGTTGTCATTAATTGAGCCACCTGCTCTGATTCCACTTTCTTGGGGAATCATGACCCTAAATGTAGGGAGGTTGCCACCTGCAACAGTTCGAAGTGGTTTGAGGATGCTGCCACATGTCAGTTTGCTCTCCACCCAGTATCCTCCACCAATTTGACCAGTAAAACACTCTTTTAACAACTCTCCTAAGCTGTTTTCTCCTCCTTTATTTATTTATAAATAAAATATTCAGGATTACATTAAATATCCTTGACTCTGCTGAGTCATCAATTACAACTTAGCATAAAATTTAACATATTGTCCTCAAATAATACCAAATAATATAATTTTTTTTTGGTTGCAAAATTGGGGCATGTGACATACAAACCCCCTTAGAGTATAACATCGTCCTCGATGTTATTTAGTCTTCGTCCTCAGAATTCCCCTGGAACAGAATTGGATATGCATCCCGCATATTACTTTCCAATTCCTAGGTGGCTTCCTCTGGACTAAGGTGCTTCCATTGCACCTTCACTTGACCAATGGTGTGGTTCTGAAGTGTGATCTCCCTCTGCCCGAGGATACAGTCCGGTTCCACCAGAAAATCACCTTCTAGTTCCACCTATACATCATTCCAGTTAACAACATGAGTAGCATCATGAACATATTTCTTTAATATAGAAATGTGAAAAACATTATGTACTCTTAAATTTGGTGGTAATGCTAATTGATAAGCTACTTGTCCAATCCTGGACAGTATTTCAAATGGACCACAATAATGAGGTGCTAGTTTTGCACAACTTCCCAATCTCAGTGAGCTCTTTTTGGGCCTCACCTTGATGAACACATGTTCACCTACCTGAAACTCCTTTGGAGTTCTTTTAAGGTCTGCTTGACTTTTCTGTCGATCCTGTGCAACTTTCAGATTACCTTGTACATGCTTTACAATTTCTTCCATTTCCTTTAATAGTTCAGGACCTAATACTAATCTATCCACCGGATTACTCCAAGAGATAGGAGTATTACATTTCCTTCCATACAAGATTTCGAAAGGACTAAATCTGACTGATGCTTGATAATTATTATTATAAGCAAATTCTACTAGATGCAAATAATCCTCCCATTTACCTGGCTGGTCTTTCACATACATTCTTAATAAATCTTCCAGTACTTGGTTTACTCTTTCGGTCTGTCCATCTGTTTGAGGATGGAATGAAGTATTAAAATTTAATGTAGTGTTTAATCCTTTGAACAAATATTTCCAAAAGTTGTAAATTTAGGATCTCTATCTGAGATTATAACTTTCGGTATTCCATGCAGTTGAAAAATTTGTTTTAGAAAGATATCAGCTATGTTTGCAGCTTTATACGTAGTTTTAACGGGTATAAAGTGAGCTGCTTTACTTAACTTATCGACCACTACCATGATAGAATCATTTAAACTCTGATTTTTAAGCAGTCTAGTAACACAATGGAGACTAATTATCTCCCATTTCCAGCTGGGAATGGGCAGTGGCTGAAGTAATCCAGCTAGGTGCTGATGTTCAATTTTCACCTGCTGAAATTCAAAACACCTAGTGATATACTCTGCTAGTTCAGTCTTCATGTTTGGCCAAAAATATTCTTTTCTTAACATAGTTATAGTCTTTTGATAACCTGGATGACCCAAGTATGGAGTTTTATGGATTTAATCCAAAATTAGTAACTTAACTTTAGGTACATTAGGTACATACATTCTATCTTTATATAGTAAAAATCCTTTTACATTCAAACTGTACCCTTATTTAAGCTTTCTGTTGGATTTTCTTTCGTTTTAGCTTGTAAGTTTTGGTAAATTCATCTTGTTCTATCCCCGCTTTAAGCTGTTCATCCAGATCTGTTGTATAAGTGCTGATAATTACTGTGAAGTTCAGCCTTGCATTCCTACTTAATGCATCAACAACTTTATTTTCTTTACCTTTAATGTGTTGGATTTGGAAATCATACTCACTTAGAAAAGCTAGCCACCTAGCTTGTCTGGCATTTAGATTAGGCTGATCTAAAAGATATTTTAATCATTTATTATTAGTCATTAAAATAAATTTTCTACCAATTAGGTGATGACGCCACATCTTTAGAGCATGTATAACCGTAGCTAATTCCAGATCATAAGTTGCATAATTATTTTCATGAATTTTTAATTTCCTAGACTCATAGGCAATAACATGCCCTTCTTGAGTCAGAACACCGCCTAAACCATCATTGTAGGTGTCAGTGCACACTACAAATTCTTTATTTGGATCAACTATTCTTAAAATAGGTGCGCTGGTTAATAAAGTTTTTAACTTTTTAAAGCTATCCTCGCATTTCTGATTCCAATCAAATTTCTTTCCTTTCTTCTGCAAAGAAGTTATCGGATTCGCGATTCTCGAAAAACCTTCAATGAATCTCGGGTAATAACTGGTAATTCCCATGAAGGATCAAACATCAGTTACATCCTTGGGAACCGACCAATCTTCGATCGCCTTTATCTTTTCAGGATCCACCGAAATCCCTTCCTTAGTCACCACATGACCTAAGTACCGAATTTTATCTTTGAAGAAATCGCATTTATTAAACTTTGCAAAGAGTTGATGATCTCGTAGCTCTTGCAAAACAATTTTTAAATGTTCTTTATGTTCTTCTTTAGTTTTTGAATAGATTAATATATCGTCAATAAACACGACCACAAACTTATCTAGATACTTATGCATAAATGTTGTTCATTAAACACATAAAAACAACAGGGGCATTAGTAACCCTGAATGGCATGACGACAAACTCGTAATGAACATATGGAGTTCTAAAAGCTGTTTTAAAGATGTCTTCGTATTTAATCCTAACTTGATGATATCCAGACCTTAAATCAATTTTTGAAAACACTGTGGCTCCATGTAGTTGATCAAACAGATCATCTATGCGAGGCAACGAGTATCTATTTTTGATGGTGTTGGGCCCGGAAATGGCCCCTTTTGACCACCCTTAATTACCTCTTTTTGTCCTATCCTACCCCATTGAGCATGCCAAATAAATGTTTTACCCCCACTCTACTCTTCAAACCACCAAGGTATGATTGGTCGTTTTATTTTATTAATACTTATGATTGTGATAATTAAGGCTTCATATCTCTCAATACGCTAACATATGATGGTTTATAAAGGTATTTTGAGATATATGGACTGCAGGAATATCAGGCTGAACATGCTATGAAAAGGATGAGCATTCGTCGCTCAAGCTGATCTCCATCCATCCTACCATTGCCCAAGGAATGCGGTCCCAGTGTGTTATCCTAGGCAAAGTTGTACAAAGATAGCTGTAACAGAATGTGTCAGACTTGGAGGTCAACAGTGCACTGCTGCTCGTGTATAGCTGTGATCTGAAGATATCGTCACTCCTGGGGTGATTAACAGTTTCCCTATATTTCCTATCTTTCATCTTGCCATGTTTGTAACAGCTGTTGTCATTTAGGGCGCCTGAAGATTAGAGATCTTCATGGCTGCCCAATAATAGGGATAGGATGTTATGATTTACATTGTATAAATATGGAGAACTATTTTGAAACATCGGTTGTTGAACATATAATCAATTAATTGTATTAGCTGTAAAGGAGGAATTGTGTAATCGATCTGTCTTTTAATACAAGGAGTTACTTCAGATCTAAGGGTTTTTACGTGTGTTCATCCAGCATCTGTGTGTGAAGGGGGATCCGCCTTCCACAGGGATAGCTGAGTTGAATTAGGCATTTCAATTATTTTGTTGTGTGATGTTATGTTAATCTTATTTCCTCATAGGAAGCTGTAACAAGTTGTGGATTTACAATGTGTTGTTGATTGCATCTCTTGGATTCTTGTAATGGCATGGTGTGACAGTTGACTGAGTTGGTAATTATTTCTTATGCAATTTGTGTGGTAACTGTAACAACTCTGTTCATCCTTAGATATTTTAGTTGTTGTTTCCATGAATCCTTGCAGCTTGTCTCTTATTTTTATGATTGCAGAATTTCATTCCTGTACTTCAAATTCATAGAACAGCTGAATTCAATTTCTATGTTTCGAATTTCTAGATTAATATTCAATTTATGTCTTTGGATTTCTAGGATAATCAGATTAAATAGTTGGGTTAATCATTAAGTGGTTTGAAACAGAATTTCCCTTTATCTGTAATTATAATCTAGATGTGATTTTCATCTTTCCATTCTTAGATCAAGAACAACAGAAGGTAATTGTGATTGCCTTCCTTAGAAGGTAACTAGATTAAGTAGATTCCTGGGGTGATCATAGCTGAACATAGGATAGGATTGTTCAATTACAGTAATTATGTGTTTAAGCATATATTGTGCATGTTATCATTGAAATATAAGACTTCCCTGGGTTGACAATAAATATTGCACACTCTGACTGTTAGTTGTAATTCACTTGCATATTAGGTGCCCAACATTTTGGCGCCGTTGTCGGGGAGGATAAAAATTAAACACCATCATTAGTTGCATCCTGTAATTGTTTCTATTCAGTCTCTTTTATTTTTCGTTGTAATGATTTGGGTTGCATGAATACACGAAGGGTAAAGCGTGATCATCTTTCAACTCCCAAAACCCCACAAAATACTAACAGTGAAGGTGGTCAAGGTCGTGGTCGAGGTCTGCAATTGCGCAGAAGGACATTCATTGACGATCTTGTTGACAAAACTGATTCATCCACCAGGGATTTCCATTAGGAAACACCTATCAAAAGAAGCCCTATCGATCCTGGGGTGCCAACGTCAGGGTCCACAGTGGAGAACACACGAGCAGCCACGACATCCTCAAATATCCCTGCAGAAGAGGACAAGGTTGGTACAACCGGATCTGCTGGTAGAAGCCCAATCTACCACATTTACGGGAAGGTTGTAACTGAAGAAGAGTGGAAACAGTTCCATAAAAATATTGTTGATCAGTGGAAGAACGAGGAGAGGAATGAAGAGAAGAACGAAGAGAGGAATGAAGATAGGAACGAAGAGAGGAACAAAGAGAAGAACAAGGAGAGGAACGAAGAGGAGAAAATAGAAGAAGGAATGAGTAATAGACACGAATCTAACGAGGAAGAGGCAATGGGGGAAAACCATCATCATGAAGATCATTCCCTGTTTGAAGGAACGGTAGCTACACTTCAATTCCCAGTTCAGCAGCAGGAAGGAACAACCCTTATGAAAAATATATCACCATTGGTGTTGCCTCGCTTCCATTGAGAAGTGACATAGGATCTAGATGAATTTCTTTTTGAGTTTGATATCCTCTGTCGCAGCTACGACTACGTCACCGATGCACAAAAGCTGAAGCTCTTCCCTGCCACTCTGAAGGACAATGCATTACGCTGGTTCATGAGCCTAGGAGGTGGAACTATCATTAATTGGGACAGGATGAAACAAGTGTTCTTGGAGAAATATCAGGAATATTGCAACACCAAGGACAAAAGAGAAGAATTGTTCAAAATGGTGCAGAAGGAAGACGAAAGTCTGGAAGATTTTGTAGAGAGGATCTTATACAATGTGCAAAGAGCTGGACAGGAGAACATGGGGTTAGATGTGCTCAAGATAGTCCTGCTTCGTGGGATTAGGGATGATTTCCTAGATATGTTAAACCTATTAGGAAAGGGGGATATCTCCAAGGAGTCTTTCGAAAAGATTGTGGAATTATGCAAAAGGTACTCCAGGGGATCTTCCAGGAATAACAAGCGGGACAAACGGGATAAGATAGAACGCGATGTCTTTGATAGGACTCAAAAGTCATCTAATGGAGGAGCCACCCGTGCAGAGATAGGAAACCTCATTGAAAATTTCAAAACAGAAATGATGAGCTCTATCTCCTTGGAAATCGACGTCCCGAGGGCAAAGAAAAAACAGGCAGTAGAGGATCTCACACTAGGTGTGTTCTGCCCTCGATGTAGAAAGAACCACCCTCTAAAGGATTGCCTGCTTAACAAGGTAGAAGTGTGTCAGCTGTGGGAGTTGAACCACAACACAAAAGAATGCCCCTCACTTCCCCAAGTGAAGGCTGTTCTGCAGGCATAGCCACCACACCAACCAACTTCTTGGTCTCCTGGATGGAGGAATTTCCATCCAGGGAACCAGTTTCCTCAAAAACCTCAACATCAACAGCAACCATACCCTCCTCAATATCCTTAATATCCTCAATACCCTCATCAGCAGTCGCATCTACAGCTGCAGAACAATTCTGCCCCTAATATACTGATACGACCTCAGCTGCCTGCTCAACCTAATCCTAACCCAAACAATAAAATAGTCCATCAATTTGAGACTGTCAACATGCCTGCCTACTCCCTTTCTCCTGTGCCTTGCAACGATATTCACTTACGGTCAGGGAAAATAATAGAGCCTGTAATCATAGAAGATGTTCCACCCTCTATACATGAAGAAGGGATGAATCCACAACATCTATCCGATACGACCCCCATCATTGAAGATGCTGAACATCCCACTAATGGGACGACTGAAACACATAATGATAAATCTAGCGATACACAACCTACCCAGCTGATTAGGCAACCACCGTATCCCGAGAGATTAATGCTACCAAGGGTAGGGGGACAACCCCAGTTTAACCTCTTAGGAGAGTTAAAGAATATTTATGTTAAAATCCCCCTCCTTCAAGCTCTTCAAGACGTACCTATCTATGCTAGAACTGTTCGGGACCTGTGCACAAAGAAACCAGGGAGGAAACCCAGAGATCCTCCCACTATCCACGTCATAGGGAAATTATCTGCATTAATAACAGGAAAAACCCTATTGGCCAAATATGACGATCCTGGGAACCCCACTGTCACTATGCAGATTGGGCATACACAGATACCCAACGTACTGGTAGATTTAGGAGCAACGATTAATGTCATGACAATCAAAACTGTAAGAAAACTCGGGCTCACTAATCTTAGTCCGACCCCCACTGTTTTAGAACTGGTAGATAGATCCACCATTAAACCTGAAGGAATTTTGGATGATCTCGTCATCTCAGTTGACTCTTGGGAGTATCCTGCTGACTTCTTGGTTTTACAACCTAAGTCGTAGCTGGGAGGACACCCATTGATCCTGGGAAGGCCTTGGTTAGCCACAGCTGATGCTTGCATCAGCTGTCAATCTAGATCTATGACCATATTAGATGGCACCGAGACTAAGAACCTCACTCTCTATCCTCCAGCTCGGCCGAGTTTAGAAGCTGAAACTTCTTTATGGATGGAGCCAGAGGAAGAAGAGGGCATTCAACCATTATTAACTATAGGGAAAGCCTTAACTTTTAAAGATGAAAATGAAGACGATGCCATTAATAACTTCATTAGTGAACCCACCTCAGTCAATAAAGAAGTTGATCAAATCTTGAACATTACTCTGGGTAAGGAAGAACAAGAAAATCTCATAGAAGAATCACTAGTCAGTGACACACACATAATCCCAGTATTGAAAAACTCGAAAAGTATTCCCATTGAGGTAGAGTATGGAAAAACCGTGAATATTAACCCCATCCTCTCCTTAGATGAACAGAAGCGCCTGATCACTCTCTTGAAAGAACACAAGGGGGCATTTGCCTGGGAGTATACAGACATGAGGGGCATTCCCTCTAACCTGTGCACCCATCATATTTATATTAAAAGCGACTCCTGGCTGTGTGCCAGCCTCAACGACGAATGAACCCCAATCTTAGGGAGATAGTGAAGGAAGAAATTCAGAAACTCTTGGAAGCAAGATTCATATATCCTATTTCAGATAGCGAGTGGGTCTCCCCGCTCGTAATTGTACCCAAGAAAAATGGTAAATGGAGAGTCTGTGTCGACTATAGGGAGTTGAACAAAGACACACAAAAAACCACTTTCCCTTGCCCTTTATCGATCAAGTACTCGACACCCTATCAGGGAAGAAGTTCTTCTCCTTCATGGATGGGTTTAACGGGTACAATCAGATTTAGATTTCTCCTGAAGACCAAGATAAAACTACCTTCACCTGTCCCTGGGGAACATTTTCTTATAGAGTGCTCCCCTTTGGTTTATGTAATGCACCAGCAACATTTCAAAGAGCTGTAATTGGCATATTTTCAGAATTAGTTAATGACAGTATGGAAATTTTTATGGATGATTTCACTCCTTATGGAAAGGATTTTGAAGAAGCACTAGAAAATTTGAAATTTTTTTTAACTCACTATGAACAAACCCAACTCTCTTTAAGAACTGAAAAGTGCCATATGATGATGAGTGAAGGAGTAGTATTGGAGCACTTCATCTCTATTGATGGCATTCAGGTGGATCCCTCAAAAATCAAGGTAATAAAAAATATACCTACTCCTGCAACTCAAAAAGAGGTGCGAAGTTTCCTGGGAGATGCTGGATACTACTGAAGATTTATAGAGAATTTTTTCAAACTTGCTTCTCCTTTGTTTTCACTGTTAATGAAGGATGTGCAGCTTGTGTGGAATGAAGCATGCCAGACAGCGTTTGTTAAGCTTAAGGAGAAGCTGTCCACAACTCCTATCTTAAGAAGGCCCAATTGGACCCTACCCTTCCACATTTCTTCAGATGCTTCTAATATTGCTATTGGAGCAGTTTTAGGATAGCAGGATGGTCAAGTACCTTATGCAATTTATTATATTAGTAAAAACTTAGCCCCTGCTGAGCTTAATTATACTGTCACCGAGAAGGAATTCTTAGCTATTATCTACTCCATTAACAAATTCCGACACTACATTACTAGATATCCTACATTTGTTCACACTGACCACTCTGCCATTAAATATCTAATGAACAAACCCGTCACTAATGCCAGAGTGACTAGATGGATCCTATTATTACAGGAATTTGATATTACCATCATAGATAAACCTAGAAAAGAAAATGTTGTCACTGATTTTTTATCTCGTTTCACTAACAGTGATGATAATTTGCCTGTTGAGGACTCTTTTCCAGATGAACATTTATTCGCAGTTTCAGCTCATTCCCCTTGGTATGCAGATGTCGCTAATTACTTGGTTGAAGGAAAGATTCCACCACATATGTCCAAAAGAGAAAAGAGAAAAATCATCCAGCAAAGTGCCAGGTATTGTTGGGTAAACGGTCACCTCTTTTACACAGGTCCCGATCTTGAAATCAGAAGATGTGTAAGGGAAGATGAAATCTTTCATATACTGAAGGACTGCCACGATGAACCTTGTGGGGGACATTTTGCAAACAGAAAGACAGGACACAAAGCGATGAGAATGGGCTACTATTGGCCAACTCTTTTCAGGGATGCAAAAAGATATGTTCAGTCTTGTGATAGCTGCCAAAGGATGGGTCAG
The DNA here is from genome assembly GCA_001517045.1 of Pseudotsuga menziesii. Taxonomy (NCBI): domain Eukaryota; kingdom Viridiplantae; phylum Streptophyta; class Pinopsida; order Pinales; family Pinaceae; genus Pseudotsuga; species Pseudotsuga menziesii. Next base: position 216,851 of record LPNX010648115.1, read on the forward strand.
CCCAACAGATTAGATCAAATGCCTCTACAACCATAATCAGTAATTGAACCCTTTGATAGATGGGCTTTGGATTTCGTTGGCCCTATCAGCCCTCATTCCAAGCAGAAATCCTACATTTTGGTCTGTACCGATTATATGACAAAATGTGTAGAAGCTGTAGCTTTGGTGAAAGCTAATGACTAGGTTGTGATCAACTTTCTATACAGTGAAATCTTTACCCATTTTGGGGTACCTAAGGAAGTAACTACTGATGGGGGACTGTAGTTCATGTTGCATCAATTTGAAGCTTTGCAACAAAAATCTCATGTTCGGCATAGGGTAGCTTCACCTTACCATCCCCAAGCCAATGGCCAGGTGGAAAGCACTAATAAAGTTATTGAAGCTATCCTCACCAAGACAGTCAACAGCCATCGTAGAGATTGGGATGACAGGCTTCTGGAAGCACTATGGGCATATCGCACCACTTGGCGTAACACCAAAGGTTTCTCTCCTTATGACTTAGTATATGGAAAAAGTGCCATCTTCCCAATTGAATTTGAAGTCAAGACCCTGAAGATGGCCATATAAGTAAACCTAGATATAACTGAAGCCCAGAAAAGAAGATTGAACTAATTGAATGAACTGGACGAGAATCGGTTAGCTGCAGTGGACCAGATAGTGTTAATTCAACAACAGAGATCCAATTGGCATGACCGATTCATCAAAAAGAAGGTCTTCTGTGAGGGAGACTGGGCACTATTATACGGTTCCAGATTCAAAAGAGACTTCAAGAAAAAATTACGCACAAGATGGCTGGGCCCATACCTAGTAGACAGGGTATTTGATAACGCCACAATCCGCCTAGTAACTATCGATGAAAACCACGCACCATTATTTGCCATGGTCACAGGTTGTAACTGTACCATATACCAATTTCAAAGGATGCATTTATCTCGCAAATTGCCGTTGATCCAGATTACCAGCTAGCACAAGGGCATGAATTTTTCTCTGCCTCTGTCAATCCTTAATTAATCACTGTAAATCACGTATGAATCATTGTACATAAATAATTGTTGTTTTTTTTTCTTCGTTATGTTATCTTTTCTTTTGCACTTCATTTGCTTTTCTGTTTTCCAAAATTTGTAGGGAAGCGCCCAAGGATGGTGGTCAAATCGGGCCTATCGACCAAAAGTCATTTTTATGTGCCTTCCTGCACCATTTTTTTTCCCTTAAATAAATTTGTCGCAGTTGTGACACCCATTTTTCGGCAGCTGCGACACCTTTTTTTCTGCAGTTGCAACAACTTTTTCCGGTGGCTGCAACATCTTTTTTCGGCAACTGTAACACCCATTTTTCGGCAGCTGTGACGCCATTTTCCGACAGCTGTGACACCGTTTCCTGCAGTTGCAACACCGTTTCCGGCAGCTGCTACACCATGAAACTTTGCCTTCTTCAATTTCCACACGTTGTGACCCCATTTTACTTTTGACCATAAAAACCCGTTTCGCGTAGCTACAGCATAGTCACTTTCCGTCCGCTTAAAATTTTCTTCCCTCTTTTTTCGGCTGCTGCAACACCTTTTTCCGGCCGCTGCAACATCTTTTTCGGCAGCTGCGACCTCTTTTCTGGTAGCTGCAACTTCACTATATTTAGCTGATTGATCTATCATTGAGGGCCGTGCCTCTGCTTCAATTTCTTTATGACCTGCGGCTGTGACTCCTGTGTTATTAGCAGATCTTTTTTCACGCTATCAACTCCTCTAGATATGGCTCCGATTCTTGATGTCGACAATTTGACCCATAATGTAATATTTATCATATTTCTGACCATTTTGACACGATGGTTTTTATGACATGATGGTTTTTACTTCATCAGCGGAAAGAGTTATTACAGCACCTCTGTAATAATGATTACATTTAATGACTGCACAACGCACAAGTTCAGCTTTCGCAATGTCTGCAACCACACGTTCTATTATTCTCCAAAGGATATCCAGCGCGCATTTCCGAAGGTATGGCTTTGATTAACCACTGGATTAAGTATCAATATGATTTGACAATATCAGTCGTACCTCCCTTTTTATGCCCATTATTGCATCGATTAACTCTCTGCCTGTGTGACGTAAAGACTAATTATGCTACCTAATAACCACCACCTTTCCCAATTTGGAATAAAATTTCAAATAATCAAGTGCGCTGAAACTTTCCAAATTTGCCTAACTGTCCTCTCAGCTGTCCATGCATACTCTATGCTATAACCTCCATTGTCGGAGTCTGTAATCTATTGAACTGCAAAATAATTCCGAAGTCATAAACATGGGGATTCTGGCTCGTTATGAACCTTCAAACACACAAGAACTCAAAAGAAATGTTGCAGTCTTCGCTATCTTTCAAGCTGCCGGTTGGACAGAATTTTTTGAACGTCTGAATGGATTTCACCGTGAAGCAGCTTTACAGTTTACTTTGAACCTCACAGAAACTCACTCAGAGGTTTGGGGATTGCGCATTGAAGTTTCTAAAGCCATCATGGATGAGGTCACTAGGATTCCTCAGGTGGGAAGGGCTTGGTTTGGACGTCGAGTCCCCACAACTACAACAGTACATGATTTTCTAATAGAGGGGGAGCAGGTTCAAACGAAAAAAAGGGGGATAGTATTACAGTCATTGCCACGACCATGGAATCACGTCGTTGTCTTCCTCAAGAAATATATCACTTGCGAAGGTAGGTACCAAACAGTCTATAATTCTGAATTCCCTTTACTATCTCATCTCCATCACAGGGCTCTGTTAAATATTCCATATTATTTGCTCAATGATTTACATCATATGGAGGGGTTTTTTCAATTTGCCAAACATCCACTCTCCTCACTGACCCACGATGGCCTCATTAAATTAATAATCTTAAGGACCCTTGCTCAACACAATATAACCTGGGAGCAATTTACAGCTCAAGTTTAGGAACTCGCTCCTTTTTTTGGTATTCTAATAGAAGAAGAGCAGGTCCATCCACAGTTGGGGGGAAATGAAGCACAACAGGAGGCTCGGAGCCCCTCCAATATAGTTGGGGGGGGAGATGAGACTGGATCAGAGGATCAACCAGGGGTACAAGCAGAACAATTGAGAGAAGATGTACATGAAAACCCTGTGGAAGAACTAAATACTAGGGTAGCCCTGACAGTAGAGGGTGTAACTAGAGCAACATTAGATGTTGCGACAATTGAACCCGAAGATGACAAAGCCATGGCAACAGAAGAAAATACTGAGTTGGTGACCATTGAATCCTCACCTGAATGGGGAGGAACTTTGATTGAGGAAGAACATCCTGAGGAACAAGAAAATGTTGGAACTGGGAACATTCCTTCTAGCTCAGCTGTGAATCCAGAAACTCCAACACCACAAAGAAAAAGGAGGAGATCAAAAGATGAAATTAAGGTATCTCCACCAATAAGAAGGAAAAGAACCAGGTCGGTCGCATGAGTAGAAGTAGCAAGGGAAAGATGGGCAACCTTAGAAGCACAAATTGAGTTCCCCATTCTTAAACCCAGACCAATTGATGCCCCACAGGGGCCGGTTGAAGAAGAACCCCAAATTGAAGGACTTCTGTTCGAAAATAGGCTATTAAAAGAGGAAGTACAAACACTCAAAAAGGAATTGGAAAATTGGAAAGAAGCATGCAGAAAACAGGGTGAAAGGAAGCTGCACACATTGGTGGAGGCTACAGATCAATTGAAAGGATCAAATCCTACCAAGCCTGGCAATGAGGAAGAAAGAGTGGTCTATCCCACTTGTGGAGAAATCTTTAAAGAATCAGGCCACAAGATTGTAATTCATGCCTTTACAACACAACAGTCTACACCTACAACTGAGGAAGGACAGGGACAACCCGAGTTGAGAGAAGATGGGACTCCCAAAGGAAAACTTCAGGAGGAGGAAGTTTTAGAGAGAGAAGATGCTGTCACACAAGAACCAACATCTTTAAATATATTTCTTGCTGAAATTTCCACTAACTCTGGGACAGAGGAACCAAGGGATGAAGTTATCCCCGATTTTATGGATGAAGATTGCACTGTGATCTCGGAATCCTCCCATGACATAGAAATCATAGAAGTGGAACCACAACAGCAAGGCAATGATGGGGTTGAACAGGGTCCTATCACACAAGAACCAACATCCTTGAATGTTCTTGTTCAAGTGGCTGTTTAAATGGGAGGAGAACCAGGAATTGAGGGCACTCTGGAATTTAATAAAGAATTTTGTACTACGACTCCAAAATTGTCCCATGACACAGAAATCATAGAAGAGGAGCCACAACAGCGGGGATATGAAGAAGCGAGCCAGGATGTTGTCACACAAGAACCAACATCCTTGAAGGTTGCAGTAGGGACTCTTGAAATGCAACAAGAAAATAACCCTGAAGTGGATGTCATTCCTGATATGGATTGGAGTGAAGATGAACAAGTTCAAACACAACCCTCAGGTGATACTGAAATCCTTGAGGAGCAGCTGCATATTGAAGAATACATCCAATCTTAGCAGCAGGAGGAAAAAGAAGAACATGGCTTTGTCACACAAGAGCCAATAGCCTCACAGGCTCTATCTGAGATAGCAGCTGATAATCAGGTAGAAAATGAAATTAAAATTTAGGAGGAAGTTGCTCCACAAGAACCAACATCCTCACAGTCAGCTGCCAAAATTTCCATGAGAGAACCCCATAAAGAAGACGCTGTTACACAAGAACCAGCGTCTACAAGAGTGGTGGACGTTGTTGCTGAAGAGAGTCCAGAAAAGGTTGCTGTCACATAAGAACCAACACCCCCAGAAATAGCTTTAGATGTGCCGAATGTCCAATGTGGCACAATAGGTGACAAGGTGTGGATTGATCCCCTTCAAAACTTCATTGACTTGGATTTTGACAAGGAGGAGCATAATGAAGAAGAAACCCTGAACCCTACAGCAGAAATCTCAATTCTGAGAATGAAGGTAATAAAATGGAAGAACCAGGTGGAGGAATACCAAGAAGGGATAGTTTCCCTTACTGAGCATAAAGATATTATCAGGAGATTGGAGGAGAAATGGGCAAAAGAACGTATGACCTAGAGACTTCGAGAAGAAGAGCTACAGAGCAATTTAAGGGAGCTGAAAAAGTTCGAGTCTATGCAGAAGGAAAAAGAGCAGATGTATGCTCTTTCTCAAGAACTCCTGGGCACTAGGGTACCTTCTTCTTCTTACCCTGTCTTTCTATTTGAACAATTTGTTTGGTTTATGTTGAGAGCTGTGAAAGAAGGGAGGTCATTTGAGATAAAAACCTTAGAAAAATCCTCGGAAACATTTTTAAGAAGCAATTTTGAAGATCAAATTTGCTGTGTGAATTATATTTGCATGAGATGGCTTGCCCTCTGGACCGCCGTTCAAATCCTGTCCCTTTTTTCAAGAGATGTTCAGTTGAGGGCCTTTGCTTCTTTTATGAGTAATCATGCTTAGTGGAAAAGGTCTTTTCAAACCTTTTCTCACAATGAAGCTCACTCTAATCTATGGGTTCGAAGTGAGCCTCAAAATCCAAGTATTTTTCTTGCTCGACACAGGAGTTTTCTCTCATGCCCCATCAAGACTCGACACATAATGGAACTGCAGGAGGAAGTTATTTCTACCTGTACCAACTATATTTCTATACACCAACAAGCAGCGTTGGAAGGAAGTAAGCACAGATGGCAGGTTGCCTCTCCTACACTCAGGAGCAGAGACCCCTATTATTTTAGAAATTTTGAACAGGCACTTTCCAGGGTTGAGGGTTTTGTTGGATGTATCAGGGAATGTGGGGCTAATTGGTTGGGCCTGAAATTTAAATTTCCCCTCATTTGGTGGCCAGCAAAACCATACATGATGGATTTCTCACTAACCAAAGCAGAGGAGCAATGATGTTGGAGATATTGGATTGCCCACAGAGGGTTCATAGAAAAAGAAGGGACATCTGAGTTCCCCTACAACTTCTCTTCTCTCCATGAACATAGCACAATGCAAGATTCAGATTCAGAATAATGGAGGTTGTTGCATGAGGACATGCAACAAGACAGTTGGGGGGAGATGTTGGGTCCAGAAATGGCCCCTTTTGACCACCCTTAATTACCTCTTTTTGTCCTATCCTACCCCATTGAGCATTCCAAGTAAATGTTTTACCCCCACTCTACTCTTCAAACCACCAAGGTATGGTTGGTCATTGTTTTATTTTATTAATACTTATGATTGTGATAATTAAGGCTTAATATCTCTCAATACGCTAACATATGATGGTTTATAAAGGTATTTTGAGATATATGGGATGTAGGAAGATCGGGCTGAACATGCTGCGAAAAGGATGGGCATTCGTCGCTCAAGATGATCTCCATCCACCCTACCATTGCCCAAGGAATGCGGTCCCAGTGTGTTATCCCAGACAAAGCTATACAAAAATAGCTGTAACAGAATGCGTCAGACTTGGAGGTCAACAGTGCGATGTTGCTCGTGTATACCTGTGATCTGAAGATATCATCACTCCTGGGGCGATTAACAGTTTCCTTATATTTCCTATCTTTCATCCTGACACGTTTGTAACAGCTATTGTCATTTAGGGCGCCTGAAGATCAGAGATCTTCATGGCTGCCCCATGATAGGGATATGATGTTATTATTTACATTGTATAAATATGGAGAATTGTTTCGAACTAGGGGTTGTTGAACATATAATCAATTCATTGTATTAGCTATAAAGGAGGAATTGTGTAATCGATCTTCAGATCTAAGGGTTTTTACGTGTGATCCAACATCTCTGTGCGAAGGCTGGGCCTGCCTTCCACAAGGATAGCTGAGTTAAATTAGGCATTTCAATTACTTTATTGTGTGATGTTATGTTAATCTTATTTCCTCGTAGGAAGCTGTAACAAGTTGTGGATTTACAGTGTGTTGTTGATTGCATCTCTTGGATTCCTATAGTGGCATGGTGTGACAATTGACTGAGTCAGTAATTATTTCTTATGCAATTTGTGTGGTAACTGTAACAGCTCTGTTCATCCTTGGATCTTTTAGTTGTTGTTTCCATGAATCATTGCAGCTTGTCTCTTATTTTTATGATTGCAGAATTTCATTCCTGTACTTCAGATTCATAGAACAGCTGAACTCAATTTCTGTGTTTCGAATTTCTAGATTAATATTCAATTTATTTCTTTGGATTTCTAGGATAATCATATTATATAGTTGGGTTAATCATTATGTGATTTGTAACAAAATTTCCCTTTATTTGCAATTATAATCTAGATGTGATTTTCATCTTTCCATTCTTAGATCAAGAACATCAGAAGGTAATTGTGATTGCATTCCTTAGAAGGTAACTATATTAAGTAGATTCCTGGGGTGAGCATAGCTAAACAGAGGATAGGATTGTTCAATTACAGTAATTATGTGTTTAAGCATACATTGTGCATGTTATCCTTGAAATATAAGACTTCCATGGGTTGAGAATAAATATTGCGCACTCTGTATGTTAGCTGTAATTCACTTGCATATTGGGTTCCCAACAGATAGTCATCTTATTCAACTGACGATAATCTATGCAAAGTCGCATGGATCCGTCCTTTTTCTTAACGAAGATGACAGGTGCCCCCCAGGGAGACACACTAGGTCGAATATACTTTTTGTCAATAAGTTCTTTTAATTGTGATTTTAGTTCATTCAGTTCCAGTATGTTCATTCGATAAGGGGCCTTTGAGCTGGGTATTGCACCAGGTACCAGCTCAATGGTAAAATCTAGTTCCCTTTTCGAAGGTAGTCTCGGAATTTCTTCCGGAAATACATCAACATATTCTCTTAAAACTTGTATGTCTTCCAATTTTAATTTATCTGTCTTAATTAGATTTTCCTCACCAGTTATCATTACTGCATAAGCTTTACAACCCTTCCTAACAACTCTCTAAGTTGCAGAGCAAAAATCTTCCTTATGGTTGTTTTTCTAGGGACCCCCTTTACACTTATTGGCTTTCCATCATTGTTTAAACACGTAAAGGTTTTATCATAACAATTTAAAATTACCCTATGTTGTTCTAACCAATCCATACTGATGAGTAAATTATAAGAACCAAGAGGTAGTACATTAAGCTTTACAACAGTTTCAAATTGATCCATAACTACTGCACATTCTTTTACAAAACAAGTTACCTTCCTTTTAGCACCAGTGGCTAACTGAACCAACCAGGAATTTTCAAATTTTTCAACAGGCAACTTACATTTTTCTACCATTTTAGGTGAAATATAGCTATGACTAGCTCCTGGATCAATTAAAATATCTATAGGAGTTTGGTTTATCGTACCTTCTACTTCCACCATGGAAGTTTGATATTCTGCTTGTCGATTCTCCAAGGCTGCATTGATTCTGGGCATATTCCTCGCTAAATCTCCGACATCCATTTCCTCCTGTATGGTATGAATATTACTGGCAGTATTTTTCTGATTAGGACAGACTGAGGCATAATGTGGGCCATTACACTCCCAGACTTTACAGGTTCTTTGCGTTCAAAGTTCTTGGTGTAATTACCATGGTTATTAGCAAATTCTTTACCCTTTGAATTATTCTGATTGCTTGGTGAATTATTCTTATTCCCTTGGAAATTCTTGTTAGCAAAATTTCTAGCCTTATTGTTTTTAGAATTTCTGTTGGGCACAAATTATTTCTTCTTTTGATCATAATGGTTATTTTTCTTCTTGGCCTTCCAGTTGGCCATGCTCTCTTTCTTCCGATTCTGTTCATAACAGAAGTTGGCTTTTCTCATAGCTTCTTCCAGGGTTTTTGGATTGTCATACTCAATCCCGTCTTAAATATGACAAGGTAGACAGCTGAGGAATCACTGTACCTTTGGTTTTTCATCTACAAGGTATAGTACATACTTAAGTAGACTTAAAAACTTGTTGTGTAGATCTTTCATAGTCATTGATCCTAATTTAAGCTCATAGAATTCTTTTGCTCTCTCTTCATAGTACTGCTCAGACAGAAATTTATTTTTAAAGTGCCTCTTAAAGTTACTCCAATTTACGTTCTTCTCTTTTATTCCCTTCACTCTCTTCAAGTCCTGCCACCAAATATCAGCCTTTCCTGAGAGATTGTAGATAGCCATTCTAGCCTTTAACTGGTTATGATAGTTATAAATCTGGAAGTACTTCTTCATCCCAGATAACCAGGATTCCGCTTCCTCTCCCTTCTCAGTCTCTCCATTGAATGTTGGTGGTTTAATCTTTTTAAATTCCCCAGAAATTTCCTCATAGGGTTTATATTTTCTCTTTTTAGTATAATGGTTGTCATCACTACTATCACTAGTGGAATGAAAATTATGTTGATCACCAAACACCTCTGAAGATGAGCTGCTTTCATTTTTAGTCTGTTTAATCTTCTTATATTTATGTTGATGACTTGTATCTTTTAATTCAACTCTTTTACCCCTACCCTGAGTTTGAAACCTTTCTGTTAAGATCTGATTTAGCTCCTCTTGAGCCCTCAGAATCCTTTCATTCTCTTGTTTTACAGATTTCATTTCAGATTTTAAGTCTTTTACTGTTTGTAAAAGTTCTGAGGAGTTAGTGGTTAGATATTCTTGTATAGGGTCTCTTGGTAAGTTTTCTGGTTTAGTAAATGGAGATTCCTCTTTCGCATATTCCTCCAGCCTTTCCATACCTGTTGTTAAACTTCAGAAACAATTTTCTTTGTTGAATAACATTAAAAAAAAAATAATATCAGCAAAATAGTTTAATTCATTGTTTCATAGAGAGCAAGTTGGGATTCATCAAGGCCTAGTGTTTGAACCTTGTGCTCTGATACCACATGTCAAAACCCGAAATTTTCACAAAAAATTTAAATTTTTTATGTAACATAAACTGTTGATAGTCGCAGTTTGATAACTGCTAGCAGCTAACGGAAAGAATGAAACAGTTCACAAAAGTAACCATTAACTTAAACACATAGAGATTAATACTATTTTAATTTCGATATGTGATGTAAATAATCTGCATTTAGTTATTTTTAGCTGTACTGATGGTTTGATTTTTCAAGTAGGTGAGAAGTTACTTTCTAATTGGGGCTTACTTAGCGATTGCTAACTTATCTGGAATTCTGGATCTTACAGGCTTGACAGGTAAATTTTGAACCGGTAAGAGTTAATCCAAATATACTTCTTTTAGCATAATATACTGCTAGATTAAAAGTTTGCTTAAAAGAATTCAAGGATACTACAAGGTAAAGTAACGTTTCTTTTACTTGCTTTGCAACTGTGATAGTACTTAAACTTCATGTCGTAAAGGTCAATAACTTTGCCCTACTGTTTGTCTTTTATCAGAAGGATTGTTACGTTAGATAAAACTTCTTTCTATCTTTACTCTAAGCTATTTCCAGTTCTTAATAGAGCTCAAGATTTAGTATATCTATACTCTTATTGAAACAAAAGTTTGTTGCTGTCGCTATTTCTAAAATGTACAACACTGCTCATAAGTGTGGAAATAGAGCTAAGGATTTTCAAGAAACAAGCTTATACATAACTCTTAGCTTTACCTTTTATTAAACTTTAGTAGAGGAAGTTTATCAGCTTATTAATGCATTGTATTTATAAATGATCAATTGCCTAAATGTCGTCAAGTTAGGATTCGAACTTCCAAACTTCTTTATGACATAAGTAATGTGACAAATTTCATTATCATATTATTTATTTATAAATAATAGTGATGCTATATGTATTCTTAGATAGGTTTACTATCCTTTACTACTAAGACTAATTTAGTCTTAATTGAATTCATTTGGAGCTTTATTTACTTATGGAGACCAAACGATTACAACTTCCATGAAGTTTATCTTAGTACTATAGACTTCTTACAAAAATAAGAATCTATTCTAGAATGTAATTACTTTTTATGTACAAAATGTTGATTTATAATTTTAAATTCTCACCAATTCTCACCATTAGTATTTACATAAAGACTAGTTCTATTAACCTAGTCCTTCAATGTATAATTGAATCCATGATTATTATTAGAATTATTAACTTGTTCTCAAGGGCTTATACCCTACTAGGAATATCTCCATAGTTATTATTTTACCGTCGAGAGATTTCATTGTTTACATATATCAAAGGTTAACGATACAATATATCATTTGGTTCGTTATCAACGAAGGTTCCAAAGTTTATAATAAAACAAGGTTTTAATGAGACTATAAAAATCTCATACTTCAGCATTGTTTGGCTTAATGCTTATAATTGATATGCTATGTTATTTTGACTTTGCATACTATATTATCATTGTGATCATTGTATAGATTATTATCAATAATTTGAAAACCCGACAGTGCAGTGGATACTATATCATTCGACCCATTGTCGACGGAATAATTTGGTGGGCATGTGGATTGTTCACCACCGTGCATTGCATGATTTAAAAACTTGCAAAGTAACCCTAACTCCTTATTCTTTGTCAAGGGTTTCGATCCTTGCTCCGTCTGGTTAACTACGGCCATGAAGGTTGGCTTGTGCTCGTCACTAGCTCCATATTTTATGCAATGAAGCTTTACCCCGGTTCCTTCGGTGTTTTTAAATGTTTAGATCAGTTGTTATTACATATTTTGGCTATTAAGCCCTTGCTTGCAGCAGGGTTGCTCCGGCCATGATGCCGTGATTTGTATTTCCCTGTCTTTGACTTATTGACAGGTTTTATAGCCCTATGGCTAAGTAATGATATAATCTGTTTCTTAATATGTGGGGTACTCTCGTGTTCACGATTTTAATGGTTCTCTGTTTTCGAATATACTGTTAAAGATACATGATTTTATAGATGTTAATACAGTAATAATTTTTTTATAAATTAAATGTTAGTTTGTCTTACAAACCCTGGCCACAATGCTGAGTGTAAACGACCTTGAGCTAGGTGAAGTAGATTTGTTAAGTCTTAAGCCTTTCGGCTTGACATAGTAATATACTTGGTTTAAAAGGTTTCCTTTTAGCTTTGAGCTCTGTCTCGATTATGAGAAAGTTTTATAAACTTGTAAATATTATGACTCTGTGTAATTCGAGTCTCCCCTTCCTCGGCTGTTAACAATGGTAATTATTGTTTTAATATTTCTCTTGTAAATCAATAAAGATAAAATAAAGACTATAAGTTCAGTCATAATATAATTTTTATATGTTTAAGCTTTTTAGTTAGGATTAAATCCTAGCGTTACTGTAAAAGAACCCTTAGATAAATATATATTCTTAAAATTTATCAAAACTGTAGGTTTCTGTTTACCTATTTTACGTTGTTACAATAGTTTCGATATTGTTTATCCTATTTAAGTATTTTCTTTTCTTTTAAATAAAATAGTTATACGATAGTGTATGTTCTTAGCTTATTTCTATTTACTGTTTACTTTTAAATTCTTAATTGTTTACTGTTTTGTTAAATAGTAAGGATTTAGAGTTATGTAATAATTAAAACAATAACTCTGTAATCCTTGATTATCTCTTTATTTAATATAGTTAAATAAATTAGTTAGGGTTTCAACCTTGAAGTTTTACCTTTACAGGTATAAGCCTGCCTGATAATTATAAGATAGTTTCTTCATAGTAATATTTAGTTAATACTTGTTATTAATTATACTTTCATTGCTTCTATTTACTAATAGGTAGAATAGTTCTTGAAAAGATAAAGCATAGACTCTATATCTCAGTTTACTCTTTATAAATTAAATACTTTTTAATATCACCCTATTTAGTTTATAATAAGTATCTGTCTTAGATTTAGTTGATATTATTAGAAAATAAACTATGTAATTAGTAGCTCGTTTATTTACTTAACTGTATGTAAACATTGTGACTCTACTTTGATTTTTTTGTTGCATTTCATTCAGTTACTAAGTGAAAACAAAAGAATATAAACCTATCTTAACACACTTTAACCTCCATAATATTTTAACATGAAATAAATTACTCTACTGTCTGTAAATACACAATCTTATCTACTCAATCATTCTCTTATCTTCTTAAACATTCTACCTGTGATAAAATACTGCTATTTCTTTTCCAATAGGTTTACATAAATAAGCTTGTTAAAACAATGAACATAAATAACTAGATCACTGTTCTTTTTTTTTTCCTTGGAAAAAATTCATAATTTTATTGCAAATGAACAAAATTACATCTGTACATGTAAGAGAATCAACTATGATCCCTACATTATCACATATTATCTGCCTCATCACTGAAGACTATCAAATTTTAACATATCCAACGGAATAAACCAAAAATTACAGTCACAAAAGGACTGAAAATCCCTTCCAAGTATGCTGTCAAGCACCCAAACAATTGTGCCAAAGCTCAATGCTGAAACCAATCTGTCTGAGCTAAATACCCAGAACCAAACACTAGACTAGATCCAATATTAGAACCCAGTCTGAAAGCATACCAGCATCCAATCAATATAGAAATTGAGCACACTAGCTGTCTACTGAATGCCATTCAGTAAATACTAAAAATAACATGCTGTATATACACCAGTAGTCCCAAAACAGCCACCTAAACGACTGAGGCACACATGCTCTGTCTCAACAATGTTAACAAATATATTCCCAGCCAGCTCATAGTCAATTCTGAGCGAAAACTCCACTCTGTCTATCCTTGAAAACGTCTGTGAAAGATCCCTCACGTGAGTGAACATATAACCATCATCCAATATAGATGAAAGGTCACAATTTTCACTCCTGTACCAAGACTGATATGGAGCTTGTTAACGCAGATCACCTAGCTGACTACTGAATGCCAGTCTGAAAAAACAAATCATGCTGTATAGAACCACCTGAACTATCATCTCAATAAAGAGTTGACAGGACACATAGTCCCAAAACCGCCACATGAAACGGCCGAGGCAGACACAAATGCTCTGTCTCAACTCAACATAAACAAATATAACAAAAAAAACATTCTCAGCCAACTCTATTAAATAAATAGAAGTTGACATATCACCAAGTCTGATCCAAAACTCAACGCTGATCTATCCCTTCCTCATGAAACGACCTGTGATAATAACTGAAAGATCCCTCACATGAGTGAACATATATCCGCCAAATGCCATAGTCTAAATGCAACGCTTCCTTGGATAACTGATCAGCCACCCCATTCTGTTCCCTATAGACATGAGTAAAATAAATATGGTTAAACTGATGTTTAATGTGGAAAACCTCCTCCAGAATAGGTAAAAGTATCATCACATGGCACTGAACAGTCTCTTTTGCCCATTCAATAACTAGCATAGAATCCCCAAAGACCTGTAAAGACAAACAACCCTATTCCAAGGCAAATAAAAGCAGTAGCCTGAGTGTCATTAATTCGGCATAGTTGTTTGTCCCCCTCCCTAAACCCGCCGAGAAATGAAAATGATGAGACTCAGATTTGAATAGAACTCCACCCCCACCACATCTCAATTGACTAGCATGAGATGCTCCATCAAAGTAGCCCCAAGGGAGAGCTTTGTCTATCATTTCCTCCCGCACAGGCCTATGTTTGATGAGCTTTGCAGGTTCTCTAAAATGCTGTATAATTGCAACAATTTGAGCCACAACAAACTCCATCGAAATTCGACAGTCCTGAAAAATGATCTTGTTGCGAGTTATCCAAATCCCCCAAGCAAAAATACAAGGAACAGCTCGGAAAGTCTTTTGATCCGACCACCAGCTTTGAAAAGCTTGGAGAGCAGTATCACCCTGCCATCCCCCGATAAAACCCAGCTGTTTGCCCACTTCAGTCTAGATGGTTTGAGAATAACTACAAATAACAAAGAGATGATGAATTGTTTCTTCAGCCTTCCGACACATCACACAAAAGCCTGGACCTTCAAGAAATCTCTTTTGTAAAATGTCCCATGTTGGAACTTTATTTTCCAAAATAGCCCAGAAGAGTAACTTGGCCTTACCCGGACATTTTAGCTTCCATAGCTGTTTCCACCACCAAACCAAGTCACGATTATGAGCCAACACATTGAGCTGAATATAACCATGTTTAGGAGTATACCACCCTGAAGGATGATAATCCCAAACCAATTTATCATCCCTGTTAGTCAATCTGACATTTGAAAACCTTAACTGCCTTATATATCCCTCCCATGCCTCTAGCAGATCATCAGGAATAACAAGTCTCTGAGCACTGAACCAGCCTTGATGCCATAATGAAGAATTTTCCTGATCCTCAATATCAGCAATAAAATTAAACCCTCTTGTTACTAAGTGTAATCTCAGCTCCTCAGGAAGAACACGTTCCCTCCCACAGCCAACCCAAGGATCAATCCCAAGACGAACCCTTCTCCCATTACCAATTCGCCACACCAAACCAGAACCAACCAGATCAAAATGCTTTACCACTGCTTTCCAAACCACTGAACAATTTAGCCGAGATTTGTCTGCCAACCGAATCCACTCTATGAGAGTCAAAGGAGCAATATACTTATGATACACCACACTATTCCAGAGACTCTGTGTATGAATAAGTCTCCATGAGACTTTTGCTCCTAATGCCTTTGCAAACAGGAAAATATTTTTTAACCCCCACCCTCCCAAAGCTTTGGGAACAACAATTCTCTCCCACCTCACCCAAACCAAAGATCTATGATCATTCTTTCCTCTCCATAGAAAAGAAAAACACAGTTTGCGAATCTGTTCAAGAATCCCCTTAGGCAGCCATGCAAGAGACATCCAGTAGTCGGGTATCGCTTCCAAAACTGATTTTACTAGCACCAGTCTCCCAGCGCGAGAAAGCCATTTATGACTCCAACTTTGAAGTCTTTTCTCCAATTTTGTCAATAACCAGCGCCAATCTGCCTTGGGGTAAGAGTTTGGTTTTAATAAAAACCCCAAATACTTTATCCCAACATCCAAATCCATAACTCTAAAAGACAAACGTTGGGTAATTCTGTGTGTTTCCAGCTCAGTTAAATTCGAGCAAGATATAGTGGATTTTTCAATATTTACCACCATTCCCGCAGCAGCTTGTATAAGTGTTAGACCTTCAGACACCTTATCAATATCTTGTCTCGACCCATTCGTGAAAATCAAAATATCGTCAACAAAAAGTAGATGTGTAATATACAGTACCTGAGAAATGGCAGTGCCACAAAAATTCCCTTCCGCTTTTGCAGCCAAAATAAAACGGCTAAGACCTTCAGCCACGAGGAGAAACAAAAGGGGAGAAAGTGGACACCCTTGTCGAAGACCCCTTCCCGCATGGAAGAAAGGGCTAGCAGCTCCATTAATTAGAACTGCAAAACTCACCGTACTGATACAAGCCATAATCCATCTTACAAAATCATAACAAAATCCCAAGTGTGTAAGCAGCATCCTAAGGTAAAGCCAACTGACCTGATCATAAGCCTTTGAGAGATCAATCTTGATCACTGCTCCTTTCTGTTTCTGTACTTTCAAAGTATGAAGGCCTTCTTGAGCAACTCCAATGGCCTCATGAATTTGACGGCCCTCCAGGAAACCAAATTGCTCACTAGAAATATGTTGGGACAAAACAGATTTGAGTCGCTTTGCAATAACCTTAGAGATGATCTTATATAAACCATTGCAAAGTGATATGGGTCGATAATCCTCAAAACTTGTAGATTTATCCACTTTTGGGATAAGAGCAATAAATGTAGAATTGAGTGGTCCATGAATAATCCCTGCCTTACGAGATTCCTCAACAAGTGACAAGAGCTCCTCCCCGAAGAAATCAAAGAAACCCAAGAAGAATTCCACAGTCCAGCCATCAGGCCCCGGAATTTTATCTTTTTGAAACGAGTGAAGCACCCGGGACAGCTCCTCCAAAGAAACTTCCCCCATCAACATCCTATTTTCCTCCTCACCCACAAAACAGGGAAAGAGCTGTGCCACCCGAATGACCTCAGCGATAGAAGCTCCAGATTGAGCTGAGAATAAGTCCCCAAAATATCTCACACCCATATCAGCCAACCCATCGAAACTAGACACAGAATCTCCATCAGCCGAGGGCAACTCCCAAATAGTATTGGAAAATTTTCTCCCCTTAGCGAATGCTTGAAAAAATTTAGTATTCTCATCTCCACACTGAAGCCAAATTGCTCTGCTCTTCAATCTCCACAATTCTTCTCGCTCACAGAGAATCACATTCCGCTTTTTTTCCAAAGAAAGGAGTTTATCCTTAGACTGATCATCCAAGAACCCCATTCCCTTACTGTGAAGCAAACTGTCTATATCCAACTCACAGACCCTCAAAGTCAGATCATCATTCACCCTCTTAGCATGAGCCCATGAGATAGTAGCCTCCTTTATGCGTTTCATATTTTGGTAAAAATGAACCCCCACATGCTCCAAAGAGTTTTGTGGACGAGGAGTCCACATCTCCTTAACCAAAGATTGAAATCCCTCATCCTTCAACCAGCTGGAATTAAATTTAAATGGACTTGGGGGCTTCCTCCGATGACCCCGAAATTCCAAAAAAATAGGACAATGATCAGAAATCCCACCTGTCCCCACCCACTGCCGAACAAGATCCACCCCAAGAGCCAATGATTCAGCCACCAAGAACCTATCCAATCGCTTGGCTACCCTCTGGTCCCCTGCTCTCTTATTTCTCCAGGTAGGAACAAGCTTAACCGGGAGGATGTCCAGCATATCCCTCCTCGAAAAAGTTTGAATGAAAAAGATGGCCAATATATCCGGAGCAGCTCTAGGCCCCCAGACCTCAGATTCACCCAAAGAAAGATTAAAGTCTCCCCCCAAAATTAAATCAGTGTGTTCGAAGAGTTCCAATTTAAACAAAGAATCCCAAAATCTAACTCTATTCAAATATGGTCCATAGATATTAAGAATCGTGAGAGACTTCCCAAGCTTAGAGTCCCACACCTCCAACCCCACACCAGAATGAATTCCCCAAGAACAGACACACCTACAGCTTTGAACCTTCCACCCCGAGGCCAGACCTCCAGAGCGGCCCTTTGCATCCACAGCCACAAACTTCCAACCAGAAAGCAAGGTTTCTAAAACCCTTACAACCTCCTCACTACACCCCAAAGTTTCCTGAAGCAGAATAACATCCGGCTGATTTAACTCCACCACCCTTCGAAGAGACGATTTTTTGAGAGGACTCGCCAACCCCCTACAATTAAAGGACATAACTTTCATTTGGGAGACCCCGCCTGGGCTTTCACTGCTCTAAGTGCCCATTCAATTGAAGATTGTGTCCCCATCCCTAAATCCACCTTTGCATGATCTTGTGCTTTGGATAAAAGAGATTTTCTGCCTCGACCTTTCCCCACCACACGCAAGGACAAATCAGGAAGTCCTTTCCCCCCCGACCCCTCAAAGGATATCTCCCTACTCCTCAGAGCATATCGGATACTTCTACCCTCAGAGCTGGTAGAGGTATTTGTATAAACAATGGAAGGGGTGAAAACACAATCGGACAATGGCAACGTACAAGGAGCAATAGGATAGGGGAAAGCCGGTCTGTCTAAAGGAGAACCAAAAGACAAACCCCCCCCAATCATCAGAGACAGGAAAAAGAGGAACAACGAGAGAAGGAATAAAAGAGCCCACAGGCTTTGAAAATGAGCCATCCTGAGAACTAACCCCAGACCCTACCCTGTTAGCGCTCAAGCCCCCAGGGACCTTCGAGCCAATGTCCACCTCTATCATAGAACTGGGAGAAAGTAAACCCACAGGATTTGAAAATGAATTCCTTCGAAGAAAATCCTGCGCTGAAGTCTTCATGGATCCAACCAGAGAAGACCCTGCCCCCAAACTGTCAGCAACCAATCCCCCAGAGACCATCGAGCTATTGTCCACCTCGCACAATGAAATGTCTGATGTATTAGAGAGTTTACAAGATGCAACCTGTACCACGGGATCTGTTTCCAACTCCCTTTCATCCAAAGGCCCAGTATGCCCTGCCCCCACATCTGCAGCATCCCCCACCTCCTTAGAAACCTCTATCCCATCTAAAACTTCAATCAACGGCTTGCTGACCCTTAATAGAAGCGGACAATTAGCCACCATATGGCCATAAGAATGACAACGGTGGCACCTAAACGGCACACCCACATAGTCCAGAATCTGCACAAAGTCCCCATCCTTTGTCTGTATATTAATCTCAGAGGAGAGACCCAGCCGCAAGTCGATCATTACCATCAATTTGGCCACCGAATATTTACTAGTCTCCAGAAAGGAGAAATCAGCACAGACGTATTCACCCAGAAAATTCCCAGTAGCAGCAAAATGCTTCTCACTCCATAAATGCATAGGAAAACCTAGAAGTTTAACCCACAGAGGCTCCTTGATAATCTTCTCCTTTTGAGAATCGAAAAATGGTGTCCATCGTTTCAAAAAAATTGGAACCCCATGCATAGACCACTGTCTCCCCAAAACAGCATCAGCCTCCCCTTTGCTGTGCAGAATGAAAGAAAACCACCCTTTAGACAAAACCCGAACTTCAGGAGCTGTATCCAACAAAAGAGACCACTGCTCGACCGCCCACCTCTGGAGAAAACCAACGCCAAAACGTTTGCCACAGACATGCCAAACCACGGCTGTCATGGACAAATCCTCAACCTCATCCATTGGAACATCAACCCCCAGCACCAGCTTGTCCCTACGCTTCCTATCTTTAACCGCCTTTGGACCTTTGTGAGATCCCATCTTCACAGCCCGTCCAAGATTAGGGGCTAACTTAGAATCAGCCGCAGGAAACAGTCCATGGCTACCCAGAGCAGCCACCGCCTCACTGGAAGAATTGTCTGCCCTTGGAATCTCCCTGCCTCCAGTATCCAGAGTGGTGTTAATCCCCTGACCAACTTTCGACACTGCCAAATCCCCCACAGAGAAAGAACCAGAAACACCCTCCAATCCCTGATGCTGAATTCCATCTCCAAAAACTGGGATCTTTGATGAAATTGCAGGGCAATTTGTAATGAACCCAGGCTGAGGGGATAGCGTACAGCCAAGAACCCCTGGCCCCCTTCCTGACAGCAAAGAACCAGAAGTCCCCTGCCGATCCAAAGCTGAAAAACCTCCTTCAACAAAAATATCCCTCTCATTAACCCATCCCAGGTGTAATCCACCTCCTCCTCCATACCATCCCACCGAACCACTCCAAACCTTCAAACCACAAACCTACAAACCTGCAAAGTTGCTTCAAGAACAAAAGACTCAGCAATATTTGCTCCAATAAACTGCCTCTGAAGAAATCACATGCACTGATTCCTCCTCCAGATCAGAATGATCGGCTTCTGATCGAGACCTCTCTGAAACACTACCTTCCAAACTGGATCTAAAACTCTGCCATCAATACTGTATCTCGTTGCCTTCAAGTCTGCAAAGAAACGCAGGTCAAAAAGCACCAATACAAAACACCCTGCTCTCATGCACCAGATCAAAACTCACGAGCTCGAGCTGGGCGAGCTTTGGCCGAGTACAACCTCCACACAAACTCCAGAGCCAGAAATCTGCAACCCA
The DNA here is from genome assembly GCA_001517045.1 of Pseudotsuga menziesii. NCBI lineage: Eukaryota > Viridiplantae > Streptophyta > Pinopsida > Pinales > Pinaceae > Pseudotsuga > Pseudotsuga menziesii. The sequence continues at coordinate 237,325 of LPNX010648115.1, forward strand.
TCTTACACCAGAGAGCAACCAGAGCGAGGCAGAGCCATCACAAGGGAAAACCACCAAGAAAGAAGTCCTGAACCTGCAACAATACCAGACCAGGGAAAAACCCAATTCTTTGAGCGCAGTTAATGCCACAGTCCCGATTCTCAAGAAGTGCAAAGCAAAAGAGACTTGCTTCCACCTGGAAAAGAAACACCAGTTATGAATCGAATCACTGAATCAAATCGACTCAGAGCGCTTGCTCCTCTTCAATGCATCCCTGAAAGCAAACAGAGACAAAAACCTAGAACTGGAAGGCGTCCAGGCACCACAAAAAGAGAACCAGGCCTAAAAAATTTCAAACGTTTTCTTGGAGCGCGAAAAAATAATCTTTCCGGTCCTCTTTTCTTCCAATCAGATCCGAAACTAAAAAAAGTAACTCAAACTAGATCACTGTTCTTTTTAATAATAACCTACACACTGAAATAAATTACTCTGTTAACTACAAAATGCAGAACCATAACTATTATATTCAATCTCTTAACATTTTCTTTCATCTACTGTAAACATTCTATCTGTGCTGGATTATGGCCTGGTCCTTCCAGGTGTGGAAAAACACAGACTAGAAATTATTTTCCATTCTAACACATTAAAAAAATAATAATGTAGAACCTGATTAGGATAGATAACGACATCGTTAGGAGGTCGTTCCTCCCTACCAAACTCTTGGAGAGCGCTCAAACAACGCTTCCTCAGGACCCCTGAGCTTGTTTGTGGTCTTCTTGGCTGAGAACTGGTGGAGCATGCAAACAGTAGATTGGTCCAATAACTTAGTAAAACACCATGCACTCAGCAGTAAGATCTTTCAGCTTAAAATATGCACATGATCACTCAGCAATTATCCTCTCAAACTCTTTCCACAATTCCCTTCCATTGAATTTCTCTGAAGTACATTCACCTAAATGATCACTTCTTTAGAATGAGCATCCTCAGCTCTCTTCAATGGGATTTTTTATAAAGATTGCCTAGGTCTTTTGGGTCAGTTGTCATTAATTGAGCCACCTGCTCTGATTCCACTTTCTTGGGGAATCATGACCCCAAATGTAGGGAGGTTTCCACCTGCAATAGTTGGAAGTGGTTTGAGGATGCTGCCACATGTCAGTTTTCTTTCCACCCAGTCTCCTCCACCAATTTGACCAGTAAAACACTCTTTTAACAGCTCTCCTAAGCTGTTGTCTCCTCCTTTATTTATTTATAAATAAAATATTCCGGATTACATTAAATATCCTTGACTCTGCTGAGTCATCAATTACAACTAAGCATAAAATTTAACATATTGTCCTCAAATAATACCAAATAATACAAAATTGGGGCATGTGACATACACACCCCCTTAGAGTATAACATTGTCCTCGATGTTATTTATTCTTCGTCCTCAGAATTCCCTTGGAACAGAATTGGATATGCATCCCGGATATTACTTTCCAATTCCCGGGTGGTTTCCTCCAGACTAAGGTGCTTCCATTGCACCTTCAGCTGACCAATGGTGCGGTTCCAAAGTGTGAGCTCCCTCCGCCCGAGGATACAATCCGGTTCCACCTGTACATCATTCCTCCACGTAGTCTCATGCACATTAATAATTTAATGGCCATTTTTTAGCCCACTCCTTTTCACCTAAATTATATGAGTTCAATTCTGCAACTGAAATCCTTCAGAGTTTGAGGTAGTTGCAGGTCTCCTCAGTTTGAGGTGATCTCTATGCTAGAGTGTTTTATGTTTACAATAGGTTATTTACCAGATTATTGCTTTTGCCCTCCTGCTCGAACCCCACTCTTCCCACCTCCTTACTTCACCGGGGTCTGGTGGTAGGACGATGCTTAAGCCTGTTGGTGGCCTATGGCTTGTGGTTGCATCTTGGCCTGTAGCCATGGCTTGCAGCCATTTACAAACCAAGATTTTGTGTGCATGCTTATATGCCCCTACATAGGCTCAGGTTTTAATGCACGATTCTCGATTTGACAAGAGATTTCATATTCGGATGGATGGTTGGATTTGATGTGTAGTGCATACATAATCTTATCTTCTGCAGGCTCTTGTGAGATTTTGTTTCTTGGATTGTGATGGGATTTTGGAGCTTAGAACTTGGTATTTGAAGGCCTAGCCTGGGACCACACACAAAAAAAAATTACCCACCGCCTACACCATATACCCATGTGGTCTCACTCAATTTGATACAATCGTTGAATTGAATTGTTTGCACAGAAGGGATGCAGTGTTTTTGTCAGAAGTTTGTTTAATTCTATGTAGCACATCGCTCACTAATTGATCTAGTAAAGATTCCATTGTTCTCGAGTCTAATTCCAGTAGCAAAATTTCATATACATGTTAGCCAAATCTCTGAAAATTGTTCAATGTCATAATGCTTGGTCGTTGATGTGAAATTCCACATAGGCACAACATAAATGGCTAATTTGATGATGATACAGGACACCATTCATGAGTGTCGAGCTTCCATCGTAGTTGAATATATTTCTCATTGAAAGCTAAGTCCATATTGTCAAATCGGTCTATCCCTCTCTCTAAATAAATACTTTTTTGTTGACTTATTAAAAAAACTAAAAAATAGTTTTGAAGTCTAGGGATGAACCTTCAAATATACGATAGATAATGGGATTGTTGTGCTCTTGTTGTCAAAATCCTAACATATGATGTTTCACTAAGAATATAGAAGGAAGAGAGCAGAGCTCTATGGCTCGCTTACACAAGGAATGGTCAAACCAATTCAATTGATTAATGGAAAAAGATTACAATATATAGATGTATCATAGCATAACAAACCAACAACTAGATCCTATCCAATGGCTATCATTTGGTTTAGCCATGAACTGGCTCAAAATGCTGACTGCATAAGATATATCTAGTTTTGTGGTAGTGAGATAATTCAGGCTTCCCACCAACTGTCAATACAAAGTACCTTCTGCATCCTTTGATCCATCTTGATTGCATAGTTTCACATTCTGTTCTAAAGGAATTGTTGATACTTTGCAATCACTCATGTTGAATCTATTCAATATTTCCCTCACATACTTACTTTGAGTGATCATTATTTTGCCAGATTCTCTCCAAACTTCAAGTCCCAAACAGTAATGTAATTCTCCAAGGTCTTTCATTTCAAACTCTTGACAGTTGATTTTTTATTTCTGTAATCAACTTACATGCATTCCCTGTAATGATGAGGTCATCTACATACAAATATTTCCTTCCTTATCTTTCTTCATGTAAAGGTTAGGATCACTTTTGCTTTTAACTAAACCTTTATGATTAAAGAAGGTATCAATCTTTATGTACCATGACCTAGGAGCCTGTTTTAATCCATAGATAGCTTTCTTTAGTTTACATACAAGATGTTCTTGTCCTTTCTGTACAAAGCCTTCAGGCTGAACTAAGTAGACTTCTTCTTTTAAAACACCATTTAGGAAAGCACATTTTACATCTAATTGATGGATTTTCCATTTATGTGCTGTGGCTAATGCAACCAGAATTCTAATTGTGTTTAGTTTTGCTACTGGTGCAAAGGTATCTTTAAAGTCAATTCCCTCCTTTTGTGTATAGCCTTTTGCTACTAGTCTTGCTTTAAATCTTTCTATGCTACCATTTGATTTAAGTTTATATTTAAACAAACATTTATACCCTATGGATGTCTTATCCTCTAGTAACTCAATCATTTCCTAAGTCTGATTTTTCATAATTGAGTTATATTCTTCATTCATTGCTTCATCCCATTCTACTTTATCTTTGGCTTGTTTGTAATTCATTGGTTCACTGGTTTTCATTATATTAGACATTACAGCATAATCATTGTACCTTGGAGGGGGACGAATCTGTCTTGTTGACCTTCATAGCATTAAATTACCTGTAGGGGTTCCATCCATAATCCTTCTGCTTTCTGCTGTGTCTTCCTCTGAACTTGTAGAAGTACTCATTTTGCTTCTGCTACTTTCACTGTTGCTTCTGCTTCTTTCACTGCTGCTTCTGCTATTCTGTTCCTCCTGCTTCTTTTGTGGCTCTTCCACTTCCCGGTCCTGAACTATTGAATTTAACTTGACATATTCATCATTGTTAGTCAGACTATGCCCTTGTTCAGTTTTGTTACTTGTATCTGTATGTTCATGGAACACCACATCTCTACTAGCAATTAATTTATGAGTGCTAGGATGATACAACTTATAGGCTTTGTGATCATTGCAATACCCAACAAAGACACATTCAAGTGATTTAGCATCTAGTTTCCTCCTATTATTGTTTGGTATGTGGGCAAATGCTTTACAACCAAAGATTCCTAGATGCTTAACTTGTGGTTTATATCCATTGAAAACCTCAAATGGTGTTTGAAATTCTAGTTTCTTTGTCGGACTGATATTTTTCAAATATACAGTAGTATTCACAGCTCCTCCCCAAAAACCATTCGAAATTTGCTTACCTTGTAGCATGTTGCGTGCACATTCAACTAGTGTTCTGTTCTTTCGCTCTGCTATCCCATTTTGCTGAGGAGTGTGTGATACTGTAAACTGTTGTTGGATGCCATTCCCCTTACAGTATTTCTTGAAAGCTCCAAACACATGCTCTCTACCATTGTCGGATCTGAGAATTTTAATGCATTTTTCTGTCTACTTTTCAATCATGGTTCTGAACTCCTTGAAGTATTCAAATACATCTCCTTTCCTCCTTATGAAGTACACCCATGTGTATCTAGATCTATCATCAATAAATGTCAGAAAATATGATGCACCTCCTAAAGATCTAGTTTGCATAGGTCCACATAGGTCTGTATGAATTAATTCAAGCAGACCAGTTTGTCTCTTTTCTTGATGTACTGGGAATTCATTTCGATGTTGTTTACCAAGTGCACATGCACTACATTCTAAATGTTCATTCTTTATTACAGGCAGACCTCCAACCATAGATTTCTTTTGAAGTAATACAAGATGATGGTGGTTAATATGGCCATACCTCTGGTGCCAAAGTTCCTCTGTGGTGATTACGGTGGATGCAAGTGCCTGATGACTATCTTTTCTCACATCCAGATTGTATAGTCCTCCACATATTGAACCTGTAGCAACAATCTTGAAGTGGTTTTGAATGTCTTTGATATGGCACTGGTACTTGCCAAACTCTACCTTCAGGTCATTTTTGGTTATGGTTGAAACATATATTAAATTTTCTTAATGCCAGGCACATACATGACATTATGAATCTCTCTCAATTGACCATTAGATAATTTTACTTTTATTATTCCATAACTGTGCACTTAGTGTGACCTATCATCTCCTAAATAGATACGAGTGCCATCATGTTTCTCATTGTATTCATCGAACCATTCTCTCTTACAAGACGTGTTCAGATGCACCTGAATCTATGAACCATGCATTCTCATTGTCTGTCTCAACAGACAGAGCATCTTCAGAAATAAATAATCTCAGATTTTTAAAATCATTAATTTCAGAGGTGTCTGTATTTGCAAAATTTCCATTGTGACTTCCATTCTAGTTTCTATTTCTGTAAAACTTCTTCTGATAATGATCTCTATTGAGGTGTCTTGGTTTGCCCCAATGATGACCATCTACATTATTTCTACCAGAATCAATCTGAGCCATACCTTTGTGTTTTTGATGAAAACTGTCTCTGTTTCCATTCCATTGTTTGCTTCTATCTCCATTCCATTGGCTGCTCCATGGTTTTCCTCTGTGTGGATATCGACCTCTCACCATCAGTGCTAGGTTTGAACCTCCAGCATCCAGATCATAGTTCTTCATTCGTTCTTCTTCTTGGATTAGAATCCCTGTAAGTTCTTCAAAATTTGGGGGTTTTTCTCTCACTGCAAGTGCTGCGATAAAAACTTTATAGTCTGGCAATAAGGCTTTTAGAGTGACTGTTACTAAATCAGAACTTTCAACAACTTCACCTATGTCACCCAATTTATCATTGAGTTCTTTAATGCGAGAAATAAATTTGCTTACCCCTTCATTAGCCTCCATCTTGATTGACAACAATTTGGTTTTGAGAAACAAAACCCGATTTGCATAAGTTGTTTGATACAGGCCTTTGAGCGTATCCCATGTTGCCTTGGATGTCATATAGTTTCTGATATGCTAAATGATGTTGTCTTTAATAGACATCCTCAGAGTCAATTTTGCTTTCAGCTCCCGCTTATTCTGGTCCGAAAGTAATGTGGCAGTTGCAGGCCTCGGCTCATCTTTGGTCACAATCGACCACGCATTAGCGGATTCAAGCAAAGTCATCATCTTAAATTTCCAATTTACATAATTCTCACCATTTAATTTGGATGGTTCATTGATATATGTATCAGCAAGAGGTGGATTTGACATTTTACCTTGATTCGGTTGATCTAGAGAGCTGATCTCTCTTCACTGGGAAAAATTAATTTAGAACCGCACCTTTTCTTTTGATGAAAGGATTTTCTGGGGGCGGTGCCGTAAATCGGTGCAAGACAAGCCTTGAGCACCGCTCTTCTCCGTCACTGTTTCATCTGTACCACCGCTCCTCCTCTTTGGCTTGAAGGAGGTGCCACCACTCTCCCTTTGCAAATTTGGTGGAGGCACCGCTCCTACCGTTCAGATGATAAGCGGTTCTCTCATGGGAGAAAAAAAAATCGCAGATCTCCACACAGTTCTCCAACGCTGATTTACTTCACGCATCAGCAGGCTTGATCACCTAGCATTCCTCTGTAACGATCCTTGCGATTTGCAATAGTCAATCTGCGAGTTTCTCCCACAGTGGCTCTTCCTTCGACGATCTGCTAGCCTTTCCACGGTGCTTGTCCAATATGCAGGTGAAATCATAGCTCACAAGGTATAAGGAGCAGCGACGCACGGACGGCCTTCTCACAGTCATTCACGTGGGTGATCTTCATGCTTATTCAGCCAGACAATTCACACAGGTGATCTTTACTCTTCGGCGAGGCTCACGGCTGCTCTCCACGGTGATGAGCCTGAAATCAAAGATCTCCACGTTTTCTCACATGACTGAAATCCCACGGACTCTACCTCCTCATAGCCAAGCAGTGGGTTCACGGCCTTACAAGGCTCTCCGTCGGCGGTTTCTTTTTCACGGTGATGGTAGTCATAAAAAAAAATTCGGCTCCTTCAATGCTTACGCTCAGCAATCAACACTCACCTAGAGCTCTGATACCAACTAAGAATATAGCTGGCTTACACAAGGAATGGTCAAACCAATTCAATTGATTAATGGGAAAAGATTACAATATATAGATGTATCATAGCATAACAGACCAACAGCTAGATCCATAAGAAGTGGATCTGAAACCTCCTTATATAAATATAGAAGGACACATCAACCCTAAACCTAAATACTCGGCAAGCATTTCTACTTTATTCCAATAGTTTCCATCTTCAATTCGTTCACCCATTGCAACTTCCACATAGACTTGGGTTATTGGATCTTTTTTGGCCCCCTTTTTGTGATTTATTTCTCAGATTTTCTTCTTAGAATCGTTACAAATTCGACCACTAGCATCTTTTCATCGGCATCCTCCAACTTTGAAAATGAATTTGTTCTCCTCGTTTTCAGGGTTTAGTTTCTTCTTAGTAAGAACTCCAAGGTATCCATCATTGTTGCTTATTTACCTCATGGTAGAAGATTCTGCCATCCTTGAAACAATAAACTGCAAATGACAGAAGAAATACACCCTAAATGCACGCTTGGATCATTTCACAGCAGAAAAACCTAAATGCACCCTTTTACAAGCCCGGACAGCTAAAACTCAGCTCGATTCATGGTAATATAAGCAAAAGATCGCTAGATTCCGCTGAGCCTCCTCCAAAAAACGCCAAAGAAGCAAGCTTTTAATCGATTATTTATCGGATTCTACCAAATTACATGAAAAATGATACGAATCAGTTTCTCTTTTGCACTGCCAGGATCAGAAGTCTTCATGGACCAATTTCATATAAAAAATGACCATTATTTACACTTATCCATTCATTTATGTGCATTTAAACGCAAATCAGTTTGTTTTTTTCGAAATGCTACGAGGAGAACACAGATTGCCAAAACTTACATCAAAGTCCACTTCCGTGAGTATTGGTGTGAGTGTTGATTACTTGGCCAATATGTAAATTGGATGATCTTTAAAAAAATAAAAATTCATTGACGACTCATATGAATTTATCACCTAAGCCAATTCTCAGCCCGGGTGAAGCAACTGAGGGGCAGCGCGAGCAGAGGGAAATTGGGTCCAATGTTTTTGATCCAGATGAACAGGCGCTCGAAAGGGAGAAACAAGATTTCTGGACAGGTGAGAGCGAATTTATGGCAGTGCAAGAGCTGGTAGTTTGTGATGGTGGAGATTGATCAACTTCATGGGCACAAACAGAGAAATAATTCATTTTCGAGCACCGGTAAATCAGGAGGGACACTCGTGTCCAGCCCAAGCAGAGCGTTGCAGTAGCCAAAATGGAGTCAAGTCGTACGATCTGAGTAAGATGTTGTGCAATTTATAATTAATTACACTATGAACAAGGCGAGGATACTCACAGGCAGCCAAACGATGAAATTCCGAGTAGAACTGTCCCCTTAAAAACACATTTGGTGTATAATTAATTACACTATGAACAAGGCGAGGATACTCATAGACAGTCAACAGATGACGAAATTCCGAGTAGAACCATCTCCTTAAAAAACACATTTTGTGTAATTATTTGAAGTTTTTTTAAAACTAGAATGTTTAAGTAAAAAAAGCATAACTTGCTATACAATGGAAGAGTTAAAGTTGTATATATGAAGCTTTCTAGACAAAAAATGGTTTGATGCTGCCAATGGTGCTGTTCGCACCTCTTAAGCATGGTGGAGAAAGACAAGTCTAAACAAGCACAACCCGTAACATTTGATTGGACCACTATATCCTATCCTCAGAAATGGGAGGTCCGCTATAATGAGCTTAGAGACAGAGAGTCCATGACCAGAGCTATTGCAAATCAGCCTCTTACATTTGACAAATGGTCTAGCTCATTCCGAGTCCCAGATATATATCCTACCCCTTCCTTCTCACCTCCTCTGATCAGATCTTCCTCTGTTTCATCTACTTCTTCTGAAAAAAAGTATAAAACCTAAAAATTGTCCTACCCCTGCAGCAACAACCTCATATACAGGCCTATCCGATTTTGAACATCGTGGTCAACACAAGAACTGCCCTGCCTGCCTCAAGTTACAGCAAAAGCTTCAACATCTTAAAAGCAAACCTACCTTAGGAATGTTTAACCTTCCTAGGCAGCATGAGTTAATTGAAGCAGTCCATCAAGATAGAAGATCTTTCTACCCTGGTAGAAATATGCCAGATCTTCCTTTCAGGCAGTACTCTACTGACGGCAGTATTAAGAAAGAATTTATGCCTGTTAGATCATCAGGTCCCGACGACACAGTCTCGGATGAAGTTAAACTGATGAATTGGGGAAACTTGCAAGGCAAGTTAACAGCACAGAACTTGGATAACATGGCCCAAGATTTACTGCAACTAAAAAGTTCAGTGTTGAGTGAAAAAGAACAAATCTCTGTGGTTGAAACAAAGCTAGGTCTTCTGAATCATCTTTTGCAAGATACAGAAGAAATTAAGCAAGCAGTAGAAGCTGCTGCCAAAAAGACTGAGTTGAGGTTAGCCAAGTTAGAAGAACTGTTGAGCCAAACTTAGAAACTAAAAAAGCGTACTCCTGGAATCAGTCCAGAAGTATATGCCCTAGCTACTCAAGGTAATATCAGAAAACCTACAGAGAAGAAAATTGAAAGAAGTTGGTCTTTCGGGATGTTTAACATTCCTGAAGAAAAACCCGAATTTGACTTTGGAAAGTCAGATACAGAATTCCAAGAAGTCCAGGAATGGATTGGCCACTTCAAAACCTTTAAGCCAACATTAGAACCAAAGTATTTAAATATGCTGTCCATGACAGGTCATGGAGAAAGTCATGGAGAATCCTCTGGCGTAAAGATAGAGTTCGATGAACCAATGAAAGAAGCCTCCCTGGCTCCTAAAGTTAGAACTTCTTTTGGTATCAATTCCATGAATAATTTGATTTCCTCCATGCCTGAGCAGCCAGTGCTCAATATTCAGTGTCAAGATAGGAATCAGATTAAAGATGCCATAACTATGATGTTTCATTGGATCATTTATAAGAAAATGCAAGATCCGGCATTAAGAGGACAAGATCTTGCAGCACAGATTGTAGCCGGTCTTTCAGGACTAGCTAATGACTGGTGGAGATGGTTACCACCAGATGCCCGCAATAGGATGATGCAAGCAGACGATGCAGATCAATAGATCCTTATTGCTTTAGGTCGAGAGTTTCATGGTACAGACGATGTTGATGATTCTGACCATTTAGCCTCTCTTTATATGTCCGCCCGCCTCTGTGATTTATCACAGGCTGAGCAGTATTTTTGCTATATGCAGAGACTGCTTATTCAATCCGGAAAAGCACATGACCCTGCATATCTTAAGCATTACCTGAGAAGTTTTCCTGGTCATGTCCCTGACGCCGTTGAGAAATACATGAAAGACAAGGCTATAAATTATCGAGATCTCTCTCTGGCTCAACTACATAATCATATTATTGAAACATGGCAAGAACACTGTCTTGCTAAAAGAGTCGACAAAGACTTTAAAAGGCACCAGTCTATGTTTTCACCTTCCTTCTGTAAGAATGTTGCTCGTCTTCCAGAATGGGGTTGCGGTGCTCATGGCAGAGGTCATCTCAAGGATACCTGCCATTGTAAGAAAAAGAAAAAGGGTTTCTTTACGAGTCAACCGAGATTTCATTATCCCGAGAAACCTATTAAGTTCTCCAGGAAACCATCCAGAAAGCCGTCTTTTCGTAAGAAGCTTCCATCCCGCAAGTTTATTAGGCGTCGTCCTTTCAAAACAGATAAGGAAGTCTGTTTTATATGTGGCGTAAAAGGACACTGGGCGAGCAAATGTCCGCAGAAGAAACAAAAGCCTAAACTTGCATCTTTTTGTGAAGAACTTGATCCACATTGGTGGAAAATGCCTCATGAGAATGAAGAACCTTCTGGAGAAATATTATATCTTCCTTCAGAAGATGAATATGAGAATCCTGATCTGTCGGATTCTGCTTCTGAGCATGAGCCTCCTCCTGACAAATTTGCCTCTTCTTCCTCCTCTGAGTCTGAAGATGCGCCAAATTTGAGGGGGTTTGAGCAGCCTGAGTTTAACTTTTCACTAAATATTTTTTCTCTCAACAGGACTCAGGAAATAGAAAAGAAGCTTGCAGAAATTGATCTGCAATTGTCAGTGACTCAGCCATACCAGTATCGGCTCATAGCCGATCTTGAAGAAAGAAAGAAAACGTTGCTACGAGAGTTAGCAACAGACAAAGGTAAAACAAAGATGGTCTATTCATCCTCTTTGCCCTCTCCGCATTCTTATAATCCTGTTGAATTATACAAAGGATATCCAGGAGGGCATGAAGATAGACAATCCTTCAGAACAGATAAATAGAAGTTAATTAGACTGCAGATAAAAGAGAAGCAAAGGCTTGTGAAACAGCTTTGTGATGAGATCGATAGCCTTAAGTGCGCTATTAAGATTATTCAAGCAGAGAAGGACCAGTCTTCCGATGAAGAGCTGAGCAAAGATTATGACAGGGCATTAAGAATATCAGCAGAAGAAAGCCCTGATAAAAAAGAAGAACCTGAGCAAAAAGAAGAATCTCCTCCATCTTCCCCAGGACCAAAGCCTAGCCTGTTTATGATGTGTGGTCCAAAAGTATGTTTATCAGTCTCATTTCTTCCTAATGAATATAAAGCTTATAATCTGGATTGTCAGATTGATTCAGGTTGTTAGGTCTGCCTAGCAAAAACAACAGCACTACCTTCCTATTACTGGGAAGAAATTGAAGAAGTGGGAGCAACAATTGAAGGAACAATTGTAACTCTTACAGCTAAAGCTGATTTGTTTCCAGTCCAATTTGGCAAGAAGTTAGATAAAATAACATTTTATAGACTGGATAACATGTCTGAATATGTCATCCTTGGTGCTGATTGGCTTCACAGAGTTAGTCCTTATACGGTTGATTCTCATCAAATGACTTTCTCTTGTAAATTTAATGGTAAGACAATTACTCTCCCAGTAACAAGGAAAGGAGAAAGAAAATGTCCATCTCCCATGCCTAGAGCCATCACCTACTCAAATCCAGCACAGTTGGCTAATATGGATAGAAGCAAAGAGTTCTCAGATGTTCATGGTAAAAAGATGTTGACAGAAATTACTGAGAAACTCAGAAAGGATTGCTGTGCAGAAAGCCTTAATGCTTTCTGGAAACGAGAGAAGTACTTCGTCTCTCTGCCGTTTGATCCACATCAGAAGATTATACCGATGAAAGCCTCTGCAGCCCTCATGTCTCCATCTGAAAGAGACTTTTGTGAAAAAGAAGTTAAAGATTTGATGCAGAAATGTCTGATTGAACCATCTAAAAGCCCTTGGGCTTGCCGAGCGTTTGTGGTTAACAAACACTTAGAGATCAAAAGAGGAAAACCACGTCTGGTGGTGAATTTCAAACCTCTGAATGCAGCCTTACAGAAGGTCAGGTATCCATTGCCTGATAAAGCAAGCTTATTACAAAGAATTAATGGTTGCGTTATATTTAGTAAGTTTGATATCAAATCTGGATTTTACCAGATAGGAATAAAGGCTGAAGATAGATATAAAACTGCATTCGTAGTTCCTTACGGCCAGTACCAGTGGAAGGTATTACCCTTCGGTATCAACAATGCCCCATCAGAATTCCAGAAGCGTATGGAGGATATATTCAGAGAGAAAAAATGGGCATTGGTCTTCATAGATGACATATTGATATGTTCCAGAAATCTCCAGGAACATTTAAAGCACTTACAGTCATTCTATGAGCTTTGTTTTAAGCATGGGTTAGTATTGTCCGAAAGCAAAATGGAAGTCGGGAAGACTGAAATTGAGTTCCTTGGATTTAAGATCCAGAAGGGACAGGTGATTCTGCAAAAACATGTTTTGCAGGTATTTAGCAAATTTCCTGATGAGATCACAGACAAAACCCAGCTTCAAAGGTTTCTTGGAAGCCTTAACTACATCCGACCTTTTTATAAAGGTCAAGCCGCTGATATCCATGTTCTCCAACAGAGATTAAAGAAAAATCCGAAACCTTGGGTACCTGCTATGACAGCTGCAGTTCAAAAAATCAAACAAAAGGTGATGCAGCTACCAGCTTTAACATTGCCTACAGGTAATGGCCAGTTAATCATTGAAACAGACGCCTCATCATCCACATGGGGTGGAGTTTTGCTTGAAGCAGCAAGCGACGTTGAGCATATATGTGGATATGGCTCGGGTTCATTCAAAGCAACCGAGTTAAACTACCCATCGAGCCATAAGGAGATACTTGTAGTCAAAAAGACTGTATCACATTTTATTCTCTTCCTGAAGCCCGTTAGATTTATCATTCGTACTGATTTAAAGATTATGCCTGGTATCTTTAAGAATGAAAATTTAATGGCAGAAAATAGCAGTCGTATTTTAAAGTGTTTCATTTGGCTTAGTAACTTTGATTTTGATATTGTGTATAAGCCAGGACGCCTAAACTGTATTGCTGATATGCTCACCAGAGAATAGAACATCAAACCAGCATTAAAGATGTTTTCTGTGGGTGAATCTAGCTCCAGAGCCGAAGAAGATCAGCCATTGACCACAGCACAAGTTGTGAAAGCTGCTGAAGAGAAGAAAAAAGCTCCTATGACAGAAGAGGAGCTGCTAGCAAAAGAAGGACTCTTCATCCTTCCTTGGGATGGTTCTCTTCCTAGAGACGTTCGCATAGAGACACTGGAATATGCTTCCGTGGACGAAGCCAAGAGATTCCTCCAGCTGACCCTGATTCAACATATTCAGTCATCTCCCTTGAAATTAGAGATCATGGAAAGATGGGAGAAGGATGCATTCCTCAGCTTTGCAGATGCTTCAGCAAAGATTAGAGATTGCAGAGAAATTTGGGTTGATGAACATGATGATGAAACATATGTCGACCTTGGTGATGGACACCTCACGTGGACAACATATAATTTAATTCTGCAACTACGCCGAGAACGAGGGAAAATCATAGTTTGTGCTGATCCAGCCAACCTGCGGCACAACATCACTTGGTCCGGATGGACTGAAGTATTCTTGGACAATTTCTGTCCTAGATTCGATTGGGAACACCGCAGAGCCAACTTCATAATGCATTTGAAGGCTGATATGGAAATTGCAGACCAGGTGATCCAGTGGTTCAAGTTTATGTTGCACTTTGAAGGAGGAAGCTACAAGCCACTCGAACATCACCTGTATGTTCAACAGAAGGTAATCAACAGAAGGCGAGTTGACCAGAAGATCGAGTCCACTGTGACTATCAGAGATATCCCACTGGACTACAGAGTTGAGTCCTGTTTCCGGGGAGAGTTCATCTATGAACCTAACCCCATGTTCCAGGGTTCTGATGTAGAACGGTGTTTCAGTCCGTTCCTGTACCCTCCACCATCACCAGACGGATCACCTATGATGGGTGACTTTGCACAAGCATATGACTCATCTGATGATGAGGAAATATGGGCATACATGCAAGGGCGCGATCCATATGACTAAGGAAAGCAGTGGTGGGCCCTTTGAAGGCCGAATAGGACCGACTTTGTCCTATGCTGTTTCCGTTGTGGGCTGGATGAATGCTCCACATTGTACTATTCGTAGTTAGGACTGTCGTGGGCCAGTTTGCTCCACTGTGTAATAAAGCTTGTCGGAGTCCGTCAAAAGTAAGATTTCAGGTCCCCGTAATGCCAAAAGCTAATTAAGGGACGAGATAATGGCGGTGGTTGTCCCCACCTATCACCCCGGAGGATTCCTTTCTGACCTATAGCTGTAGGTTTTGGTAACCGGATCAACCGATTCACCTACGACTGTTAGTCACTGGTAACTGGATCACCGGCTTGGTTTTGTATAAATAAAGGCCCGAGGCCTCATTTCATTCATTCGAGTCTAGAGTTTGCATTGAGCAAGTAGTCTGCTCTGCGAGTCGAGTCGTTGCATCGAGCAAGTGGGTCGCTCTGCAACTTAGGAAGTCCAGTCTGTATATTTGTAAGAGCATTATGCTCTGCTCCTTGGCCTTCGAGCTATAAGAGAGCATCAGAAGCTCAGTCTTAGTAGAGTCTGTAACTAAGTCTGTTTTATGCAAGTATGCTCTGCGTGTTGGCTGCAATGCTATAACAACGCATCAGAAAGCTTAGTCTACTATTTCTGTAATATCTGAGTGAAGTCTTCAAGACTACGTCTATGTATCTTTCCGCTATAATAACAATTGTGTTATCAGTTTGTATCATTCTCATTGCTGTTGTGAGTAAATTAATCACGAGAGAGTTGCGTGATATAATCTCTGTGTCCACCAATTAACGAAGAAGAAGCTATTTGTAGATCCTGCGGCGAGTTGATACTTCTACATCTTGTAAACATATATATATATATATATATATATATATATATATATAGAGAGAGAGAGAGAGAGAGAGAGAGAGAGAGAGAGCATTAGAACAGAGCCTTATTACTAATTTTGTCTCTACTAATTGATTAATACAAATGATGAGAACCAACATTACAAACTCTACCATCTTTAAATTCTTCAAACTGTATCTCCCCTTCCAACACTACCATTGCTTGTTTGGACAAGTCGTCTACCTGGGAGTTGAATTATCTATAGATGTGTTTGATGGAGAACCCATCGAAGCGGTCCACGAGACTTCTAACACCTGTACACAAGTATTCTAGTAGCAAAACCTGTATGAATTAATTTCCAATGACCCAATCAAATCACATTTGAATCGTTATATACCTGGATAGTATGAACTTGGATGGATACTGCAAAATTTAAGAGCTAACAATTTGGCTCTAGTATTGGATCCGATACCACACCCCACCCCAGTTTCAACGAAAAATAATGATCTTTAGTAAGCATAAGAACCATTCCTCCCCCACATACACCATTGTTTGTTGCACCATTGAGGAAACCGTATGGCATTACATCTTCCACAACATTGTCCTTTAGCTTCCATAGACCTCTACAAGGTCGAGGCTTGCAATTCTCAACAAAAACATTCTCAACAAAAACTTGGTAACAATTAAAGGATTCCTCTTAATGTTTTCAAAAATAAAACCATTATAACACATATTTCATTAAATTTGTAATTATTTAGTGGATCTAGAATTTAGAACTTCAGTTAGATTGAGTTCTTTCAAAATGAGGAAAGTCATAGCCTTTGAATCCTTACATAATTTCTATTAATACTCTTTATAGTTTGTATTTAATATTAAGTTGATTAAATTATTTTATGACATAATACCAGCATTGTATTTGTTACTACAACAATTATAAATATTTCCATAGTAATTATTTTTGTCTTTGCTGAGTATGTTGTTTTATTTTTGGAAGTTGGCACCACTTATAATCAAAACGAGAAAATATTTTATGACTTTAAAGTCTAAGTTTTACCCTTGTAATGATTAAAATAAATTATGAATTAAAATGACAACATAATTTATTATTGTTATTGTTGGTAGTGGTAGTGTATAAAAAACTAAGTTGGTGAATGTTTACTTTATGAATAATAGATTAACATGAGAAATTTCTAACCTATAAATTTATTTAATGATATTGATGTTAGTAAAGCCTCATTTATTTATTAATATTAAGTATTTTAACAATCAAAATCAATTATGAACTATATTAGTTTTAGTGCACTACTGTTTTATTTTTTTCATATACAAGAGGAAAGGGTTTCATATACAAGAGGAAAGGGGGAAAACCAACTGAACTGATTATTGCAAGTGTTCATTATTTATTTATGAAGTATTTAAACAATGTGTTTAATTGAAAAGAGCTTATTTATATTGAAAATATAGATATCTTACAATATTTACATTATCATTAAGATTTTATATCATCTATTAATTTATGTTAGGGTACAGAGGAATCGAACCACCATTGTCCTGTGTGTAATGCAGGTGCTCTTCCATTGAGCTAGCACCCTTTACAACATGAGGGGAGAGGGACTGTGTTAACACCTAGATTACACCTTTCTAATCCTCTGTGACAAATCAAAATGATGAAAGTCTTAGAATTTGATTCATTACATAATTTCTATTAATATTATCTATAGTTTGTATTAAATGGTAAGTTGATTAAGTTTATGTAATGACATTAATATTGTATATGTTACTGTGATTAAGCAATTGAATTATAATTTGATATGGTAACTAGTACATTGTTGGTGTTGAGTTCCTATACTAGTAGAAGGTTGGCACAATTTTAGAATGACCCATTTAAAAACTATTTAATGACATAATACAAATGTTTTTGTTACTATAACAATTTTAATTCCCAACATAGCAAGTAATATTGTATGTGTTGAGTATCATGTTGTAATATATTAGAATGTTGGCAACATTTTACAAGTGACAAGAAAAACTATTATATATTAAGTGTTACTATGCTAAGTTTATTATTTTAACAATCAAAATCAATTATACATTAAAATAGAAATATAATTGATTCATATTACTATTATTTATATTTTCTAATAAAAGTTAAGTTGATCAATGATTATATCACGAAAAATAGATGGAAGATTTTTTTTTTACATATTATTATTAAAGTTATTTAATGACATTAATAATCAATGGTTGTTGCTATTATTATATTGGAATTTCATTTAATTGAAAATATGTTAATTAATTTGTCTAGGTTGAGTTACCATAGTAAGTCTAAGCCTTTTTGAGTATGGCACCACTTCATAGTGTACAAGAAAAAATATTTTATGACTTAGAGTAAAATAGGTTTTATCTTAGTAATGATTAAAATAAATTATGAATTAGAATAGAGATATAATTTTTTGTTATTATTGTTGGTGGTGGTAGTGTATTAAAAACTAAGTTAATCATATACAATATCCATTATATCCATCTAATCTCATATATCAAAAATTGGGTGTATTGAAAATTGCATTCATATATCATATCCATCTAATCTCCTTGTATTCAGTGAAGCAAATCAATTACAACTTGTACGCCACATTTATATATCGTGGTTTTCCTGCAATCTTCTTTCTTTTGCATCCATGCCCAAACTATGGTATTAAATGGAATAGATCCATGTCATGTGCCATCAAGGTTAGGTACCCAATATTGTTCTAAAATTTTTCCTGAACTAGGCTTCCATCAATCAACCTCTACATGAAGAGTCTCACTTTCATCATTCTAGAAGATATATGAGGTGGTTTTTGCCATCCAAATCATCTCTCCTTCATCCTTGGTTCATGATCTAACTAGAAACATATTTCATTTATGAACTTCAATCATAGGATTGAATCTTGGCTTTAGCTTGTTGCACTTGGGTCCAACATATACCAGTTCATCCATCACATTATCAAAATATCCATCCATAATACTTATATTACATGCAGTACATTACGATGAGCATTAAATCTCACATGGATTAAATTGTCTTTATGATACAATATATTTGATGATAATGTATAACATGAATTAAAGCTAACATGATGTTACTACTTAATGAATGATTTTCTGGATTAAGTTATGTGAAATATTTTCAGTCCACAATGAGTTTTTCATGGTTCCTGTAACAAGCATGGGTGGAGTGTCCACTCAAAACGTTGGTCTGAAAAATGATCACACAGTTTAATCCAGAAAATCAATCACAATGATGACAAACTGATAAAACCTTCAGCCTCAAAATGTTAGTATTGTATTTATTGAGTATAAGTTAATATACTAGTAGAAAGTTGGCACGAGTTTAAAGTCTACACGAGAAAATATAATTATGAATTTGAATGCAACATAGTAGTACAATTAAATTTATATCAACTATAATAATGGATAATAGGCAAAACTCACTTCAAACCTTATTGCAAGTGCCCTACATTTATTCACAAAGCAAGTCTATAAGATGTTTTAAGGTGCATTCGCACAAAGTATCATCACATGAATTAACATTGAAGTTGAACCAAAATTTTCATATATGTAGCAAATAATATAAAATTCCTCAAATGGTAGCTTGAAGAGAATATTTGATATACTACAAATATTGACAAATTTTTCTTCATGTATATTAATTAGTCATTCAAAAAGCAAAATTACATTCATGAATCATCTCCACCCAATCTCCTTATATTTTCTCAAGCAGATCAAGTACAGCTTCAGGATGAAGATTTCCACAGTTAATCATTATGACAAAGAGAGTTTGTGGAATTAAATTACGTGTATTGAGACGTCCCTACATTTCGAGTGGACACTCCACCAATCATCAGGGGAACAAAATGAAAAGCTCAAAGTGGTATTGAAGAGAGTGAGAAAAAGCTAATAATAAATAAGGTAAGGGTTTTGCACATGCATTAATGAATATAATTATGCACATTTGATATAGTGAGATGTCGTGTTGATCTAAAAGACAAATTGAAAAGTTAAAATTTGAATGGTGTTATCTAATTCGCATAAAGTATCATCACATGAATTAACATTGAACTTGAAGTGAAATTTTCATATATGCAGTAAATAATATAAAATTCCTCAAAAAGTATCTTGAAGAGTATTTATTATATTACAAACATTGAAAAATGTTTCTTCATGTAAGTCATTCAAAAAGCAAAATTACATTCATGTATAATCTCCACCTAATCTCTTTATATCTGCTCAAGCAGATCAAGTACAACTTGTACACCACATTTATTTATCTTGGTATTCCTGGAATCTTCCTTCTTTGGCATCCATGCCCAAACTATGGTATTAATTGGAATAGCTCTAAGTTCTGTGTCATAAAGATTTGGTACCCAATATTGTTCTGAAACTTTTCCCTTGTATTTCCCTGAGCTAGGCTACCACCAATCAATCGTTACATGAAGGGTCTCGCTGTCATCATCCTGGAATATATCTGAGGTGGCTTTTGCCATCCAAATCATATCTCCTTCATCCTCATTTCCTGATATAACAAGAAAGATTTTTCCTTTCTCAACATCAATTCTAGGATCGAATGTTGGCTTTGTCTTGTTGCACTTGGGTCCAACATATACCGGTTCATCTGTCACATTATCAAAATCCCCATCCATAATACTTGATATTGCATGGAGTGCATTACCATCACTGTTAACATTTTGCCTCGTCTTGGGCAAAAAATCATCAGAAGAAGAATCACTTTCATCCAAGGGTGTATGGTCATTGTAGATTCCATCTAATACATCAAGAACTCTTTTCCAATAATCTAGTTCTTTATTCCATTCCTTTGTAACAATTGGTGAATTCTCATTGCCAATAGTCTCTTTCCACATTTTTATACATATGATGTCATTCCTTCCTTTAGTTCTTTTAAATAAACATCGTTGTATTTGGGATGTAAGAAAGATGGCTTCATTGTGGGCAATATAGGATGACCTTCATCATCTATATTCCACAACTCAATTGGTTCTGACCACTCAATGTCTCTGATGGATTCTTTATACCTCATAACTGGAACATCATTGAGTACAAGAAATTGGAAGTATTGGACATTAAGATGTCCGACTAGTGCATTTTCCCCCTCCTTGATGTACCCATTAAGAAAACTTTTCAAGTCATCACTTTGTTAATAAGTTTAGGTGGGAACACTCATTTTTCTTCTATTGTGTGATATGTATCCATCACCTCAAGTTAAGAATATATATCTTTTATTTTTCAAGTTGGAAGACATTCTTCCGTAGGTTCCATCTATGTCTTCATGGGTGTGCCCCACTAGCAAGAACCCAACTTCAATAGTGATGAAGACACCAAACGCAATTAATAGTGCTAGAAACATGAAAACATAACAATTCTTATCATCACTAGCTGCATTGTCCAATTGTAACAACAAATGTGGAGGAAGAGGTTTAAAATCAAGATTTTGATTTTTTGAGCTTCTATTTAAAGATAGGAAAGCATCCTTGTACACTCTACATTTTGATTAAATAGAGTTTTGAAGTAATGCATTTGAAAGTGGGTTTCTTGAACTTCCACTCTCATAAAGAAAATCACATACATATCAAGGTGTGGGTCTTGAAGGTCCCTCAAGTGCTTTGCAAGAGATGTAATGGTAAAGTGTGATCCCATGTGTACAAATGGTAGGGAGAAATGACCAAAACCTCCTTTGTTATGCCCATGTGTTAACATACATGTCAAGGACAAACCCAAGTTTGTTCCTGTAACAGATTTTGATTTGACACGTAATATTGGGTTTGAAGTCTTTGTTTTGTCCATTTTATCATGGATAATGCTCAAGTATTCCTTTGGATACCGCTATGACATAATTTTGTGGGCATAGTAGCAATATCTTCCACACATAACAATCTTGTTATGTTTCTTCAATCTAGCTCGTGCCTTTTCTTCCAGCTCTTTTGTAGTCGTTGTCTTCATTTGTGCTTTCAACACAATACATTCACTACATTTACTGAAGTTAGTGTTCTTTCAGAATGCCGCATATGGAAAATGAGTATTCCAAATCTTGCTCACTGTTGGTTGTGATATTGATGGAAAATTGAGCTCTTGAAGAGCCTCATTGATCTCTTTTAACAAATAAGTTTGGGTGTACGTTGATGGAAGCAATCTTAAAGGAGCAAGTGTTCCATCTTCTTCAACTTATCGTGTTTGGTTCGGTGAAAAACATAAATTATCGATTACAATTTTGTGTAATATTTCTATGGCTGCCACAGTATGTGCATGTGCTTTGCATTTGTTGGTGTTACCATGAATTCCTTTGACATGTCCTTGTTGGAAATTATGTTGGTAAGTATAGAAGGTGTTTTTAGGAATATTATGTATCCTGTACCATGCTTTCTTACAAATAATATCTCCATTAAACCTCATGTCCTTTCCTTGGGTGCCTCCTTGAAATTTTCATTCACCCTTAAAATCTCACCTTCATTGTCCACCAACATATTTATTGGCCATCTAACCAAACAATGTATAGAATTATCCCCAATCCTATATCTTTCATAATTTATATATATGACTTCCATAAAAACACTGAATTCTTTTTCACCTAACATTTCACCCTCAAACATGTCATCCTCACTGACATTAACTATGATCCCTTTGGCAATGCATGTGCTTGTTCCTGTGCATTCAAGTGTAAGAGAAACCTTTTTACATGTGAATGTAAGCCTATCTTGGGGAGTATTTACTGGATGATCATGACAATGAGGTTCCAAATATGATTCTTGCCAAATCTCATAAGATCTCAATGCACCCCCTAGTGTATTCTCAAATCCTGTTGGATGTGGAAAAAGAGCATCATGTTTTAACACCTTCTCAATGTTAACCACTATGGATCCTTTATTTACCATCCTTTAATGCACCTTATGACCAATCTTTGTATTCAATATGGAGCCTTCACCCACCTTCACTCCACATTGCAAAAGATCTACCTTGTCTCCAATAGAAAATGCAGAAGAGGCATTTGCACCTATATAGCAAATTAAACAAATCTAGTATTTGCTAAAAAAAACAAGCAATGTACTATAAAAAACACTTAACATGTGCTTCAAGATTTTAATTTACCTTTGTTATGCCTCAAATATATGATCTTCCATGGATGTAAGTCCCCTTAATCAACATCTTCCACAATCAAATGTGGTTCAATGACATCAATTATCAAAACCATAACATATCCTACATCAAGCCTTTCTCCACCATAATGAGTTGTAGTCTCTGTAGATTCAACCCTTCGTAGTCCAATAACTTGACCATTGATTAGGAGGTCAACATAGTCTCCTCTTGTCAAAATTATATTTCCCATTGTAACTCCTCCCAATTTATGTAACACATTTGAATTGTAGTTTGGAATTAAGGTTAAACCATATAAAGTGTATGTTCAAAAAAGTAATATAGTTCCAATAATTCAAAGGAATAGGGTAGCCCTTTTGTATGCCACGAAACATTGTTCTCCTACATCTTGTGTGCGGTAGCAAAAGAGAATTTACATATAAATTACATAAAATATATATGAAGAGATAACAATAAAAGTTCCAAGAATTATTAGAGAATGACAGATATCAACTTAGATAAAACCACCAAATTTCTATTTGAATTTGGACATGGCACTTATATTAATGATGTATGTGTATGAATGTGTTGAAAATATAGCTAGAGTTAGTTTTCGATCTTAAAATGTTGCACGATGAATGAAATTTAATGTGTATTAGTTTTCATAATGTAGTTTTTCATCTAACAGAACCACATTGTCATCAATCACATTACACCATGATAGAAATCTAGGTGGAGTTGGATTTCATTCATAAAACATTGCATGGTGACTAAAATCTAATATGTTAGATTTCATAAGGTAGTTTTCCATCTAACACAACCACATTGCCATCAAATACATTACACCATAATGGAAATCTAGTGGAGTTAGCTTCCTTCTAACAACATGGCATGGTGAGTGAAACCTAACGTGCGATGGCTTTCATAAGGAAGTTTTTCATCTAACACAACTACATTGTCATCAATCACATTGCACCACAATGAAAATATAGCTACAGTTAGTTTTCGTTCTTAAAACATTGTACAGTTAGCGAAAGCTAAAGTGTGTTACTTTTCATACGGTAGTTTTTCATCTGACACAACCACATTATCATTAATTACATTGCACCATGATGAAAATCTAGTTACAGTTAGGTTTCGTTACACTATAAGGGAAAGCTTATGTGTGTTAGTTCATTACACCATGATGAAATCTAGTTGGAGTTAGCTTTCCTTTTAACAACATGGCACAATGAGTGAAATATAATGTGTGTTAGCTTGCATAAAGAAGTTTTTCATGTAACACAACCACATTGTCACCAAGCACATCGCACCGTGTTGAAAATCTTGCTGGAGTCAGCTTTCATCTTTAAATCGTTACACGATGAGTGAAATCTAATGTGTGTAAGCTTTTATAGGGTAGTTTTCAATCTATCACAACCACATTGTCACGTTGCACCATGATGGAAATCTAGCTAGAGTTAGCTTTCAACCTTAAATCATTGGTGAATGAAATCAAATGTGTGTTAGTTTTCATAGTGTAATTTTCTTTTTAGCACAACCACATTGTCATCAATCAAAATGCACCATGTTGAAAATATAGCTAGAGTTAGCGTTCGTTTTTAAAACGTTACACGGTGATTAATAGCTAATGTGTGTGAGCTTTTGTAAGGTAGTTTTTCATCTAACATAGCCACATTGTCATAAAAAACATTACACCATGATGCAAATCTAGATGGAGTTATCTTTCCTTCTAACAACATGCACGATGAGTGAAAGCTTATGTGTGTTAGCTAATTACATCATGATGAAAATCTAGCTAGAGTTAGCTTTCTTTTTAACTGCATGATACGATAAGTGAAAGCTAATGTGTGTTAGCTTTCATAATGTAGTTTTTCCATGTAACACAATCACATTGTCATTAATCATATTATGTTGTGCTCGAAATCTAGATGAACTTAGCTTTCATCCTTAAACCATTGCACTGTGAGTGAAATCTAATGTGTGTAAGCTTTCATAGTGTAGTTTTACATCTAGCACAACCACATTGTCATCAATCGCAATGCACCATGATGGTAATCTAGCTGGAGTTAGCTTTTGTTCTTAAAACATTGCATAGTGAGTAAAAGCTAATGTGTGTTAGCTTTCATAAGGTATTTTTTCATCTAACATGGCCACATTGTCATCAAATACATTACACCATCATAGAAATCTAGCTGGAGTTAGTTTTTGTTCTAACATGGCACTATGAGTGAAAGCTTATGTGTCTTAGCTCATTACACCATTATGAAAATCTAGCTGGAGTTAGCTTTCTTTTTAACAATATGGCACGATGAGTAAAAGATAATGTGTGCTAGCTTTCATAAGGTGGTTTTCCATCTAACACAACTACACTATCAAATTGCACCGTGATGGAAATCTAGCTGGAGTTAACTTTCAATCATAAATCATTGCAAGGTGAGTGAAATATAATGTGTGTTATCTTTCATAATGTAGTTTTTCATTTAGCACAACCACATTGCCATCAATCACAATGCATCATGATGGAAATCTACCTAGAGTTAGATTTCATTCTTAAAACATTGCACGACCAACAAAGCTAATGTCTCTTAGCTTTCATAAGGTAGGTTTCTATCTAATACAACCACATTGTCATCAAAAAAATTACACCATGATGGTAATCTAGCTAGAGTTAGCTTTCCTTCTAACAACATGTCACTATAAGGGAAAGCTTATGTATGTTTGCTCATTACACCCTGATGAAAATCTAGTTGGAGTTAGCTTTCCTTTTAACAACATGGCACGATGAGTGAAAGCTAATGTGTGTTAGTTTTCACAATGTAGTTTTCCATGTAACACAAACACATTGCACTATGTTGGATCTTTAAAGCGTTGCACGGTGAGTGAAATCTAATGTGTAATCTTTCATAGTTTATTTTTTCATCTAACACAATTACATTGTCATCAATCACAATGCACCATGATGAAAATCTAGCTGAAGTTAGCTTTCATTCTTAAAACATTGTACGGTGACTAAAGCTAATGTACATTAGCCTTCATAGGGTAGTTTTCCATATAACACAGTGACATTGTCATCAAATACATTACACCATGATGGAAATCTAGCTGGAGTTAGTTTTCCTTATAACAACATGGCACCACAAGGGAAAGCTTATGTGTGTTAGCACATTACACCATGATGGAAATCTAGTTGGATTTATCTTTCATTTTAACAACATGGCACGATGAGTGAAAGCTAGTGTGTGTTAGATTTCATAAGGTAGTTTTCTTTGTAAACAACCACATTGTCATAAATTACATTTCGTCATGTTGGAGATCTAGCAGAAGTTAGCTTTCATCCTTAAATTGTTGCACGGTGAGTGAAATATAATGTGTGTAAGCTTTTATAGTGTAGTTTTCCATCTAGCATAGTGACGTTGTCATCAATCACAACGCACCATGATGGAAATCTAGCTGGAGTTAGCTTTCGTTTTTAAAACATTGCACGGTAAGTAAAATCTAATGTGTGTTAGCTTTCATAAGGTAGATTTCCATATAACACTGCCACATTGTCATCAAATACATTACACCATGATGGAAATCTAGCTGTAGTTAGCTTTCATTCTAACATGACACTATGAGTGAAAGCTTATGTGTGTTAGCTCATTACACCATTATGAAAATCTAGTTGAAGTTAGTTTTGTTTTTAACAACATGGCATGATGAATGAAAGCTAATGTGTGTTAGCTTTAATAAGGTAGTTTTCCATCTAACACATCCACATTATCACATTGCACCATGATGGAAATCTAGCTGGAGTTAGATTTCAACCTTAAATCGTTGCACGATGATGAAATCTAATGTGTGTTAGCTTTCATAATGTAGTTTTTCATTTAGCACAAACACATTGTCATCAATCAAAATGCACCATGTTGGAAATCTAGCTAGAGTTAGCTTTCATTCTTAAAACGTTGTACGGTGAGTAATAGCTAATGTGTGTTATCTTTTGTAAGGTAGTTTTTCATCTAACACAGTCACATTGTCATCAAATACATTACACCATGATGCAATCTAGCTAGAGTTAGTTTTCCTTCTAACAACATGGCACGATGAGTGAAAGTTAATGTGTGTTAGCTTTTATAAGGTAGTTTTCTATCTAACACAACCACATCATCATTGATCGCATTGCACCATGATGAAAATCTAGCCAGAGTTAGCTTTCGTCATTAAATCATTGCACGATGAGTGAAATCTAATGTGTTAGTTTTCATAATGTAGTTTTCTATCTAGCACAACCACATTGTCATCAATCACAATGCACCATGATGAAAATCTAGCTAGAGTTAGATTTCGTTCTTAAAAAATTGCACGGTCAGTAAAGCTAATGTTTGTTAGCTTTAATAAGGTAGATTTCAATTTAACACAGCCACATTGTTATCAAATACATTACACCATGATGAAAATTTAGCTGGAGTTAGTTTTTCTTCTAACAACATGGCACTATAAGGGAAAGCTTATGTGTGTTAGCTCATTACACCATGATGGAAATCTAGCTGGAGTTAGCTTTCATTTTAACAACATGGCACGATGAGTGAAAGTTAATGTGTGTTAGCTTTCATAAGGTGGTTTTCCATGTAACACAACCACATTGTCATCAAGCACATTGCACCATGTTGGAAATCTAGCTGAAGTTAGCTTTCATCCTTAAATCGTTGCACGGTGAGTGAAATCTAATGTGTGTAATCTTTCATAATCTATTTTTTCTTCTAGCACAACCACATTGTCATCAATTACAATGAATCATGATTGAAATCTAGTTGGAGTTAGCTTTTGTTCTTAAAACATTGCACGGTGAGTAAAGCTAATGTCTGTTAAGCTTTATGGCTGTTAAGCTTTCATAAGGTAGCTTTTCATCTAACACAACCACATTGTCATCAAATACATTACATCATGGTGGAAATCTAACTAGAGTTAGCTTTCCTTCTAACAATATGGCACTATAAAGGAAATCTTATGTTTGTTAACTCATTACACCATGATGGAAATCTAACTGGAGTTAGCTTTCATTTTAACAACATAGCACTATGAGTGAAAGCCAATGTGTGTCAGCTTTCATAAGGTAGTTTTCCATGTAACACAACCACATTATCATCAATCATATTGCGTTGTGTTGGAAATCTAGCTGAAGTTAGCTTTCATCCTTAAATCATGACACGGTGAGTGAAATCTAATGTGTGTAATTTTTCATAGTGTAGTTTTCCATCTAGCACAGCCACATTGTCATCAATCACAATGCACCATGATGGAAATCTAGCTGGAGTTAGCTTTCGTTCTTAAAACATTGCACGGTGAGTAAAAGTGAATGTGTGTTAGATTTTTATAATGTAGTTTTCCATCTAACACTGCCACATTGTCATCAAATACATTACACCATGATGAAAATCTAACTGGAGTTAGCTTTCCTTCTAACATGGCACTATGAGTGAAAGCTTGTGTGTTAGCTCATTACACCATTGTGAAAATCTAGCTGGAGTTAGCTTTCTTTTTAATAACATGGCATGATGAGTGAAAGCTAATGTGTGTTAGCTTTCATAAAGTAGTTTTTCATCTAACAAAACCACATTGTCACATTGCATCGTGATGAAAATCTATCTGGAGTTAGCTTTCAACCTTAAATCGTTGCAAGGTGAGTGAAATATAATGTGTGTTAGTTTTCAAAATGTAGTTTTTCATTTAGCATAATCAACTATTTTTCTCTAAGAGAATTCTTTGGCCACAAATCTTCTCTTCCATCAGCAACATGTTTTATCTTGTAGATCTACTTGGAAGATATGACACTCTTGGTTTCTCGTCTGGGTACTGTATCCCAATCATGACTGGTACTCTTCCATCATTGCTTCTACCATGAGTTCACAATGTCAGGTCATCGACATATCCCAGTCTTCCGCATTCAACCTTGAAGGTTGTAACCCACTTTACTCTTGGTAAAGCCTTAGTCCATATGAAAGTTGTCCATCCTGTCATACCATGTCCAACTCAGAGATCTTCTGTAGTCACTCCCCTTGAAGTGAAGCATCATCCTCCTGCATTTTGTACTGGAGTGACAAGTATCATTCTGCTACTATGTATCCATCTCAGGTTACTAGATACCAAGATCCCTTTATCTTGAACTTTGTCAAAAAGTTGATCTTGCACCCATCTATGAGCTTGTTATCTTCTATAGGTTTCCATCTTCAACCTTGTAGCAAAGGTTAAGACATTCATCACTCTAGGTGGTCTTTCAAGATCATGGATGTGCTTATCTATGGGTGTTTTCTGAGCTCGTACAAAGCCTATTATGTACATATGGTTCTTTGCTCGATATATACTTCTACTGGAGAAGTGTGTCTGGTCAATAGAATATGTCATGCCATAGTCTATTCTTTCTGAGAAAAACCATGAACCTCGCTTTGTATACTTGTTCTTGTATATCCATATGGAAGACAGTACGGACATCCCTTCAAGTCTCGAAACCATATATTTGGTTTGGAAGTCTCACCATACTTTTCTTCATCTCTTGAGGTGGATCTACCGCTCTCTTTTATTCTTCTGGAGCTATTTCTTCTGTCATGGTGTCTCTGACCTTGGGAGCTTCAGGTTCATGTTTTATTGGAGTGAATTTTGAATTTTCGTCACTTGTTCTTCGAAACAAGTCCCATCCTCCTTTTCTTGTAGGAAGTTGTACACAACCTTTCTTACAAGTCAAATGCATCAGTTGCATGGTTAGAACCATTTCATAGGACATATGCATAAAGAGAAATTATTATGCATCATGCAACTATTTTAGCCAATACAACATTCATCCATATCTCAAAGAAACTTTTCAAATGCCTTCCATCTCTACCATAACATCATTGAGATTGTACACTAATCCAATATGTCAGCAAAGCGGTTTCATTATAGATAAGTAGCAATGGAGAGTTGTATAGCACCATGGGCTACTTACCCATAACATGCATATTAGTAGTATATTGTCATTAATGCAAACATTCTGTCATGCATAATACACAACATATACAGAAAAGAAAATTCAAATACTTATCTTTGTTTTTTTGGAAGGCTTATTATTATGCTTTGTCTTAATCTCCTTCAGGATCTGCAACTCCTCCTTTGACCAATGAGATTACTTCAATCTGATGCTTGCTTGAAAGTTTTTCTGGAATGTTGCTTTCGGTGGACCTAGGGTTTGGCTCTCCCTACATAATGGTAATATTGCTAAGTCTATGGCCTTAATGTTCAAGGTGACATAATGAGAGTAAGGCTGATCAAAATAAATGTGGTTGTAGTATATGAAAAGATGGGAATGGGAAACAAAAAAATTATAAGAGAGCGAAAAGGCTATAACTAGGACAAAAGAGATGGAGAAAACCAGTGCCTGTCTCTCATGGGATAATGAAGTGATGAGGGAGGGACTAAGCTTGTCACATCACCACTACTTCAGTGACAAAGTCCTCACAAGTTCCAACTCTGTTGTAATCATGCACACCATTATAAAGCTGAATCGCACAAGGGATTTATCAAGCCAAGGTGAAATGACAATGCAATCCAGCCGAATAGATTAACAAGTTCATGCAAAGAAACATATTTTTGATAGATCCAAAATTTTTAAGAATTCTCGAGAAAGCTTGTCCAATGGTAAAATCAGGTTAGATTTCATTGCAAGAGTTGGCATGCTAAATTCATGTTAGACAACACATAAAGAACAAGAACGAAGCTTACTAAGATAAATTCAACATATTTGTTGCATGTGGCTTACGATACAGAAAGAGGAAATGAATATGTGCTTCGAAAGCATATTTCACCTTGTCAGCCACAATAGAGCATTTGTGCAACTAGAAGAGCCCTTGGCTGTTTTCTCTTCAATCTCCTTACACACAATATCATATAACAAACTGTTTGCTGAAGGATCCAATTCGTACTTAGCATCCAATCTCTGCAAAAAGCATTTGGAAAAATAGTTATCTGACATGCTAGAAATGGGAACAATTTATGTTTAAAATATGCACTGTTTAAAATTTAGGTCAAAAAATAACCACATAATTGAACTAGTATTAAGTAATTACATGTAAGGATAAGTAAAAACCAAATCAACAAACTCAAACAACAAGATGTGACTAAAAAACACAAAATCAGAAACATGAATATTTGTTAAATGCTTTCAAATTATAAGAAAAATAAACACTCTGCCTTAAAATATATCTTTTAGAAACTATGGTCATGAAAATGAAGACCTGAGTGAAAGAATTTGACACTCCATTTAAGAGGGATTAAAAAAATCATCCACAACTTTGTCACCGCTCGCAATGCTTGTTAATGACATAAGAGAGAAATAGTGATTTATAGCCACTTCCTAGATTGACATCTCAATGGACTTCATAGTGGGGCTTCCTAAATCGAACAATAAATCCATCTTTCTGTGGAAGTAGATCGCTTAACCAAATAGGATCACTTTTATGCCTTATCACACCCTTTTACCCCATCAATTGTACCACAAGGTCTTCAAGGATCATATTTTTAAGTCTCATGGCATGTCGACTTCTATTATATCTAATAGGGACCCTACTTTCACTAGCAATACTTGGAAAGAGTTGTTTAAAATTGAAGGTACCATGTTGAATCTCAACAAAACATACAATCCCCATACAGATGGTCAAATAGTAGTAGTCAATAAGTGCTTGGAAACCTATTTAAGATGCTTTGCATCGAACAAGCCACACCACTGTGCATAATGAATTCCTCTGCCAAGTGGCGGTACACTACCACTAATTACGGCTCCACAAAGACAGCCTCATATGAAGCAATGTAGGGCCAAAAACCCTTATCAATGATTTCTTATTTGTTAGACTCCTCTAGGATTCAAGTTGTGGAAAACACACTTCACACCAAAGTAGCTATTTTTTGCACCCTTAAAGACAATTTGGTTATGGCTCAAAACATAATGAAACAACAAGTAGATCAACATCACTCTAAGCGTTCTTTTGAAGTAGGGGATCAAATGTTTCTTCAACTCCAACCTTATAAACATTCATCCCTCAAGACTGATCTCCACCAAAAGCTCGCTCTAAAGTTCTATGGACCACACACAATCCTCCAACACATTATATAAGTGACCTACAAGCTCGTTCTACTAGAGCACTCCAAAGTTCACATAGTATTTCAGATCTCTTGCCTCAAAAAAGCAATGAGCTCTAACTGTAAAGTGCAAACCAAGTTATCATAATTGGATGAGGAAAGCTTCATCGGGCTCCAGCGAACAACAATGTTGGGTTCCAAGAAATGTCAATTACGTAGGAGCACAAAGAAATAAATTTTGATCCACTGGAAATATATGAGACTAGAAGATACCACCTGGGAACCACGATAGACTTAGCACCAATTTTTGCACCTTCAACCTTGAGGACAACATGGATTTTGAAAGGGGAGGACATGTTAGGGTACTACCCTAACCCCTACTTTAGGAAATATTCAAGTAATGTGTATGGCTATCTCTTTTAAATAAGGAGTAGTTAGTAGTCAACAATCAATGTAAAAATGATCCCTCTATTGATTAAGGCCCACTAAGAAGTTGGTACTAATGAATTATTTGATCATGTCAAGTAGTTGTTTTGGATCTTTGAAGCCTCTTTAAAAAGCTAGAAGACTGAATTGTTTTGTCAATAATTTATTTTATTGGAGCTCTGCTCAAGTGAAAGGTCTCTCAACTTTTAGAGGCATGTGAACTGCTTCCATATTGAATATCATATAATTCTACTACATTTGTGTTTCTCGTTCTCTTTGCTTTGCTAAGTTACACCATAATGATTGGAATTATGGCAATATTTATCTGTGTTTATCTAGCTACCACACTAATCTACAAGACCAAGTACACCATATAATGTTTGTTTATGAATTCCTACTATAGATCTAAGATTTTGATAAAAATAATATTATTTTATTGTGCAGATTTTGAGCAAAATTACTCTATATATAAGAGAGCACAATTGCTAAAAATATTTGATCGGTATTTCTAGTGCACTTGGCACTTGTTTTGAAATCTTATTGATATAGATAAATGGCAGATTTCTTGATTCAGGTTTTTGTATGAAATATGGTAATATTGTTCTTACTTGAAAGAGTTTAATAGTGATTGATTCTCTTCTTATGTCCTGACATCCATTGCTCGAAAATGTCTTTCACGTGTTTAATTTCTAAATTTGGTTTGGATGTAAATTCAAAACTTTATGTTGGATGTTCCCTTTATTTTACATTTAGAGGTCTTTCTTGATTCAAATTCCTCTCAAGGCAAATATTTCTTAATGGACAGTAGAATATGTTGGCGTTAGAATCATGCAAAAATCAGATTTACTTCAAGCCTAAGAAACCCTTCATTTCACCATATTTTGTTAGGCTTACTATTTTCTAAATAAATCTGGAATTTACCTCTAAAAATCACAATAAAAAATAGATTTATATTAAGCCTAAAAATCCCTCCATTTAATTATCTTTTGTCGGGTTCACTTTCTGTTTCCATGAATCTGGAATTTATAGTTGAGAACCATAACAAAACCAGATTTACCCTAAGCCTTTGGACCCCTTTAATTCCTTCATATTTACTCTAGAAATTGTGGATCTATAGGGATTCCCCCCCTTGTGGGGAAGGAAAGCCAGCCAAAAGTGTGGAGATCTATTGTGGTGACATTGGTAGCCCACCTTTACTGCCCCTAAGGTCTCACTTGAGCTTTAAGGCTTTCATCTCTTAAAGGGTTTAGGTGGTAACACTACTTTTCTAAATGATATATATTTGTATATATCATCAACTCACTCCAGCATTTTTCCTCCCCACTAAAGCCAGATTTACACTAGCCATTGGACCCCTTTGATTCCTCCATCATTACTAAAGAATGTGTTCTTTAGGGTTTCCCCCTTGTGGGGAAGGAAAGCCGGCCAAAAGTATGGAGATCTACTGTGGTGACACCGGTAGCCCTCCTTCAGTGACCCCTAGGGTGTCACTTGATCTTTAAGACTTTCATCTCTAAAGTAAGGGTTTGGGTGGTAACGCTACCTTTATAATTGCTTTATATCTGTATATATCTTCAACTCACTTAACCATTTTTCCTCCCCACACTCCTCTGTAATACCCCAACATCAAAGTATATTTATTAAGGAGGGATCGCATGCATTGCTGCAAAGAAGGGAGAAAAAAGTTATTCAACCAACATAATTCTGCCCATATCCTTGAAGTGACAGTTATGGAAAATTGAACCATGAAATCTATGATGTCCCAACCCACCTTCACTGTCACTTCAAGATTCTTGGCAGAATTTCTGTGGTGGATATTGAATGCCGCAACGAAGAAGCTATGCTACCATACCTGACAAAATCAAGCATTTATGTTATTACAGCCCTACTGACAAGTACTGACTATGATCAAGGCTAGGCTAGTTTCTATCGCTCGTATGAAGTTTTGTTCCCTAACCACAAGCTAAAATGCAAAAACATTAACCTGAAGTTTTCTATCTCATAAGTTTAACAAATAAATTCTGGCACAAATATCAGATATCCATGCATAGCATATCAAAAACAATAGAGACAAGCACACAGTGAGCCAATACTGTGTAACCAGACTCAAAGAAGAATGCTATGTGTAGCTATAGTAAGCCTCAAATAAAGTCAAATAAAATAGCAGCTTAGCCCATGCCGATACACATGCTTCAGAACAGTTTTTACTCTAATATAGACAGTCATATACAGTCATACTAAAAGATAGTTGACTAACCAACCAAAAAACCAGTTTTTTGTTTGGCAATCTGACAAAGTAAAACATGGTACAAGACAGGGTCTTCAACAAAAGCACCAAACTAATTTCCAAGAAAATGTCATAAACTTATAATAATAAAACCATGCTAATCATGAATAGTATCATCCAAACAATCACGGCCTCTAACTCAAAGAAGTGGGTAAGGGACTGCTACTGTGATGAGCATAGATGAGAAACTTAACTTGGATCTCGTCCAAAAGGAGACTTACTAGCCTCAGGTAATTCCAATGAAAAAAACTAATTTCTGTAGAGTGCCGTTCTAGTAGGTTGCGTATGATATTTTCGTAGTGATGCAGATGAAGATCAAAAAGGGAATTAGCACATAGTAAATTCAATAGCACGTCAAACTATATGGATTGTGGCACATCCTATTATTTCCCTGATCTTTCAACAGGAGAATCTACAAAAATCAAATCAGGAATTCAAATGTTAAAACGAAGAAAATGATTTGTGGCCCTAGGCATAACCAACCAATGTGCACTTGTTAAAAATACACACAATATAATATACAAGGGGTAGTAGAAAGCTGTGGAGGGCAAAGAGCACAAATTTTATAATGTCCAACCATTAGCTATCACTTTCTTCATGGTTTGCAATTGAGAGAATAAATTCCATGACCAATGATCTTACAATAGTATGCCACATAATATATTAGAGGTGGCATTTCAAGCATTTGCAAAATATGTATTTTTCTGCAAGATTAGAGACGTGGTGTTTCAAGCTTTATGAGTTAACCCCAAATATTATTTCATATTTTTCTTCTCATCAATTAAAAGCCAGTTGGCCACTCAGAGTTGAAAAAATAAGACAACCAGTTATCATCTACTCAAGTACCAACCACCCGCATAATAAATTCAAAATGAGCATTAGTATCTAGGTTTTTATCGTGATTCATGATATCACTCTAATAATTGCACCCAAATTTGTTGTTTTCTTTCATCCATTTCCAAAGACAAAATAAGAGTGTGGCATGTGCATAATCCATCTTGTCAATACATAATTTCTATAAAAAGGCATAAATAAATATTTATTTTAACAAAATCCAATAATGCTTTGTAAACACCCCTTGTATCAAAGGAAGGCCCAATATGTGGTTCAAACTCTGCATTCATCTTTTTCAACTACCAATTGACACCGGGATTTGGGCTGATCCTATTTTATAACCAGTGCATTTTATGCTAATAAACTTGAAAACAACAATCCATAAAGTCCAAATCTTTGTAATAGATATTTCTTGATCACAACTTTTACAATTTATTACATTGTAGGACATTTGCATTCCAACATAATGACCAATGCATTAAGTGGTTTATGTAAATTGCCTCAAACCCAGGTATGTAAGAAAAACTGAAAAGGCTGTTGTAATGACTTCTCTCAACTCTAATGCCTGAACTTTGGTTGCACAATAGAACCTAACTAAAAACAGACTAGTCAATCTCCATTGCTGTTTTTTTAGTCAAACTTTAAAAGGCTGCATAACATTTCTATAACTCCAGTATCCGATAGTATTGAACTGAAGAATGTCCTAGTAACTAAACAAGCTTATAACCATGAAGTGCCTAACAAGCTTATAACCATGAAATCAACCTCAATCATCTATATAGGCATTCACTTTAATATACTTTAAATAAGTGAATTTCCTAGGTTCCAAAGAGGTATTAATGATGATTTCCATAAGTAAGACACAAAATCATGGAAATACCTGTCTGAGATACAAACATCAACATCTCCAAGGAAAGACACCCTCCTTTTCTTCCCCAAATACATCAAACCCTAATCTCTAGCCTCAAAATGATGAAACCCTAATCCTAGAATCCAAGATGCTCCAAGAGACCAAGAAGCCCCAATGCCCAAGAGAGAGAGATCAAATGTACAAAGAAGAATTCAAGAAAGAATCGTCCATGTTCTCCTCTTATGCTCCACTAGGGTTTCCTCGTGAACCTTAGCACATCACTAAGAGAGCACCCCAAAGAAGAGATAAAAATGAATTTGTGATGTGTTGTGATGTTTGGAAATACTCTCTCCTTTCTCTGTTTATATGAGAGGCAAGGAAGGACAACAATATAGCATAGGTCAGCTTAAGCCTTACAAGCAAGCCTACTAAACATAAGTAAGCCACACACAAGTGAAGTGCTCCACTCCTAAGTACTAGTGTCAAGATCCAATGATGATGTCGTGCACAATAATGACCCAAGGTAATATAGCTATGCAAGGCAAGCCACACCACTCCATCTTGAGCCTTTATGATTCCATTCATCCTCCAAAGCCAAGTATTCCATTGGGGTAGCTACCCCTTGCAAGAATACAGTTGAAGCCCTAGGCATCCCTGAGCCATTTCAAATATTTTGAACAAAAAACCAAGCTACCACATGCTATCTAGGGCTTGTAGTACTCGACAATGCACAATGCTCCTCGTATCCTGTAGGGCATTCTCCTGCTAAGAGAATCCTCCATGTGGCCATCATGTAGTAGGCCCACCATCCAAGCAAGAGATCTCAAATGCCCTAGGGAAGAACATTAAGCCAATGATCATCTAAGGTTGCCATCCTTTGAGAAAGCTATTACAAGTGTGCATATCCATCATAGACCATCTCTCATGCTACAATCCCCCTCATACTATCCAGGGGCTGAAAATCCGCCATGTATGCCAAATTTCATGATGCATCCCAAACTTGGTGTAAACAGTTTTAGAGTAACCCAAAAGTTTAACACTTAACAGATGGTAGAATTATTTGTCTTTTTCAGGTTATAATCTAGATTCTATAACTTTAGAATTATTTGTTTATATGGTCTATTTTGTAAACATTATATGATAGTTGAGTTTGAACTGTTGACTGTATATTACAACTCCTTGGTCATGATGCCCTGTTTCATTTCATGGTTGATGTTTTCTGTTACAGTTTGTTGATGACAATTGTTATGTTAGAAAAATATAAAAAATAGAAGCAAACAACAATAATAATAGAAGACGAGATTTATGTTGTGTTACCCCCCTGTTTGCGTAGGGTGTTTACCTTTAGTTTTCATGAAGAGTTCTGGGTTGTTCTCAAGGTTTCTGGGTATGTAGAGGGACAAATTATATACCATTTTTACAGCACTAAGGGCAATCCCGGGTCTGTTTGTGGCCTCAAATAGCCCTAAAACAACATTCATTTCTAATTTTGGGCTAATTGTGGCCAAAGACAGCACAAGAGTAACATATATGGGCATGAAAACAACCATAAATCCCAAACGTGGACATTATATGAACTATTCTGAGTCTCTAAACAATATTTAGGGAGTAGTTCTAGCCTCTAGGTGCATTACAGACCTCAATTAGTAGTACCAGCAGTTCTGGGCATGTCTAGCAGCAGAAAGAAGCCTCCTATCCATGTTGTGGGCTGACTTATGCAATTGAATAGTAGTTATGGGCATGTTTTAGCTGCAAAGAACGAGCAGAAAGCCAATTATGGGCTAATGCTGTGAGCTGAGAAGCAATTATGCTATGTTCTGGGTGAAATTTATTGGTGTCCATTGGAAAATCTGATCATGTTCCTGTGTAGAGGCAGCCTTATTTTCAATTCTGGGTGTCCTTTAGGCGTCATTTCATGTGCAACAGTCTAAGCATCAGCCAACATGTGACTTGAAAATGATTTTCAATAGTCTAGATCTAAAAAGAAGTTCATGGATTAAAATATCATTGGGAAGTAAGGCTGTTGTTGGAGGGTGATTGAATAAACAAACTACAGGTCGTCACTCTCAAACAGAAATTATAGGGTTCATCTGGTAGCAACCAACAAAGCATTGATCAACATTCCTTCTTGTGGTCTGTTTGAATACTCTTGGAGATGCATTTGAAGAGTTTGCATGCCTATTGAAGAGGTTTATTTGTTGTTCCTATCCTTTTGAATCTTTGAGGTTGATCTGAATCACCTTCTAGAGGAGCTGCAACCTTGGGATAACCTTGTAGGGTGGTCAAATCAGTGTGTGTTGCAGAGTATGGATCAGCTAAGACAAGCTTTTGGAAAAACGTCCTGCTATATTCATGCTTCATTAGGGTAGCGCTGATATCCTTGGGAGGCTTCTCAGCAAGGTTTATCATTTACCCATTGTTTCAGCAGTTAACTTCTTCTTTGAGAGGGATCGTTGCATCTTGAGTATTAATCTGTGCCGAGGATTGTTGAACTGTTCTACAATCTAGGTCTGGACGTTGCATCCAAGAGATTTATGGCTACTGCCCTGAAAATCTATGCCTTTGCAAACTTTCTGATTGAAGGACAACTATGGAAGAAATGGCAGCCAACGTTATGTTGTAAAGGCTCCTACTTATGGCACCAACAACACCTACAGGATCGACATGTTTTGGACTCTGAAGAGTTGGTAATAAGCCTCCATAGAGGAAGCCCTTCAAGCTCTGCAATTTGATTATCACATCCATGATTGGGGACTATAGTAATCTCATGATGCATGTAATGTTCACAGTATGGGAGAGCTCGAAAACATTATTCATGATTCACAAATCACGATTCTTGACAGCATTCATGACTGGGGACTGACAACATTCACGATTCATGACTGACAGCATTCACGATAAATTTTGACCAAGCTTTGAGTATTGTTCACTCAATTGTATGGATAGCGCAGAGAGAAATTACATCAGGAAAAGTTGCAATCTTCATTAACTCCAGAAACTATTTAGGCGGTATTCAATTTTTTTTAGACATTACTTCAAATACATGGCATGCATTCTCAATAAAGATTACCTGATTAGGCTCGATCCAGATTTGAATAAATTGGTCCTCTTCAACACTTCAGCTCTCTATCACCGTGGGTTCTCAACGCTTTTTCATTGTGAGTTATATGTGTTGTGTCAGCATGTCGGTGCTAGGGCATGACATGTTCTCAGTCACCGTTCGTCCCAGCGATTCAGTTACACGGAGTATTCTTAGGTAAGCCACATAACTGTTAGATAGGGAGGTATGAGGAGCTGTCGGGCATGCAGAAATCAAGGCAGAGTATTATTAGCTATACCGCAGAACTCATGAACAAAGGAAGAGCAGTCGGGGAGGGATGGCAGTCGGGCTTGCATACTGGCCAGAGGTTTTGTTCTTTGCTGTGCATTTTGAGGTTTTGTTCTTTGCGGTGCATTTTGATTTTGAGTTTTTTTATGATTTTGTGTTTTTTTTATGATTTTGTTTTTTTTTTATTAATTTTTATTTTAATGTTATTTTTAGTATGTGTTTTTATTGTGCTTTTTACATGTAGGTTTTAGAGGGCCAAATATTTTTATTTTTCATTACTAGAATTTAGGTATATAAATTGTAATTTTGGAGTGATGATGATGATGGTAATGATATTTTATATATGTGAATTTATTTAATACCATTGATGATGGCAATAATGTTTTATGTATGTGACTTTATTTAATATGGTGATGAAGACAAGGATGATGATGAAGATGATGACTATGTGGCGTCCCGATTCTACAAGCAATATGGAATGTTACTCGACTTCTCCGTTTCTGCCTTTTGATGAAGAAGTTCATGTGGTGGATCCTCTTATAGTTATAAATTATTGCAACTAACCATGGACATGTTCAGCCTCAATATAGGGCTCATGATATAGGTCTCAATTTAAAAGGATATCCACCCTTGAGGAAAACTAAATATATCAAGATGCCCTATTTGACATGGTTAACAAACCCACACTTTTGGGATCATCATTAAAGAGTTGAATTTATTGCAATTGATCTACCCATAAATCAACGAAGATATGTGTCCATATTTCTCAAGGAACAATTACATTTGTATTGATCTTTCTGAGTCTACAAATCCGCAGAAATATCAACAATAAGGGTTGCTTAACGAAGAACAAATTTTAAAAATTGTTGTTTTCCTACCATGAATCAACAATGTCCTCCATTCCAATGGGAACCCCCAATTGGTACCAGGCACCACATATTTCCTACTTAAACTAGTTCTTAGCCAATCTCTATATTATTTCACAAGTCAACCATGCTTTAGTACCTCCCATGTTATACCATCCAAGTTAAGTTCCAAAACCCAAACCACATTGGGCTCAACACCCAATCCAACTCCTAATCATGTGTCGTGTGAGCTGACAACCAAGTATAATGTGCACAATGCATCTCAACCTTGTCTCTCTCTCTAATGTGGGTCCTTAGATGTTTGATGGTATATGGTATACACTTATTTGACATAAATTTTTAAACCACCTGCTCAAGGCCAAGGGAATCAATTTAGAGCCACCATGTTGCTCAATGCCCCCATTGAGTTAAGTTCTAGAAAAAGTTGTTGTATGTTGTACAATGATACACCTTGACTGCTTGAAGTATAATACAAGGTTGGCCTCGATGTCCAACTTGATTCTCTATGCAATGAAGATGGGAATAGAGCAGGGTGACACAAAGAATGCAGAGAAAACACATTAAAAAGACATGTTTTTCATGAAAGACATTGTCCCCAAAAATGCATCATGGAAGGGAGTCCTAAAATTTGTGGTTACAAAGATTATTTCCATGAATTAGCAAGTGATGAACATCTATGTATGTTAGTTCCTTGATGTTTTACTACACAAAGAAATTGTGGCATGCTCCAATGAAAAGAATTGCCTTAATGGCATCTTGTACAGGTCTCATAAATGCAGATGGCCATGTCTTTGTCTATGATCATTTCTAGAACATACCACATCATATGGTTTTTGTTATTGAAAAATATGGTTAAATGTCTAGTTTTGATATAAAACCAAGCATAGTAGTACATTTGTGTGAATATTTCTTAGCAGTTTTGTATGAGATCATGTTTGGTAATCATTTCCCAAGATTTTAAGGGGAGACAATGAAGGTTGTAGATCCCTTGGAAAGTGGTCCATTGAGAAATCTTGTGAGTTGAGGGACTTGAAGGCCCACATGGGCATTGAAAATTGATCGTACTCTTCTTGAGGGGAATAATCGGATCAAAGTCTAAAGGGCCATCTACATGTCTTAATAATAACCCCCAAGTGCATACAATAGCATAACCTAGCCTACATATCCAG
Organism: Pseudotsuga menziesii; assembly: GCA_001517045.1. Lineage (NCBI taxonomy): Eukaryota > Viridiplantae > Streptophyta > Pinopsida > Pinales > Pinaceae > Pseudotsuga > Pseudotsuga menziesii. The sequence continues at coordinate 278,799 of LPNX010648115.1, forward strand.
TCTCTGTCATGAATGCAAATCGGTAACGCATGGTCCACATGTCATATTAAAAATATGAAAGTATAAAAGGAATTGAGTGTGATGGCTTAATTTTCTCTTTGAAATAAGTAATTTATAAAAGGAAACATGGGGCCAGTGTTGACTAAAGAGATCACCTATATAGAAATCATGTATGGTTATGGAAGGTTTGAGCCCATGGACACCAATGAAGTAACCCAAAGTGCATTTGGGACATTTTTCCTTTGTTTTTCGATTTATAGTGGTGTCCCTTAGCCATTGGAAGGCCATACAAAGGAACCAAGTTTCAAACGAACCACTCACCCAGAACCAAACTAGCTCTTCATTCACTCATAAAGGAAGCATGCCCATTCATAACAAAAAAATTACAACTAAATGTAAGATTAAATTCACATAAAGATCAATCTGAGCCTTGGATTGGATTTTATGGTGAGCTTTAACTTGCATAAAAGAGTCATTCAAGGACACATGGAGAATTGGTCTCAAGGCCTATATCTAAAAATGAGCAACATAATTGAGCTATGAAATTTCCAACGGATGTGTATAGGCCTCATAGACTTGATTTGGCCGTCGATGAACAATTCTCTATCACAATATCAACAATTAGAGCACCTGGAGGATAAACCCTTGATGCCTCTCTCGTTGCATCTCTAAAACGTTGTTGTTGATCCTATCATCAAGCTCCCAATTTTTTTACTTTTCGATGCACATTAATCTTTAGGCTTCATATTGTCTTTGAGACCCTTTATATCTCTATCCCACATTGATTGTGGGAATGTCTAAACGTTTTTTAACATACATGTGTGTTCTTTATTATATCAACACATTGTGCACATTATATACCATAGTGGCCATGAGATGAACTCTTTCAACACTAGATTTGGTTATGAGTTGTGGGTGGATATGGTGGACTTGCAAAGACAATAAATGGAAAGATTGGGCTCAACCAAGCCCTAATATTTTACAATTTATATTAACAAGAAACCATATATATATATAACAAATGGAGGCATTGAGGACTAGAGTGGAATAGTATAGTCCCCATAGAAAAGTCCCATATCTAGAGGTATTGTGGTATTAGGAGCTTGATTAGGTGTCCTTTCGCATTGTAACCTTCAAGGGAAAGTGAATGATGTAAGTCCAAAATCCTATCCACAATACAATTGTTTTTAATTGGATCTCTGGCCCATTATTGTTATTTTCTTAGTAGAGTGAGTTTGATTTGTGTTGAGCATTTAGAGTTTTCCCACCATATTATTCAACCATCCTCACCATGAATCTAGGGTTCTAAGTTCCAAACTTTCTTTAATCGGTGAGGATTGATCGTCACAACTAAGATACAAAACTTTATCTTAAATAAAAATAAAGAGCGGTTGGGGGATTCATCCCTGATAGTCATAGTGCATAATGCTGAGAGATGATATGAAACTAGATAATATGGAAGGTTGTAGGCTATAGAGTGTGCATTATTATGAGAAAGGATCACTACTCTTTATAAACATAAATCCTATCCAATATTTTCTTAAACTCTATAAATTCTTAAACTCTATCCCTTGTAAAGTGTCATTCGGCTGGTGTTTGTTATCGATTATCTGCCTTAAAATGTGGGGATGATCAATTTGATCCATCACTAAGTATTTTATGCATGATGAGCTCGACTTTCACTACATCCATCTATTGAAAATATCACTTTGCTTTGACACCAATTAACATCTGGACAACTTCATTGGTGGTGGTCCTAATGCTCAAAACCCCTTTCAATTTGAAATGAAGAAAATATATTGAATATCGTGCCCCTATACTTGATCTAGTTGTCCAAAGGAAGATCAAAAGTTGGGCATTCCTATGTGTAAAGAACCAACCAAGGTGTAATTAACCACCATTCATACTTATCATACAGCATAACAATTATTTCCCTCAACATACTCAGTAGAGTAGTGCTTGAACTAATCTTTACCAACCGAGAACACATTGAACATATTTTAAAAGGAGGTCGTTGGACATATGGAGCGACCCATTTTGAGAAATTTTACAAAGGGAGATCACTAGAGATAGATTCATTAAGAATTAGAACATGGTGGGAGATGTTGGGAGAGCTCACCAAACCCATATAACAATGAACAACCATGTGCACTAGTTAACATCCTTGGAGATCACAAGTAAAAGAAAGGATGTTACTCTTTCTATTTTAATTGATCCAAGAACCACATCTGAGAGATTTATTTTACCAAATGCATTGTATAGATGTGGCTTGGTGGCTATTAGGAAATATGATTTTAACATCATTGAGATGACCTCGGGAGTCAAGTAGGGGGTGGATTGATGGATTTGGATATTGGAGTGCATGTGACTCAAATAGCCCAGTGTTAGAAAACAATGGGATCTTATGATGTAATCATAGGCATGGATTGGTTGGAGGTGCATTCGGTTGTGCTATATTACATAAGAAAGTTACTTCATTTCTTAGATGATGAAGGGAAGGAAAAGGTCTTGAGAGGGACAAACATGGTTGTATCCTTGCAATTTGTATCATGATTGTAGTTGATAATAAATCCCAAGAAGGGCTGCTAGATGCATATTGTGGTGTCATAGTTTTGACTCAGTATCCCATCTTGTCAGAATTTCTAGATGTTTTTCTTGAAGAGTTGCATGGGCTTCCTCCCAATTGTGATTTGGTGTTATTTGTTGAAACAAAGACCATATAATTTCCCTTATTCAATGCCCATGCTTGAATTTCATTAGTTGCAGATGCATATGAAGAATTTTTTGGATTTAGAGTTGATCCAACCTAGCGTGTCACCTTGGGGAACACCGATTATCTTTGTGAGGAAGAAGGATGGATCCCAAATGTTGTGTATAGATTACATAGAGTTGAATGATTAAGGCCACCATATATAACCAATATACCTTTCCTTATATCTATGGATTTTTTATTATATTAAAGGGGCCATAGTGTTTTTTTAATATTGATCTATGATTGGGGTATGATCATCTATAAATAAAGGATGAAAATATCATGAAAACTGCTTTTACATTTTGATTTGAGAATTGGGGGTTTGTGGTGGTTCCTTTTGGGTTGACTAATGTGCATATAGTATTAATGAATGATTGTGTCCTTTTCTCCTATGTTATGTGTCCCCTTAACATCTATTTAGCATACCTTGAGTCATTTATCCAACCCCTATGGTGTCCTCTTTTGATTTTTCCAATATTCCTTACCATGGATGTTCCCATAAAAGGTTTCCTATATTGCTATGTACCCTTGTTTTTCTCTTCCTTCTTAGCCTCAATATTTTTCTAATCCTTCCTTCTTCCATAATATAATATTAGCAAGCACCTTCCCTTCCTTCCCTTCTTCCTTTAGGGTAACCCAACAATGAAAATCATTTCCAAAATAGGCTTGGCAAGCACCTTCCGTTCCTTCCCTTCTTCCTTCCCTTCTTCCTTCCCTTCTTCCTCGGGGTTGGAAAGGGAACTAATACAAGAGCAGAGCTGGTTGCCTTACGGGGAATTATTTGGTTTGTTAGGAGAATGGGACTCGCTTCTATTCTAATGGTTGGCGATTCAAAAGCTATTACAGATTGGGCTAGAGGGGTAACTGCACTTTACTTTTTGTTGTTGGAAAATTGGATGGGAAATGTTATAAAGTTGATATGTGAGTTCTCACACATTAATTTTTAGCATATCTATAGAGAATTAATTGATGAAGCAGATAGACTTTCAAAGAAAGGCATCGGTAAATTGGATGGAAATATTTATTTTAAAGAGCTCAGAGATGAAATTCCTGTACAATCAGACAGATTAAGGTTCTTTTGATTTAGGAGTTGTTCATCTAGTAAACTTTGTTTACTAATAGCTTGTTTTTTGGGTGACATATTTCTTGTTTTGTTATCGTTGTTATGATATATTGTTTACTACCGAACCTATAAAAATGTCAAAATAGCGTTGGGAAAAGAAAATATAAATATGATGTTTTATCAAGGTGGTAATTTATTTTGGATTATAAGAAGAACTCTATTCTTCAGAAAAATAAAAAATGTAGTTCGTTGATACAAATTTGTTTTATAATATAAAGTTGTTTTTAAATGCTTAAAAAAACCCATAATCCTGGTGATCAACTTTGTTTTATAATATAAAGTTGTTTTTAAGTGCTTAAAAAACCCATAATCTTGGTGGTCAAAAGAGACCCGCTGGTCTGTCATCTCCCTTATTCGTTGTCTTCTGGAGTTTATTCATCCTGTAGTTACTCAACCTTTGAACTTTTACCAGGTAGGTAGTCACCCGGCAAAACTGAAAGCCCTTGTGGTGGAGAAGAATGCTAACCTGAGTGAAGAACATGTGAGATGGCGTGTAAACAAAGGCAATTAAAAGCAACCATGTGGATTTTGCATTTGTTGGATGAACAAGTAGATTTCTCTGCTTATCAATCCCTCTTGCAGGTATGCCTCATTAATAGAGCTCTGTCGGAGGCCAAGCTGGTCCATGCTCACATCATCCAAAGTGCTTTCAAATTTAATTGCACTAACAAGGCTCTGCCCAATAAACTCCTAAGCGTGTATTCCAAGTGAGGGAATTTAATCAATGGTCACGGGTTTCTGGAGCAAATGCCTGAGCGAAATGTGGTCTCGTGGAGTGTCATGATTGCAGCTTACTCTAGGGCTAACCATGGCAAATAAGCGTTGAGACTTTTCAATCAAATGCAAAGAAAAGGTATTCTCCCCAATCAATTCACTCTATCCAGCCTTCTCCCAGAATGTACTCACTTGGAAGCAGTGGCGGAGGTTCATGAAGAAATAATCAGAAGTGGGTTTCACTCTGAAGTTTTTGTGGGGAATGCCCTTCTTTACATGTATGCAAAATATGGGAAGATCAACACCACACGTTATGTGTTTGAAAAATTGCTTAGACGAGATGTTGTCACATGGAATGCTATGATTGTAGGATATGCACAAAAGGGGTATGTTAATGAGGCTCTTGACCTGTTTGACAAAATGTCTGAACAAAATGTGGTCTCCTAGACATCAATGATTGTGGGATATGCACAGAATTGCTTGGTTGACGAGGCTGCCAAAGTCTTTGATGAAATGCCTGAAAGGAATCTGGTATCTTGGACATCAATGATTTCGGGTTATGCTCAGAATGGATGTGTTGATGAAGCTTACAAACCCGAGCTTTCTGGTGTAACCCTCCACATGGGAAAGATGCTGGCCCTGTTCAACCGGAGTTACACATGGATGTGTTTAGAAACCTCTCCTTTGCAAATGCCAGGATTAGGGCAGCTGCTACATTAACTTTAGTTCAGGAGCTGCAGGAAGTCCAGACGGTTTATGAGCAAAGTGGCATTGAGGGCAACATGGAGGTTTAAATCTAGAAATTGCTACAGATGTTTGTCTGAAAAATTGTGCTTCGACTATGAAATATGCCATTCGTCGGCTTATTTGTGGGATTTCATCGTCTAGAGCCGTAAGTTTTCTATCATCTAAGCTGAATTTGGTGCCAACTACATGTTTTCTATTATCCAAGTTAATTTTGATTCCAAAGGCTAGTATGTGCATTGCTTGAAATATATTTCAATTTGATAAACAACTTCCATGAATAGGTGGTCAAGAGCGAATGCTATAATTTTTTGAGATATGAAATAATTCGTTATCATCCAAGACAAGTGTAAAATATCAAAGATATAAGTCCTACATACTGAAATTGTACTGGCAGCTCTGGCGTAGTCTTCCTCGAGCCAATGTTATTCATATGCTCAAGAATGAATGCTATAGTTTCAAGACATGAAAATATCTCGTTACTATTCAAGATATGAAAATATCTCGCTATGCTTCATTTCATACTTACATGTTGCATCCTGGCTTGAACTTATTGCTGCATGTAGTATAGGGTTTGTTCCACATTTGCAGTAATAGAAAGGGCCATGCCAGACTTCTGGTATTGGCTAGATATGTTGTAGTTACATGTACTTTGATTATTTTGGTTTGGGAAAATGTTCCCATATTCTGTGAGTTGCAATTTGAAAAGAGTCACGCATACCTTTTTTGGGCAAAATTATGCATCAGATATTACATTAAAATCAGTTTGCATGTAAATAAAAGTTACATATATAATAATTATCAAAGGCCACGACCACCAAATTGATGTATAAGAGCCCTTTTTTATGGGACAAGGGAGTCAAGTTTTGTTCTAGACCCCTAAGTGGAGAAAGCCTCTTGGCATCCTGCTTTGAGACAACATAACTTTCATAAGTGTTCAAGAACTCATAACTCCATTCAAACTTGCTGATATTTAAGAGGAAAGGAAAACAGTAGGAAGCAAATGTAGATCAACTGAATGTAACCACTCTTAACTTCTCTTCTAGTACTTATTCAACAGAAAACTTCCCAATGTGACAATTCTCAATCTCTGATAGTTTTAAGAATTCAGAACTTTTATGGAGTAACTGTCAACTCTTGTCACTATGTATACTTCTATAGTTAATTGACATACAATGAAAACTATAGGAGACGGTATACTTCTGTTTCATGAATCTGGAATTTATAATTGAGAACCATAACAAAACCAGATTTACCCTAAGCCTTTGGACCCCTTTGATTCCTTCATCTTTACTCTAGAAATTGTGGATCTATAGGGATTCCCCTTCTTGTGGGGAAGGAAATCCAACCAAAAGTGTGGAGATCTATTGTGGTGACATTGGTATCCCACCTTTACTGCCCCCTAGGGTCTCACTTGAGCTTTAAGGATTTCATCTCTTAAAGGGTTTGGGTGGTAACACTACTTTTCTAAGTGATATATATATTTGTATATATCATCATCTCGCTCCAACATTTTTCCTCCCCACTAAATCTAGATTTACACTAGCCATTGGACCCCTTTGATTCCTCCATCGTTACTCAAGCATGTGTTCTTTAGGGTTCTTTAGGGTTTCCCCCCTTGTGGGGAAGGAAAGCCAGCCAAAAGTATGGAGATCTAATGTGGTGACATCGGTAGCCCTCCTTCAGTGACCCCTAGGGTGTCACTTGAGCTTTAAGACTTTCATCTCTAAAGTAAGGGTTTGGGTGGTAACACTACCTTTATAAGTGCTTTCTATCTGTATATATATTCAACTCGCTCAACCATTTTTCCTCCCCACACTCCTTTGTAATACCCCAACATCAAAGTATATTTATTAAGGGATCACATGCATTGCTGCAAAGAAGGGAGAAAAAAGTTATTCAACCAACAGAATTCTACCCATATTCTTGAAGTGACAGTTATGGCAAACTGAACCATGAAATCTATGATGTCCCAAGCCACCTTCACTGTCACTTCAAGATTCTTGGCAGAATTTCTGTGGTGGATATTGAATGCTGCAATGAAGAAGCTATGCTACCATACTTGAAAAAATCAAGCATTTATGTTATTACAACCCTGCTAACAAGTACTGACTATGATCAAGGCTAGGCTAGTTTCTATCGCTCGTATGAAGTTTTGTTCCCTAACCACAAGCTAAAATGCAAAAACATTAACCTGAAGTTTTCTATCTCATAAGTTTAACAAATAAATCTTGGCACAAATATTAGATATCCATGCATAGCATATAAAAAACAATAGAGACAAGCACACAGTGGGCCAATACTGTGTAACCAGACTCAAAGAAGAATGCTGTGTGTAGCTATAGTAAGCCTCAAATAAAGTCAAATAAAATAGAAGCTTAGCCCATGCCGATACACATGCTTCAGAACAGTTTTTACTCTAATATAGACAGCCATATACAGTCATACTAAAAGATAGTTGACTAACCAACCAAAAAACCAGTTTTTTGTTTGGCAATATGACAAAGTAAAACATGGTACAAGACAACGTCTTCAACAAAAGAACCAAACTAATTTCCAAGAAAATGTCATAAACTTATAATAATAAAACCATGCTAATCATGAATAGTATCATCCAAACAATCACGACCTCCAACTCAAAGAAGTGGGTAAGGGACTACTACTGTGACGAGCATAGATGAGAAACTTAACTTGGATCTCATCCAAAAGGAGACTTACTAGCCTCAGGTAATTCCGATGAGAAAAACTAATTTCTGTAGAGTGCCATTCTAGTAGGCTGCGTAGGATATTTTCGTAGTGATGCAGATGAAGATCAAAAAGGGAATTAGCACATAGTCAATTCAATAGCACATCAAACTATATGGATTGTGGCACATCCTATTATTTCTCTGATCTTTCAACAGGAGAATCTACAAAAATCAAATCAGGAATTCAAATATTAAAACGAAGAAAATGATTTGCGGCCCTAGGCATAACCAACCAATGTGCACCTGTTAAAAATACACACAATATAATATACAAGGGGTAGTAGAAAGCTGTGGAGGGCAAAGAGCACAAATTTTATAATGTCCAACCATTAGCTATCACTTTCTTCATGGTTTTCAATTGAGAGAATAAAATCCATGACCAATGATCTTGCAATAGTATGCCACATAATATATTAGAGGTGGCATTTCAAGCATTTGCAAAATATGTATTTTTCTACAAGATTAGAGACGTGGTGTTTCAAGCTTTATGAATTAACCCCAAATATTATTTCATATTTTTCTTCTCATTAATTAAAATCGAGTTGGCCACTCAGAGTTGAAAGAATAAGACAATCAGTTATCATCGACTCAAGTATCAACGACCTGCATAATAAATTTAAAATGAGCATTAGTATATAGGTTTTTTTCGTGATTCATGATATCACTCTAATAATTGCACCCAAATTTGTTGTTTTCTTTCATCCATTTCCAAAGACAAATAAGAGTGTGGCATGTGCATAATCCGTCTTGTCAATAAATAATTTCTATGAAAAGGCATAAATAGATATTTATTTTAACAAAATCCAATAACTAGAGATACAAGCATTAGGTGATCTGTCATATGTCCAAAAAGAGCATATGTTTCATCTTACAAATCAGATTTCTGCTAAGGATATCAACCAGCTTGTAGATGTCCCTGATCACCATGGAATGGATGAATCTGCTATTTCCCCTGGGTTTTGCATCAAAAACTTGGTGAAGCAGAATATGTGGTGAATGTTTATATGTAAATGTGATTACTAGGCTACCCTGCCAGCAAAATATCAATCTTGATTGCTTACAATGGTCAAAGGAACTTGATTCCCAATATGATCAATTGAAAGACATGCCTAATCCTCTCATTAGATGTTTGAGCAAGGTGACGACTTTTGATAGGTTTCAAGGTCAACAAAATGAGTAATGTATCACTCTCTCTAGTCTGAATCAGATTTGTAGGCCACCTTCGAGATGTTAGTAACTTCGTAGACTTGTTTCCATGTCCCAAGCTGGTTTGGGCTTGTATGTATTATGGCATTGCTCTTTGTTTAAACAATGAGATAAACTACAACCCACTTTTCAAACTAATACTCCAACACCATGACAAGCTCACTTTTGAATTTGGATAAAACAACTTGACCCACAGGGCATCTTTGTTGAGGGAACTGGCAGGATTCATCTTGTGAGTGGACTAGAGATGGAGCACATTACCTTGAGCAAATTTTTTGTCAACTTCATCAGGGACAAACAATAGAGCGACAAGTAATTATTCATTATCCTAATCAACAAATACAGGGATACATTTTCGGTCTGTCAGGAGAGGAATTTACAAACATGTCAAAACCATGCCCTGGTGAAATATATGCACAGTTAGAGCTCAAAGATGAAAAGGCATTAAAGCATTATGAAGAAAATCTTAATCATGTCGAGTTTGTAGAAAAGGGCGCCCTAAAAAGGATTAAAAGGTACGGGTTGAGGGTGTAGCTAGGTGGCACTTACAGTTCATTGCACAAAGTAGAAGTGACAACCAAAACAAAACATAGTTAACTAAAAGTTGGCTTCAATGTTATTTTTAGACTCATGCAAGCAGGAGGGAAACAACATTCACATAGGATAAGGATGCATGCATCACTTGGTTGTTATCTTAGCTATCATTCATGCAAGGAGGCACAACTAAGGAAATACTTCTGTGCTATTTTGGAACAACGGTTAGACTGATGACTTTCAGCTCCCCCTCCTTACATAAAATAGAACACCCTCTTATAATACAAAATTAATGTAAAATATGACGCACAACATAGAATGCTCCTCACTGCAATATCAATGTGAGACAAAAGTTAGTTTTGCAAAAAACGTGAAAGCAAGGTAGTCTGTTTGTGACCACCTGACTTGGAAATGCACATTGCAATGTTGCATGCTACAACATTGAGGCTTTGAGCTCATGGAGAAGAAATTGAGTGTGATGGCTTAATTTTCTCTTTGAAATAAGTAATCTATAAAAGGAAACATGGGGCCAGTGTTGACTAAAGAGATCACCTATATAGAAATCATGAATGGTTATGGAAGGTTTGACCCCATGGACCCCAATGAAGTAACCCAAAGTGAATTTGGGACATTTTTCCTTTGTTTTTTCGATTTATTGTGGTGTCCCCTAGCCATTGGAAGGCCATACAAAGGAACCAAATTTCAAATGAACCACTCACTTGAAACCAAACTATCTCTTCATTCACTCAGAAAGGAAGCATGCCCATTCATAACAAAAAAACTACAACTAAATGTAAGATTAAATTCACATAAAGATAAATCTAAGCCTTGGATTGGATTTTATAGTGAGCTTTAACTTGCATAAAAGAGTCATTCAAGGGCACGTGGAGAATTGGTATCAAGACCTAGATCTAAAATTGAGCAACATAATTGAGCTATGAAATTTCCAATGGATGTGTATAGGCCTCATAGACTCGATTTGGTCGTCGACGAATGATGCTCCATCACAATATCAACGATTAGAGCACATGGAGGATAAGTCCTTGAAGCCTCTCCCGATGCATCTCTGAAACATTGTTGTTGATCCTATTGTCAAGCTCCCAATTTTTTTACTTTTGGATGCACATTAATATTTAGGCTTCATATTGCCTTTGACGCCCTTTATATCTCTATCCCACATTGATTGTGGGAATGTCTAAACTTTTGTTTACATACATGTGTGTTCTTTATTATATCAACACATTGTGCACATTATGTACCATAGTGGCCATGAGATGAACTCTTTCAACACTAGATTTTGTTATGAGTTGTGGTTGGATATGGTGGACTTGCAAAGACAATAAATGTAAAGGTTGGGCTCAGCCAAGCCCTAATCTTTTACAATTTATTTTTACAAGAAACCATATATATAACAACTGGAGGCACTAAGGACTAGAGTGGAATAGTATAGTCCCCATATAAAAGTCCCATATCTAGAGGTATTGTGGTATTAGGAGCTTGATTAGGTGTCCTTTCGCATTGTAACCTTAAAGGGCATGTGAATGATGTAAGTCCAAAAGCCTATCCACAATACATTTTTTTTTAATTGGATCTCTGACCCATTATTGTTATTTTCTTAGTAGAGTGAGTTTGATTTGTGTTGAGCATTTAGAGATTTCCCACCATATTATTCAACCATCCTCACCATGAATCTATGGCTCTAAGTTCCAATCTTTATTTAATCACCGAGGATTGATCCTCACAACTAAGATACAAAACTTTATCTTAAACTAAAATATAGAGCGGTTGGGGGATTCATCCCCGATAGTCATAGTGGATAGTGGTAGGAGATGATACGAAACTAGATAATATGGAAGGTTGTAGGTTTTAGAGTGTACATTATTATGAGAAAGGATCACTACTCTTTATCAACATAAATCCTATCCAATATTTTCTTAAACTCTATAAATTCTTCACTAATTGACAAAAAAATTTCAACCACAAACAATTTTCAACACATATTGACCTTGGAAAATCTACTTCAAGAAAAATATAACGATGGGTTGGCTTCGACTACGTTTTAATGATTCTTTTAAAAGAGGAGAATTATATATTAAAACAACTCCAGTGAATACAGAATATTGTGTAAGTGAATCTAGTTTCTATAACATTTTTTTCCTCTATCTTGGCTTGCAATCTTCATTTAGAATGGGAATTGGCTAGACTCCAAGCCTGCTTAATTCTACTAGTTTTAGTTCCAAGCGTTATCATTACCATGACAATGACAAGGATAAGGATGAAGATGACGATGATGATGCCATGATGACGACGATGACAATCATCATCAAAACAATGATCAATATTGGTGAGATACAGATGGATCCACACACATCCACTATGAAGGGTATAATTGCCAACATGCCAAAGTTTAATGTGATGGGTTTGGTCATTCATTTTGGTGGTCGGAGTTTAGGTTGGACTTGTGGAGTATTACGTTGAGGTTTCTTACCTTGTATACCATTGCAGTGAGACCAAAACAAAACCATGAATTCAATGAGATTTGTTTTGCACCCTATTTCAAAGAGCTAACACACATAAGCTTTTCATAACGGTGTAACGAGATAACACACATAAGCTTTTCATAACGGTGTAACGAGATAACACACATAAGCTTTCACTCGTAGTGCCATGTTAGAAGGAAAGCTAACTCCAGCTAGATTTCCATCATGGTTTAATGTATTTGATGACAATGTGGCAGTGTTAGATGGAAAGCTACCTTATGAAAGCTAACACACATTAGCTTTTACTCACCATGCAATGTTTTAAGAACGAAAGCTAACTCCAGCTAGATTTTCATCATGGTGCATTATGATTGATGACAATGTCACCGTGCTAGATGGAAAACTACACTATGAAAGATTACACACATTAGATTTCACTCACAGTGCAATGATTTAAGGATGAAAGCTAACTTCAGCTAGATTTCCAACACGACGCAATGTGATTGATGACAATGTGGTTGTTTACATGGAAAACTACCTTATGAAAGCTAACACACATTAGCTTTCACTCATCGTGCCATGTTGTTAAAATTAAAGCTAACTCCAGCTAGATTTCCATCATGGTGTAATGAGCTAACACACATAAGCTTTCCCTTATAGTGCCGTGTTGTTAGAAGGAAAGCTAACTCCAGCTAGATTTCCATCATGGTGTAATGTATTTGATGACAATGTGACCGTGTTAGATGGAAAATTATCTTATCAAGGTTAACAAACATTAGCTTTACTCACCGTGCAATGTCTTAAGAAAGAAAGCTAACTCTACCTAGATCTCCATCATGGTGCATTGTGATTGATGACAATGTGGTTGTGCTAGATGAAAAACTAAATTATGAATGCCAACACACATTAGATTTCACTCACTGTGCAATGATTAAGGACGAAATCTAACTCTAGTTAGATTTCCATCACGGTGCAATGCGATCGATGACGATGTGGTTGTGTTAGATGGAAAACTACCTTATGAAAGCTAACACACATTATCTTTCACTCATCGTGTCACGTTGTTAAAATGAAATCTAACTCCAACTAGATTTCCATCATGGTGTAATGGATTTAATGACAATGTGGTTGTGTTAGACGGAAAACTTCCTTACGAAAGCTAACACACATTAGCTATTACTCACCGTGCAACGTTTTAAGAACGAAAGCTAACATGATGCATTTTTGATTAATGACAATGTGGTTGTGCTAAATGGAAAACTACATTATGAAAGAAAACAAACATTATATTTCACTCACCGTGCAACGATTTAAGGTTGAAAGTTAACTCTAGCTAGATTTTCATCATGGTACAATTTGACAATGTGGTTGTGTTAGATGGAAAACTACTTTATGAAAGCTAACACACATTAGCTTTCACTTATCGTGCCATGTTGTTAAAAATAAAGCTAACTCCAGCTATATTTTTCGTAATGGTGTAATGAGCTAACACACATAAGCTTTCACTCATAGTGCCATGTTAGAATGAAAGCTAACTCCAGTTAGATTTCCATAATGGTGTAATGTATTTGATGACAATGTGGCAGTGTTAGATGAAAAACTACCTTATGAAAGCTAACACACATTAGCTTTTACTCACCGTGCAAGGTTTGAAGAACGAAAGCTAACGACGGCTAGATTACCATCATGGTGCATTGTGATTGATGACAATGTGGTTGTGCTAGACGAAAAAATATACTATGAAAGCTTACACACATTAGATTTCAATCACAGTGCAACGATTTAAGGATGAAAGCTAACTTCATCTATATTTCCCAACACATTGCAATGTGATTGATGATAATGTTGTTTTGTTACATGGAAAACTACCATATCAAAGCTAACACACATTATCTTTCACTCATCATGCCATGTTGTTAAAATGAAAGCTAACTCCAGCTAGTTTTTCATCATGGTGTAATGACCTGACACACATAAGATTTCCCTTACAGTGCCATGTTGTTAGAATGAAAGCTAACTCTAGCTAGATTTTCATCATGGTGTAATGTATTTGATGACAATGCAACTCTATTAGACGGAAAACTACCTTATGAAGGCTAACATATAATATCTTTACTCACCCTACAATTTTTTAAGAATGAAAGCTAACTCTAGCTAGATTTCCATCATGGTGCATTGTGATTGATGACAATGTGGTTGTGCTAGATGAAAAAATACACTATGAAAGCTTACACAGATTAGATTTCATTAATTGTGAAATGGTTTATGGATGAAAGCTAACTCCATCTAGATTTTCAACACGGTGCAATGTGCTTGATGACAATGTGGTTGTGTTACATGGAAACATACCTTATGAAAGCTAATACACATTAGATTTCACTTATCGTTCCATGTTGTTAAAAGAAAAGCTAACTCCAGCTAGATTTTCATCATGGTGTAATAAGCTAACACACATAAGCTTTCCCTTACAGTGCCATGTTGTCAAAAGGAAAGCTAACTACAACTAGATTTTCATCACGGTGTAATGTATTTGATAACAATTTGGTTGTGTTAGATGAAAAACTACCTTATCAAAGCTAACATACATTAGCTTCACTGACCGTGCAATGTTTTAAGAACAAAAGCTAACTCTAGATAAATTTCCATCATGGTGCATTGTGATTGATGACAATGTGGTTGTGCTATATGGAAAACTACATTATGAAAGCTAACACACATTAGATTTCACTCATCGTGCAATGATTTAAGGACGAAAGATAACTCCAGCTAGATTTCTATCACAGTGCAATGTGATCAATGACGATGTGGTTGTGTTAGATGGAAACTACCTTATGAAAGCTAACACATATTAAATTTCACTCATCGTGCAATGTTGTTAGAAGAAAATCTAACTCTAGCTAGATTTGCATCATGGTGTAATGTATTTGATGACAATGTAGCTGTGTTAGATGGAAAAACACCTTACGAAAGCTAACACAGATTAGCTTTTACTCATCGTGCAACGTTTTAAGAATGAAATATAACTATAGCTATATTTCCAACATGGTGCATTTTGATTGATGACAACATGGTTGTGCTAAATGAAAAACTACATTCTGAAAGCTAACACACATCAGATTTCACTCACCGTGCAACGATTTAAGATTGAAAGCTGATTCCAGCTAGATTTCCATCATGGTGTAATGTGACAATGTGATTGTGTTAGATAGAAATCTACCTTATGAAAGCTAACACACATTAGCTTTCACTCATCCCGCCATGTTGTTAAAAAGAAAGCTAACTCCAGTTAGATTTTCATAATGGTGTAATAAGCTAATACACATAAGCTTTCACTCATAGTGCCATGTCAGAAGGAAAGCTAACTTTAGCTATATTTCCATCATGGTGTCATGTATTTGATGACAATGTAGCTGTGTTAGATGGATAACTACTTTATGAAAGCTAACAGACATTAGGTTTTACTCACCGTGTAATTTTTTAAGAATGAAAACTAACTCTAGTTAGATTTCCATCATGGTGCATTGTGATTGATGACAATGTTGTTGTGCTAGATGAAAAACTACACTATGAAAGCTTAAACACATTAGATTTCACTCATCGTGCAACGATTTAAGGATAAACGCTAACTTCATCTAGATTTCCAACACAGTGCAATGTGATTGATGACAATGTGGTTGTGTTACATAGAAAACTACATTATGAAAGTTAATACACGTTAGCTTTCACTCATTGTGCCATGCTATTAAAGGAAAGCTAACTCCAGTTAGATTTCCATCATGGTGTAATCAGCTAACACACATAAGCTTTCCCTTATAGTGCCATGTTGTTAGAAGGAAAACTAACTCCAGCTAGAATTCCAATGTAATGTATTTGATGAAACTATGGCTGTGTTAGATGGAAAACTACCTTATGAAGGCTAACAAACATGAGCTTTACTCACTGTGCAATGTTTTAAGAACGAAAGCTAATTCCAGCTAGATTTCCATGATGGTGCATTGTGATTGATGATAATGTGGTTGTGCTGGATGGAAACATACACTATGAAAGCTTACACACATTAGATTTTACTCACCGTGCAACGATTTAAGGATGAAAGCTAACTCCAGCTAGATTTTCAACACAGTGCAATGTGATTGATGACAGTGTGGTTGTGTTACATGGAAAATTACCTTATGAAAGCTAACACACATTAGCTTTCACTCATTGTGCCATGTTGTTAAAATGAAAGCTAATTCCAGCTAGATTTCCATCATGGTGCAATGAGGTAACACACATAAGCTTTCCCTTATAGTGCCATGTTGTTAGAAGGAAAACTAACTCCAGCTAGATTTCCATCATGGTGTAATGTATTTGATAACAATGTGGTTTTGTTAGATGAAAAACTACCTTACGAAAGTTAACATACATTAGCTTTAATCACCGTTCAATGTTTTAAGGACGAAAGCTAACTCTAGCTAGATTTCCATCTGGTGCATTGTGATTGAGGACAATGTGGTTGTGCTAGATGGAAAACTACATTATGAAAGCTAGCACACATTATATTTCACTCACCGTGCAATGATTTAAGGACGAAAGCTAACTCCAGCTATATTTCCATCACGGTACAATGTGATCGATGACGATGTGGTTGTGTTAGATGGAAAATTACCTTATGAAAGCTAACACACATTAGCTTTCACTCATCATGCCATGTTTTTAGAAGGAAATATAACTCCAACTAGATTGGAATCATGATGTATTGTATTTGATGACAATGTGGCTGTGTTAGATGGAAAACTACCTTACGAAAGCTAACACACATTAGCTATTACTCACTGTGCAACGTTTTAAGAACGAAAGCTAACTGTAGCTAGATTTTCAACATAGTGCATTTTGATTGACGACAATGTGGTTGTGCTAAATGGAAAACTACATTATGAAAGCTAACACACATTAAATTTCACTCACCGTGTAACGATTTAAGGTCGAAAGCTAACTTTAGCTAGATTTCCATCATGGTGCAATGTGACAGTGTGGTTGTGTTAGATAGAAAACTAATTCCAGCTAGATTTTCATCATGGTGTAATGACCTAACACATATGAGATTTCACTCATCGTGCCATTTTGTTAGGAGGAACGCTAAATCCAACTAGATTTCCATCATGGTGTAATGTATTTGATGACAATGTGGTTGTGTTAGATGGAAAACTATCTTATGAAAGCTAAATCCAACTAGATTTCCATCATGGTGCATTGTGATTGATGACAACATTGTTGTGTTAGATGAAAACTACATTATGAAAGTTAACACATTATATTTCACTCATCGTGCAATGATTTAAGGGCTAAAGCTAACTTTAGCTAGTTTTGAATTATTGCAACTATAGTGCTTTTTTGAACATACACTTCATATGGTTTAACCTTAATTACAAACTACAATTCAAATGTGTTACAGAAATTGGGAGTAGTGACAATGGAAAATATAATTTTGACAAGAGGGGACTATGTTGACCTCCTAATTAATGGTCAAGTTATTGGACTAGGAAGGGTTGAATCTACAAAGACTACAACTCATTATGGTGGAGAGATGCTTAATGTATTCAATTATGGTTTTGATAATTGATGTCATTGAACCACATTTGATTGTGGAAGATGTTGATGAAGGGGACTTACATCCATGGAAGATCATATATTTGAGGCACAAAAGGTAAGTCAAAATCTTGAAGCACATGTTGAGTGTTTTTTAGAGTACATTGCTTGTTTTTTTTGAGCAAATACTAAGTTTGTTTAATTTGTTGTATAGGTGCAAATGCCTCTTCTACATTTTCTATTGGAGACAAGGTAGATCTTTCATAATGTAGAGTGAAGGTGGGTGAAAGTTCCATATTCAATACAAAGATTGGTCATAAGGTGCATGGAAGGATGGTAAATAAATGATCCATCATTGGTTAACATTGAGAAGGTGTTAAAGAATGATGCTCTCTTGCCACATCCAATAGGATTTGAGAATACACTAGGGGGTGCATTGGGATCTTATGATATTTTCCCAGAATCAGATTTGGAAACTCATTGTCATGATCATCCAGTAAATACTACCCAAGATAGGATTACATTCACATGTAAAAAGGTTTCTCTTACACATGAATGCACGAGAACAAGCATGTGCATTGCCAATGGGATCATAGTTAATGTTCGTGAGTATGACATGGTTGAGGGTGAAATGTTAGGTGAAAAGGAATTACATGTAAAAGAAAAATCTGTTGCAGGAACAAACTTGGGTTTGTCGTTGATAGGTATGCTAACACATGGGCATAGCACAAGAGGTTTTTGTTATTTCTCCCTACCATCTGTACACATGGGATCACATTTTACCATTACATCTCTTGCAAAGTGCTTGAGGGACCTTGAAGACCCACACCTTGATATGTATGGTGATTTGCTTCATGAGAGTGGAAGTTCAAGAGACACAATTTCAAATGCATTATTTCAAAACTCTATTTACTCAAAATGTAGAGTGTACAAGGATGCTTTCCTATCTTTAAATGGAATCTCAAAAAATCAAAATCTTGATTTTAAACCTCTTCCTCCACATTTGTTGTTACAGTTGGGCAATGCAGCTAGTGATAATAAGAATCGTTATGTTTTCATGTTTCTATCACTATTAACTATACTTGGTGTTTTCATCACTATTGAGGTTGGGTTCTTTCTTGTGGGGCACACCCATGAAGACATAGATGCAACCTATGGAAGAATGTCTTCCAAATTGAAAAGTAAAGATATATATTCTTTACCTGAGATGATGGATACATATCGCACAATAGAATAAAAACAAGTGTTTCCACCTAAAATTATTGACAAAGTGTATGACTTCAAAAGTTTTCTTAATGGGTACATCAAGGAGGGGAAAAATTCACTAGTTGGACATCTTAATGTCTATTACTTCCAATTTCTTGTACTCAATGATGTTCCAGTTATGAGGTATAAAGAATCCATCAAAGACATTGACTGGTCAGAACCAGTTGAGTTGTGGAATATAGATGATGAAGGTCAACCTATATTTCCCACAGGGAAGCCATCTTTCTTACATCCCAAAGACAATGATGTTTACTTAAAAGAACTAAAGGAATGACTAACATCATACATAAAAATGTGGAAATAGACTATTGGCAATGAGAATTCACCAATTGTTACAGAGGAATGGAATAAAAAACTAGAGTATTGGAAAAGTGTTCTTGATGGATTAGATAGAATCTACAATGACCATACACCCTTGGATGAAAGTGATTCTTCTTCTAATGATTTTTGGCCCAAGACGAGGCAAAATGTTAACGTTGATGGTAATGCACTCCATGCAATATCAAGTATTATGGATGGGGATTTTGATAATGTGATAAATGAACTGATATATGTTGGACCCAAGTGCAACAAGCCAAAGCAAACATTCGATCCTAGAATTGATGTTGAGAAATGAAAGATGTTGCTTGTTAGATTAGGAAATGAGGATGAAGGAGAGATGATTTGGATGGCAAAATATACCTCATATATCTTCCAGGATGATGACAGCGAGACCCTTCATGTAAATATTGATTGGTGGCAGCCTAGCTCAGGGAAATACAAGGGAAATTTTTTAGAACAATATTGGGTACCAAATCATGATGACACATAACTTGGATCTATTCCAATTAATACCATAGTTTGGGCATGGATGCCAAACAAAGAAGATTGCAGGAAGACCAAGATAAATAAATTTGGTGTACAAGCTGTACTTGATCTGCTTGAGCGGATATAAGGAGATTAGGTGGAGATGATCCATGAATGTAATTTTGCTTTTTGAATGACTTTTAGTATACATGAAGAAACTTTTTCAATGTTTGTAGTATAATAAATACTCTTCAAGCTACTTTTTGAGGAATTTTATATTATTTACTGCATATATGAAAATTTCACTTCAAGTTCATTGTTAATTAATGTGATGATACTTTATGCGAATTAGATAACACCATTCAAATTTTAAATTTTAAATTTGTCTTTTAGATCAACACAACATCTCACTATATCAATTGTGCATAATTATATTTATTAATGCATGTACAAAACCCTTACCTTATTTATTATTAGCTTTTGCTCACTCTCTTCAATACCACTTTGAGCTTTTCATTTTGTTCCCCTGATGATTGGTGGAGTGTCCACTCGAAACGTAGGGACGTTTCAACACACAATTTAATTCCATAAACTCTCTTTGTCATTATGATTAACTGTGGAAATCTTTGTCATCAAGTTGTACTTGAGCTGCTTGAGAAAATATAAGGAGATTAGGTGGAGATGATTCATGAATGTAATTTTGCTTTTTGAATGACTAATTAATATACGTGAAGAAAAAGTTGCCAATGTTTGTAGTATATCAAATATTCTCTTCAAGCTACCTTTTGAGGAATTTTATATTATTTGCTACATATATGAAATTTTTGGTTCAAATTCAATGTTAATTCATGTGATGATACTTTATGTGAATGCACCTTAAAACATCTTATAGACTTGCTTTGTGAATAAATGTAAGGAACTTGCAATAAGGTTGGAAGTCAATTTTCCCTATTATTCGTTGTTATAGTTGATATAAATTTAATTGTACTACTATGTTGCATTCAAATTCATAATTATATTTTCTCGTGTAGACTTTAAACTGGTGCCAACTTTGTACTAGTATATTAACTTATACTCAATAAATACAGTACTAACATTTTGAGTGTGCATGTTTTATTAGTTTGTCATCATTGTGATTGATTTTTTGGATTAAACTGTGTGAACGTTTTTCAGACCAATGTTTTGAGTGGACACTCCACCCATGCTTGTTAGGGAAACCATGGAAAACTCATTGTGGACTGAAAATATTTCACATAACTTAATCTAGAAAATCAATCATTAAGTAGTAACATCATGTTAGCTTTAATTCATGTTAGACATTATCGTCAAATACATTGCATCATAAAGACAATTTAATCTATGTGAGATTTAATGCTGATCGTAATGCACTGCATGTAATATAAGTATTATGGATGGATATTTTGATAATGTGACGGGTGAACTAGTATATGTCGGACCCAAGTGCAACAAGCTAAAGCCAAGATTCAATCCTATGATTGAAGTTGAGAAAGGAAAGATGTTGCTAGTTCGATCATGAATTGAGGATGAAGGAGAGATGATTTGGATGGCAAAAACCACCTCATATATCTTGCAGAATGATTAAAGTGAGACTCTTCATGTAAATGTTGATTGATGGAAGCCTAATTCAGTGAAATACAAGGGAAAATTTTAGAACAATATTGGGTACCAAACCTTGATGACACATGACTTGGATCTATTCTAGTTAATACCATAGTTTGGGCATGGATGCAAAATAAATAAGATTGCAAGAAGACTACGCTAAATAAATATGGTGTACAAGTTGTAATTGATTTGTTTGACTGAATATAAGGAGATTAGGTAGAGATGATTCATGAATGTAATTTTCTCTTTGAACAAGTTATTAATGTACTAGAAGAAACACTTTTCAATGTTTGTTGTATATCAAATATTCTCTTTAAGCCTTTTTTTGAGGAATTTTAAATTATTTACTAATATGAAAATTTTGGTTCAACTTCTATGTTAACTCATGTGATGGTACTTTATGTGAATTAGATAACACCATTCAATTTTTAACTTTTCAATTTGTTTTTTACATAAACGCAACATGTCACTATATCAAATGTGCATAATTATATTCAATAATCAATCTTAAAACATCTTCTAGACATCCTCTATGAATAAATGTAAGGCACTTGCAATAAGGTTTTAAGTGACTTTCCCTATTATTTGTTATTATAATTGATATAAATTTGATTGTTCTACTCTGTTGCACTCTAATTAATATTATATTTTCTTCTGTAGAGTTTAAAGTGGTGCGAACTTTGTACTAATGCAATATCTTATACTCAACAAAGACAAAGTAGTAACATTTTTAGAGTGCAGGCTTTCACAGTTTGTCATCATTGTGAATGAGTTTTTGGATTAAGTTGTCAGTGAGTTTTTCAAACCAACATTTCAAGTGGGAACTCCATGCATGATCGTCGAGGGAACAATGTAAAATTCATTATGGTTTGAAAATCTTTCACATAGCTTAATCTCGAAAATCAATATCCAAGTATTAACATTTAATGTCAATACTACATAAGTTAATAATAGTCACAACACAATATTAATATGTTGTTAAATAACTTTATATTATGTAAGAAATTTCTTACACAAATTATTAATAATTCACTAGTCAAATATTGATGACTTTTGTTTTAATACGTAAATATAAATATTAATGATAATCAAAGTATATCATTAAATACATTTATAGGTAAAATTTCTCACATAAATATGCTATTCTTAAAATCAACATTCATCAACTTAGTTTTTTAATACACCACCACCACCACCAACAATAATAATAAATTATGTCTCTAATTCATAATTTATTTTCGTCATTACTAAGATAAAACCCATTTTACTCTAAGTCATAAAATATTTTCTCGTCCACTATCAAGTGCTGCCAACTTCCAAAAATAAAACATCATAATAAAAAAAAATTAGAACTCAACCTAGACACATTAGTTAACATAAATTCAATTAAATGAAATTCCAAGCTAATAATAGCAACACACATTGATTATTAATGCCATTAAATAACTTTAATAATAATATGTAAAAAATCTTCTACAATCTATTTTTCGTGATATAATCATTGATCTTAAATTATATTATAAAATATAAATAATAGTAATATAAATAAATTATATTTCTATTCTAACTTATAATTGATTTTGATCGTTAAAATAATAAACTTAGCATAGTAACACTTAATATATAATAGTTTTTCTTGTCACTTGTAAAATGTTGCCAACCTTCTAATACATTACAAAATGATACTCAACACATACAATATTACTTGTTATGTTGAGAATTAAAATTGTTACAATAACAAACACATTTGTATTATGCCATTAAATAGTTTTTAAATGGGTCATTCTAAAATTGTGCCAACCTTCTACTAGTATAGGAACTCAACACCAACAATGTACTAGTTATCACATCAAATTATAATTCAATTGCTTTATCATAGTAACATATACAATATTAATGTCATTACATAAACTTAATCAACTTACCATTTAATTCAAACTATAGATAAGATTAATAGAAATTATGTAAGGAATCAAAGTCTAAGAATTTCATCATTTTGAAAGAATTAAAGTCTAAGGCTTTCTTCATTTCGATTTGTGAGAGAGGATTATAAATGTGTAATCTAGGTGTTAACATGGTCCCTCTCCCTTCATGTTGTAAAGGGTGCTAGCTCAATGGAAGAGCACCTGCATTACAAGCATGACGATGGTGGTTCGATTCCTCCGTGCCCTAACATAAAGTAACAGATGATATAAAATATTAATGATAATATAAAGATCGTAAGATATCTATATTTTCAATATAAATATGCTCTTTTCAATTAAACACATTGCTCAAATAATTCATAAATAAATAATGAACACTTGCAATAATTAGTTCAGTTGGTTTTCCCCCTTTCCTTTTGTATATGAAAAAAAACAAATTGTAATGCAGTAATGCTATTCTAGTTCATAATTGATTTTGATTGTTAAAAAATTAATATTAATAAATAAGGGAGGCTTTACTAACATCAATATAATTAAATAAATTTATAGGTAAGAAATTTCTCACGTTAATATATTATTCATAAAGTAAACATTCATCAACTTAGTTTTTAATACACTACCACTACCAACAACAACAATAATAAATTATGTTTCTATTTTAATTCATAATTTATTTTAAGCATTACAAGGGTAAAACTTAGACTTTAAAGTCAGAAAATATTTTCTCGTTTTGATTATAAGTGGTGCCAACTTTCAAATATAAAAGAACATACTCAACAAAGACAAAAAATAATTACTATGACAATGTTTATAATTGTTGTAGTAACAAATACAATGTTGGTATTATGTCATAAAATAATTTAATCAACTTAACATTTAATACAAACTATAAATAATATTAATAGAAATTATGTAAGGATTCAAAGGCTACGGCTTTCCTCATTTTGAAAGAACTCAATCTAGCGGAAGTTCTAAATTCTAGATCTAACCCATCTAGTTCTAATTGAGATGTAATATTTCCTTTGGTTCTAATTGAGATGTAATATTTTCTTTTGAATGGTTGAATACTAAAGTTTTACTTGAAATAAATAAAAAAATATTAATTGAAAAAATTCTTATTGGATTAAATCTTCCAAGTTTAATGGAATAGTTCTTTGAGTTGATTTTTCTAGATTTAATATAATACGTATTTAGAGATTTACAAAAAAGCTCAATGTGGATGAAGTCCTTGTAATAGAATATTTCCAAATTTAATGAAATATGTGTTTTATGGGCTTTCCAAACACCCTACATAACAAAAAATGGGAGGGTCTTCCACTATGTGAAATCCTGAGCGTTTTTTTCAAAATTTGGTAAGTTCCATTTGAAGGAGACTCCTAAAACGTGGAGAGTGTTGATGTATTTGTAACTTTGGAATGTATTCACTTGTATATCTTATGTCTTGTACCCCGATGTTTATCTCGGAAAGTGTTTGTAATGTATTTGAGTCATGTCATGCCCCGATGTTCCTATCGGGAGATTCAATAATGTAGACAAGTCATGTCAATTCATGGTGGGTAACCCTCCTATTATTCAAGGGTTAAAGTCCCCGCAGTTTCGGGGCCCTAGGGTTATTAGACTCTCCTAGAGAAATCGACCCTAGTGAGTTATTGTCAAGTCGAGAATTAGTATAAATAGAGAGTGAGCCTCTCTATTTATCACACACTCACTCACACTTAGTTGTAGTGCATAGCTGAGAGAGAAGAAGTTGTTGGGGCTAGAAAGAAAGAGGCCACTACTATCGGGAGATCATCTTACTGTTTTAGGTTTTACTTTTGGTGCTGATTCTATCTCTGAGGAAGTTGTGGGGTTTTCTCCATTTATGGTTTCCCCAAGGAAAAACATTGTGTTCATTGTCTCTTGTGTTTGATTGTTGTGCTTGTTATTCTCTCAGTTAAAGATCCTAATATAATGCTAACTTAAATGATAAAAATCTAATAGAGAGTGCTTTTCCATGCGATCTGATAAAAGAAGCAGTGCCCGAAAATGTGATTAACACTCTCTTCACCACATGTACATAATACACAACATTTTGGTCCTGAAAAATCTTGCTTGCAGAGGCTATCCCAAGTTAAAACTTGGTTCTCCATGCACAACCATGCAAAACACTTAATCTTCATCAATGCATCCAGATTCCACAGCTTGTAATACCACTTCCATGTATTTCCATAATTATTTGAAGATACAATAACATCACATGCATCCTTTTCTATGACCTGGCCAACTCTTTTATTCCACGCCAATATGAGAGAATCATATTATGCCTCAATTTGATTCCTAGATGTCGTAACCATGCAGTAAAAGATGCTCATTCAGAGGCTAACTCACCTGATAAACCCAATTCAATCACAGTTAACCAGTGAGATCCATACGACTCAACATTGATGTTCTTGATATGGGAAATACTATAGTAACCTGTCATAGATAGATGATTAGTCAAATTAGGAGATAATTTATAGTGGTCCTCTCCTCCACCGAAGGGTGCACCCCCAAGATCAATTTGGATCCATCACAAATGTTCCACAAAATCTAATTACCTAACCATTGAAAAGTCTTCGATATACTTAGCCAACTGATAGAGCCATGATATACCTTTTTATGTTCCTTCCTCTCCCACTCTTCCATTGACAAATTGGTTAAGTATTTGGCTCTAAATATGTCGCTCCAAAGTCTAGTTCCGAAGAGACCACGCCATAGAGTTTTCAGACTCAACTCCTGGTAGAACTACCTCAGATTTTTTATCCCCCAGCTGCCCATTTCTTTGGGCGTGCATATTCTTTCCCACCAAACTAGATGGTATTCCCCCCTTCAATTTTCCCAACCCACAAGAGATTCATCATTTTCCTCCTAATACTGTCTAAAATGGAAAGGGGTATTTTTTCCATAGACGTCTAAAACACCGAAATGATCTCAGATATTTAATTTACTAGTATAACCATACCACCCAAAGATATCCATTTATAACACCAACATTTGATATTGTTGTCCACCTTATGAAGCAACCATTTCCAGTCTCTACTGAGGTAGAAAATTGGTTTTAGGAGGTAATATCAAAAGAAATAGCAAAGGGGACAAGGGGCACCATCGTTGTAGGCCCCGAGAGGTCCTAAAGTTTTTAGAAGGAACCCCATTAACCAACACAACAAATTTGGTTGAGGAGACGCAAGCCATAACCCACTCAATACACTCTAGTGGAAGCCCCACTTGTAATAGAACTAATCTCAAAAACAACCAATCCACATGGTCATAAGATTTTATGAGGTCCATTTTGGGGACCAATACCTTAAATTTCTTGATTTTGATAGAGTGGAGTCTCTCTTCAACAACTCCAATGGCATCCATGATTTGCCAAATGGAGAGGAACCTGAATTGTTCCACCGAGATGCGTTTAGAAAGTATGGGTTTGATCTATTTGAAATTATCTGTGTGATAATCTTGTATATCAAATTACACAAGGGGATAGGCGATAAACCATGAAAGGATTCCGGGTTTAAACTTTTGGGAATTAGTGGAATATACATTGAAATTAAGGCAGTTGAAACATACCCTCTTGTTTGAGATTCCTCCATCAAATCCAGGAGATCTTGCCCCATTAACTCGAGGAATTTGTGGAAGAATTCCACTATCGAGCCATCAAGTTTCAAACTCTTGTCCCTGGCCATCTTTCTTAGAACTGCTTCAATTTCAGACAAAGTAACATCCCTTCCCACCTGTGCACCATCCTACTCTGTGAAGAATTTCAGATAGTGTTGAAGCATCTCCAGCCGAGAGCTTATATTGGATAATATTAGGTCTTTAAAATATTGATAGCCTCGTTTTCCAGCCAATCCCGAGTGCTTATAAATGGACCGCCTCAATCTTTCAAATCCCATATGGAGTTCACCATCCTGCTATGGCTGGAAAATTTATGAAAAACATTGAATTTCATTCCCCTTGCCTTATCCAAATTTCCCTACTCTTCAAACGCCATTCTTCTTCTTCAATCTTTAGAACCTTGCTATTATTTTCCTCCAAGGATTGAATAAGCTCTTTATCCTGTATAGTGAAAACATTAGGATTGCTATTTAAAAAAAATCTGATATATGTTCTTCAATATCAAGTAGTTCTTCTTTCAATTTCCTCTTTTTGTATTTCTCCCATTTTACCACAACTAGTTTGAGGTTATTTACCTTCTGAACCAATCCATACATTGCAGTGTCCCCAAGGTTTGGTACATTAGACTTCCAGAACTCCTCCACCAAGCTATTGAATTCTCCATCCTCCTACCACACTTAGTTGAATTTAAAGGGGTATCCCTGTTTCTTTTTTCTAAAGTCCAGCTGCAACATCCCTAAGCTGAGTGTCCAATATCGAAATCTAGAAATCAAATATACCGATTCTTCTACTATGAAAATTTGATCTAAACACTTTGCAATGGATACATCTCTCATCCACTCGTTCCTCTAGGTAGGAGATACCGGATTAGGGACCACTTCTATAAAGTCCTTCTCTTGAAAAAACCAACAGAAGAAATTTGATAATGGGTTTGTTTTAGCATATGATCCCCAAATATTGCTTGCATCCAGGGTAAGATTCAAGTCCATCCCCCCATCCAATATCAAGTGTGGTTCCTTCAAAATCCCACTCCTCTCCATTGATTCCCAAAATTCTTGCATATTTGTATATGGGCTGTAACAATTTTGTAAATTGATCTGGTTCTCCAACCCTTAGTTCCTTCCTTCCATAAAAATCCCAGCAATCATGATAAAAGGGTTTAAACTAGCCTCTTCCAGATTCCAAATCACAAGAAGGCCCTCGTATAACCCAACTGCATCCTTACCACAAAATTCTCATCCCGGGAATTATTTTAAGAAAGTCTCACAAGCCTTAGCAACATAACACATGGTTTATTGGATCATCACCAGATCCAGATGACTAATTTCGAACAGTATTTTCAGGGTGTTGAATTTTTGGTCTCTCCCCACCCCCCTAACATTAAAGGAGAGCATTAACCTTATCCCACCACCTCCTTGGCCTGCTCTTCTCTAAGGGACTAGAAAATTGGAGAAGTTGAGGACTGTCTCGCCGACGCTTTCAGTCTGGAAGAGAGAGGAATACAAGGGTTCTCTTGACTTCAACCCTCCCGACTCCCTGGAAGGTTCATTTGGAAGCCCTTTCTTGGATTTCTTTTTTCGAAGAGTGACATTTTGGAACTAGATAGAATTAAGGTGTGTAACCCCAGGCTTTGATGACTTATTAGTGAAGACGGTTAAAGGTTCCATGTTCCGAACTTCCCTATTCAAACACCTCGACAGGGGTTTTGTCAGATTAATGGCCAATACTATACAACCCTTTATCTTAAGCGGGTATGAACTCCCCTTTGACAACACACCCGAAGGATATACACAAGGATAACCCCACACCCATCCATAGGGGGTATCAAACATCTCTAGAGCCACATCTTGTGCCACCATGGGAATCTTATCGACTGAGGAAGAAGAAGGTTCCCCCAACCCCTGAGAACAAACGAAAATCCCCTAGCCTTCCCAAACCCACATCTGCAACCTTAGGGCCCAAACAAAACCTCACATCCCCCTGGGGTCTTGTTTTGACAATATCAACTGACAAGGGTTCCAAAAACCATCCACATCACAATAATCAACATTTTCATTCCACAGAAGCACACAAGTTTTAACTATCTCTAGTTTGTTCAGAGGCAGACTATTTAAAACCGAGTTAGGGGAATTATAAAGCTTACTAAGGATAGAAGACACCATGGAGTCAACAATCCTTTGTATTCCACTTGTATTCCCCTTAGCACAACCTGACAAATCCCACAGATAACGCGTACCATATGTTCCAATCCCTAACCCCAACTAAAAATTATTTGAATCCTTACGATTAGATCGAGCAACTTTGTCTTCATTTGTCTTGAGTCTAGGATAATTATCCCTTAAATGACCCATTTCTCTACACAAGAAACATCCCATTTCTCTACACATGAAACATCGAAAGGGGACTTGTTTGTAATCTAGTCATTGAGTGAATGCCTTGCCACCCTAACTAATCACAACCTCCATTGGCATCCCTTTTTAACACATTCATCTTGATCAAAATTGTCTCTACCCTCTTATTGACCCCATAGAGCATGTCTTGTTCCATATGAATTAGTCTCCCAACTCTATTGGCCAGGTCTTTGAATAGTGAACACAACCAAAGATGGAGAGGAAACCTTGGTAATAAACACCACAAGTGTTAGAAGAACTATTGGCTCTTTAAGCGGACTAAAATCCCCATGCTACTTGCTTAGAACTGAAGAGCCACCCTCGATAATCCACAAATGCACAAGTATTTTCTCCAGCATCTCCACAGATAAGAAATGAAAACATAACCAACGATTAACCAAAATGTTAAGTTTAGGGCAATAATCAACAACCGACTTCTTGTTAGAATGCATATAGTCCACAAACTCCATGCGATTAAGGGATTCACACTCAAGACGTCCCACTAACTCCATGCTATTACGGGATTCGTAGTTAAGTAAGCCACATGGTCCATATGAACATCTTGCCTAGCTGTCATATAAATGGGCTCCTCCAGTGTCTTGCAGGTCTTCAAATACCTTTTAGCTCTGGCCTTCTTGCCAAAGTTGTGCTTGCCACTAACTCGACCACCTTCTATACCCCATGTAGCAACGAATTGTACATTCCCCCTAGGGCAAGGGGTTTTTGAACCGGTATATTGGGGCTCCACCCCTGCCACTAGCGGATGACCGTCCGTCTTCTTGGTCACCTCCCGGATGGAGGGGTCACTTGTTTTTTACTTCTAGACACCATATAAACCAATTGGTGGTGTTTAACTGGCCATGTCTGGTAGCGGATGACCGTCCGTCTTCTTGGTCACCTCCCGGATGGAGGGGTCACTTGTTTTTTACTTCTAGACACCATATAAACCAATTGGTGGTGTTTAACTGGCCATGTCTGGTCTCCCGAGTAAACCGATATGAATCCCCCTTGCATCCATATTCTCTGGTACCTAACCTACCATTTCAGAGCTCGCACAAACCCTAGCACTGGATAATCCACCCTACCAACAAAACCTCTCTTTTTAAATTCCTCATCATACCTCCTGCCGGGGTCAACTTCTGCGCCAATGCCACCCATTCCAGCAGTTTGCCATCCATGTCAGATTAAGCAAAAATATGAGAGTCATCCATCACCACCCTAACTAGCTTTGATAATGCAAACCGTGGGGTTTCATTAAAAACCCTAGCTCCTCCATGAACGAAACCTCGATGGTCAACTCATCCTTTTGGTTGAGATGTACCTAAATAACCAAAGTTTAACATCATAATTCTTTACAAATGACCTTTGTTTATTAAGGAACTTTAAAATAGCTTCAAATTTGTCATTCCAAGTTTGTCAAAAATCACAAATCCTATATTTGCTCCTATACCATCTAGCATATTGTCCAAAATTACCCGAGCCCCTCTCCAATTTTTTTGTAATTCACTCCTCGTCTCAGAAAAAAGAGCTGGCTCAAAAGCATTAATGGCCGAGGCCATGCCTAAACCATATTTTAACTTCCCTCCGTTATTCGCCACCCCACTTCTTCTCATAATTCTTCTTATGTGAGCCAATCCATGCAAAAAAACGACCTAAGACATAATTTTCATGGGAATTAAATCCCAAGCATGGTAGATATATTGCATGTTATAAGCGAGTTGTCCTATGATTCCTTCCTCCTTGTTCGCCACTTGAGCACGTTGCCATCATCCACACATGTCCTTCAATATGCAATGTATTAATACCATCATCCATGAAACTTATCATAATTCCTTTGAGGGTTGATAAATGATGTGAGGGAATCCATCATCGATGGGGGGCCATCATTAACGGTAATGACGCCTTTGTCCAATTGGGAAGAAACATAGGCTAGATGATTGGCCACACTGTTATTTTTCCTTTTTATTTGCTAGAAAGAGACGTGATTAATTCGACTGCAATTCTACTTCACCCTTGTTATGATGTAGTGCGATATCCTTTTTGAGGAGGGAGACCAAATCAAAGAATCTTGGTAGCCAAGGCAAAGTCTCCAAAAACCATTATTCTTGATATCGTTAGAGAAAAGATGAGCTTAATTCCTCCTAGTAAAGCATACATCTCTGTGTTTTTTTTCATGGTGTTGCCCAATCCCGATGAAAATATTATCACTTCTTTTTCTTCAGTGTCTTAAAGAATCCCCCACCTCACACCCTTACTTTTAAGTTTAAATTGATTATGTATTATAAAAATTAAATAAAAATTAATATGGAATTTTGTTAGTTTTAAATAAGTTATTTGTACTACCATGTTATAAAGCTTGAGTGGGCCTAATGGTTAAGAATACGTGTCTCTTTCTAAAATGTTTTAGGTTCAAATATGAAGGGGAATAGGGTATGTACACCTCCACTAGAGTTTAGTAGTCAAATTATTGCATGGAAGGAAGTCCCTCACCCCACAAACAAGGCGATCTCATACACAAATTTGGTGTCTGCCTTTGTTGTGACCTTAAAATTAGATTCACTAGAAAATTTGGTGCAACTTTTTGACAACACTTTATCGATTGTGAGACCAATTTTAGTAGAACAAGAGATGAACCTAAAGCACAAAAATTGTTGGTAGTTAGACACTTCTCATTTTCATATAAAGACCGACACTTTTTGTGACACATATAAACTAAAAGGCCTTGATAAAAAACATGTTATGTTGTCGGACGACCAATGTATCACCATCTCTACACCGACGAACATCCATCGGTATAGTGAGGCCAATTTGTCGATACATCGAGGCTAATCCGTTGGTAGATCGACAAAAGTTCATCGGTATTGCAATGATTTGTTTTTAACTGTATTGTGATTGGTAGATGTAGTCCCAATCACCCCATTGTGTGTAGATCGACGACATGTTGTCGATAGATCGACGCCTTATTGTTTAGCTCTTAGGAGCTTGGCACATGTATCGTTGGTAGATAGATCGACGGCATGTTTTCTAACTGCCAGGAGTTTGGTAGACGTGCCGTTGGTAGACTGAGGGACTGTCGTCGATCCCTTGACTAAATGTACTTGGTAGTTCGAGGATTCGTGGTAGATATGCAATTGTTTTTTTCGACGTTTGTAGTAGATGTTTGATGGATTTGCTAAGACACCGACGATTTTTCATCACAAGAATGCGTCAGTGGACTGGTGAAATATATCAAACTATTTTTTGACGTTAGGTCGTCGATGGGCTGAACGCCGGTGTGTATTTAAAAATAATAATAAAACCTGCTAATTATGTTGATATCTAATTAATTGACTTCATAATGCAATGGTTTATAGAGTTCTCATTTCTTAAAACATAGTTTCCTTCGAGAATTTTGTTCCCTCTAAGAAACATGCTCCTTCAAAAAAAGATGTCTAGCCTTTCACATGCAAAATCTAATGGTACCAAACTAGTACAATGTAAATGAAATATAGTTTTTACTATTATTTTCTAACCATGTTGCTTTTCTAGCTTACTTTATTCTTAGTTTGAATATTTTCCACAGTGCTTATAAGAGAGCCAACCAATCTCGATTCCATTTTCAATGTAAGCGAGGAAAGGGAAAGCTCCCTCAATGGTTATTGATCATCTTGAAACTATCGACAAATCCATTTCCCTTTCTCTATAGTTATAAAGGAAAATAACTAGCTTCATTGTCATGGTTTAACATAAATATAAATGGGATCTTAGAATGATATTGTGATTCTAGACAACAAGTCTTCCTAAACAATATTCAACCTTTCCTCAATTTTGCAATAATGATTTCTCTTCATGCACCAAAAGAAATTTTGAGATCCCTTCTATTGCAAAGGCATTTATATACATGTTAACATGTTGATACTTTTCAATATGATTTCACAAATAACAATG
Organism: Pseudotsuga menziesii; assembly: GCA_001517045.1. Classification (NCBI taxonomy): domain Eukaryota; kingdom Viridiplantae; phylum Streptophyta; class Pinopsida; order Pinales; family Pinaceae; genus Pseudotsuga; species Pseudotsuga menziesii. The sequence goes on from LPNX010648115.1 coordinate 312,217, forward strand.
CCTAGAATCCAAACTAATAGCTGTCATGAGGGAACATAAACAAATCATGGGCTTAGATATTCATAGAATGAAGCATAATATTCCCAAAACAAATGTATTCTTTTGACACGTCATTATAATCATTTTAAGACAGGATCTCCTTCCCTTTGTATAATCATATCCAGACATAACCATGAGACAATGGAAATAGACTAACATAATATGACTTAACGGCATACTAAAACCTTTATTATGTTAATATGCATATGGTTACAGTTGTCTGTTGAATCACATCAGAATTGCTGGTAGTATTGTTGAAACAAAAATAAAATTTATCCTTTGCAGGATGAAACAAGTCATAGAATAAACCCTTCTAGCATTTATCACAATAAAAGAATCATGATAAATTCTTAGTCTGCAAAATAGGTACAATACTCCATTCTTCTTTGGAATTTCAGATCACATCATGGATACCTTTATCATCTTGATTAGTAAGATTATCATCGCATTTAAAATAGTTAGCATGCCAAAAAATGAAGGGGGGTCCCTCATAAAGGAATGCAAACTCATCAACTATCATCACCATTGAATGAACTTTTACTAGCAATTCTTGCATTATTTGCAAATGAGAACACATAATAATGAACTACTTTATTTGTATAGAATTTGTACCATCAATCTCTTCAAGACAAGTTAGTTATTTACATTCAATTTATTTATGTTTTTATTGACAATACCGAGTAACATCCCCCACAATGTGATTGATGCACATATTTTTTTGTCAAATCCCCATCGTGGATTCCTCTACAAAACATTTTGGAAGAATTACACTAATAATCTATAAATGTAAATGAATAACAATATACAAGAAAGGAGCAGATCAACCACAATGAAATAAGTGACAAGAAAAAAAATTGGAGGCAACTATGTCAATGTTATTGGAACCAAATAGTAAATGGTATAGTTGATTGGTCATCACAGACTTGGGAGGCTTCCAGTTGGAACCCACCTCCCTAACCAAAATTGATCAGTTTTGCTTGGAAGAGTTCAGAATTGACTGGTTTTCTACCAATGCACCTCCTTCCCCAAAAAGACACACAAAAATCTCTACAACTACCATAAAGGATAATTTTGATATATTTAATGATGCCCCCCTCTGATCATGAATGAACTTATCTTGGATGATTTGCAATAAATTCCACCACCATAGGATAAGAACATCGATATTGGACCTTTAATGGCATCAAGTCAAGATGTTGAGCATACCAATGTATAAACTATGGAGTATCTCTTTATTAGTAATGGAGTTATAATATCCTCCATAAGATTTGCATCATGGAAGAAAAAAACATGAAAATATTCAAAGAACAATCAATTGCTAGTAGAAACAAGTAGCAAGCTCGTTGAGAGAGAACCTAATTTTAACCGCCAATCAATAGCAAAAAATAAGAATAAAATGTGACTTCGATGAACCAAAATTCCAAATTAATGATACAATTATATCAACTACAAATATTCTATCTCATTCTTATCAGTTGTTCAATTCTTCGTTATGTTTGCATAACTACAACGAGGCCATCAAACACATTGAAAAGTGAATTCAGGGTTAAACCTATAAGGGAATCGAATTGAGTCACCCTTTCAATGATTTGGTGCTTCACAACATAAACATTCTAAGTGCTCTCTGAACAGTACAAAGAGGTTTCTCACACAACTAAATATTACAAAACAAAGGGAATGCCATCCTTTTACTCCACTTGAAGGGAATGCAACTATAAGCGATCTATAGTAATGTTTCCATTCTATGCCTATGATTGTTAAACATATATCCACTTGTTCATAGGGATGTGGTCTAGTGGAGGTTACCCCGTTAATGAACCAAGTTCAAACACCAACATGATAGATCGTTGGATTATAAGTTGGCCAAGTTCAAGAGGATTCATATGCACCATTTATTCAATTTAAAAAACCATATATCCACTTACAACTACATTTGAAATGCTTGCACACACTCATAAATAACATGCAGGATGCCACTTTCAACAATTCTTTAGAAGAGTAAGTCATCAAATACATCTTGGAATGGAAAATTGTGCATAGGTATCATATTCTGCAGATTGCACGTTCTTTACTAAAAAACAATAAAGTTTTGCATGTAGTTCCCTCAATTGTTTGAAGTGCCATTTATTTGTATCTCTTTCTGTAGCTTCAATAATTTTAGAAAGTGTCACTGAAATTGGGTAAAAGGACCACTTCATCCATAAAACATTCCCTTTGAAGGAGATAGGACATTGCATAACATAGTATTGGTTCAATTATTAATCAGATGGAAGTACGTAGATGAAGAAGTCTCACTGAATAAAGCTTAATTAAAGAGCATCAAAGTTGCTTAGAAGGATTTCCTAGTATAAAAATATTTAAATGTTAACTACCAAGGCAAAGATTGGGTATTTTTTTTTCTTTCAGATTTGGTCTTTTTGATTAATTTTGAGGTTGTCAGATGCAACTTGGCATGGTGACCCCTGCATGTGTGTAACATATTCTACACATTGTGTGCTTTACTAAAGAACATTAATGTTTTCTCTGTACTTTCTTTAATTGTTTGAAATCCCATATTTTTTGTTAGTATCTATACTTTTAAGACATGTGTTGTGAAAAGTTTAAGATAATTGCTTCTCTATCAAGTTGCTACCATCAAAGGAGGAAGTTAAATACAACTCATCTAAGTCACATGACATGAATACATGGGGCAAGGAGGACACGAAAATATGAGTATCCAAAACAAGACACCTCAAACCTAGAAACAAGAAATGGGGGACACATCAATATTATAAAAAAATCACAAATTAGTAGAATGTCATATTCCATTCAAAATTTAACAGACTTAACAATTTTTAGGATTTAAAATTGGCACGATTGTCCCAAATACACTAGGGTCGTCTTTAAGTTGTACCTATTGAGGATGGTTGAGGGTGATTCATTTGCAAATCACTTTTCCAAACTTAAACATTCAAGAGGTGATAAAATTAAAAATATGCATTTGATCAATGTTGTTCGTAATGGTTTAACATAGAGCTATGGAGTATTGCCTACAAATTGTAGTTTATCATCTAAAATTGAAAGATTGACATTTTATAAACTTGGAGAAATTTTGTAGAAAGAGAAAAGGATGTATCTCTACAATAAAATGGAAAATATGGCCATGTGTTTACAACAATGCAAAAGGAAGCAAGATGTCGATATACATGTGAATGTTCTAGCTTTGCTTTGAGATCTAGATTGAGATGGCCTTCTAAAACAATGAAGGCAATTTTTGTGCAAAATGAAGAATTTTCTCTAGAATTGCATGATCTAGATTCCACAAAGTCTACCACACTACAATACATTAGTGATTTAGACTAATCTCAAACTCTTACAATGAACATGATATTCAATCTTTACAACAAAGAATACACACAATGAACATGATATTCATGTTTACAACAAAGAATACACACAATGAACATGAACTATAATACACAATGGACATGATATTCAATGTTTACAACAAATATCAAACATGGGTTTGGAGAGGAGCAATATGACAACATGGTAATCAATAGACTTATCTACATGATAGTAACAATATAAATGAGTAACCTAGATGTGGGTTCCCACTTGTCCAGCCGACAACGTAGGGTGCCTCGGGCTGAGGGACGACAACGTGGAACCTCGCATGCTGGGATTCTAATTCCCCCTCCATGCAAAAATTAGAGATTATTGAATGCATGGAGGATAACTTCCTATCTGGCGAAGGTAGAGGGATTCGATAATTAATGGTTTCATCCTGCGATGAAGAAGAAGTCTCGTCTAGTGATGAAGGAGCCACCCCTCAATCTCGTTTGGCGTTGGAAGAGCCACCCCTACATTAAATTTCCTCCTATGACCTCTGAACTGGTGCATGTGGCCGACAGGATAAGGAAGAGAAACAGGAGGCCCTTTGGCTCATTCTCTATCTCCTAGTTTTTATTAGCATCGACTTCTCTCAACATCCTCCTAGTCTGCCTACTCATATTTCTTCGCAACCGAGATTTATGGATCCCAACCTGCACTTGCAACAACACTCATGACCATGGGATCTGGTTAGTGGGGCCAATACTTAAACTCCTCCTACTCTGTTCACTTGGGATTCAGACATGAACCTACAACATTTTACTCATCTCACAATGTCTTGACAAAGTAGAACCCCTCGCTGGGGTAGTGGTGGAGGTAGTCGTGCTCATTGTGGTATGGGCATGATGATGGAAGAGGGTTATGAAACCGGTATATCCATGCCAGTGAGAGTCTTGATCAATGAATGGGAATCTGCCTGGTTACTGAGCACTTGACCAGGGGCAGAGGGGGTGGCCAAATAAATAACTACCGACTTATCAAAAACATGATGGGTACCTTAATGGAGGAAATGATAAGTAATTGGAACTATACTCGTAGCTCTGTGCTCTCTGCTAAGAGCAAGTTGATTGAACTTGACGCCCAACTCAACACGCTGGACGCAACCTCCGTTTGTAAACGCTTGTCCATTGGGATTTTTTATAGTGAGAAACACTGAAGGGGGAAGCAATATCGCTACAGTGGGACTGTCAGTGGATAGGATCTCGGTTCTTGCAATGACTACAACGATGAACGATCCCTTTCCAGTGCTAACCACAATCACGCCGTTGATTAACAAGCGCATCCACGAAAATGAGCTACCTGTCCAAAAATATTCTCCACTTCCTTCCAAGTTGCGTGACATAACTTCAGATGAATATTTCCATGGGGGCTTCCCCATCCTGGAGGAAGTTCCCCCCTAGTTTGTTGCTGATGAAGACCTAAAATCCGGTTTAGCCTACCACCGGTTCCACCTGCTATTTTAAGTTTTTCTGTTTTAATTTTCTTTCCAAGCTCATGTTTTATGAGTTTATGAACAATAACACTTGTTGGAAAGGGATCAGAGTGTGCAGAGTGTACCTCCACCACTGACAAGAAGGACTTCGACAGAAAGAAGAGTCAACCACGGCAAAGGAAGAAACCGATAAGTGTGGTCATTTTGGTCAAGTTAGTTATGAGATTGATCAAGTGGACCATTTTGTAATGACTTAGTAAGCTTATAAGTAGAGTTAGAAGATGATAGATAGGAATCATGATGATCATCAAGAATCATAGAGAGACATTATGAGACGATGAATGTATTTTTCTGGTATGAGGATAATTGACCAAGGGATTTTCTATCTTTTGCGGTGTATTTTTGGTATTAATGTGATGAAGGCTCTATTGATGACACAATTTTTCTTCTTGTTTTTTTATGTAAGATGCATGCCCTTTTGAAAATAGTCTGATAATGAATCACGCGAAATATATGATGATGCAATCTATGTTCTTGCTTAGTTAAATTTGGATGACGTGAAGCCTTGCAGAGTGTGCTAGTTTACTGTATGTAGATGTCTTTGATGCAAACCTGAATCATAATGTTTACAACTCTTTGTCGATCTAAATCCAAGTAGTTAAAAATGTAAGGATCTGCTATTGATATCATCGAAACCATGGATCTCTCAATGTTACGGTAAAGTAAGAGATAGTGTGAAAGTCCTCTTCCCCCTACAGAAACTTGGTTCTTGCAGTCCTCCGTCAGATATCTCAGGTGAGACTGCACCTGCTTCATAGGTGTTAATGTTGGATAGGGTAATGACTATCCAGCCCAATGTTTAGGAAATTTGCATCGATGGACATTGATAGATATGTGGAGTGAACCCCTGTCGACGGGATAATGTCGACAAATGGTTCCGTTATTGGGACCATAGTGTGATGAAGAAGAGGACATGAAACCAGAAATCCAGGACTGGTTTGATCAGAAGGCCCGAGATTTTGCGGAAGAAGAAAATCAGAACCCTAGATTGACAACAAAAGATTGGTTGGGAAGATACATTTACTCTAACATTCATGAGATGTTCTTCACTGAGTTTTCGATAGTACTATATGAGTGGTTGAAGTAGCTTACTTTCCAGAAGAAAAAATTACAAGGAGGCGAACCTGATCAGTGGACCCCAAAACTAATTCAACAGTTGTGAAGGGTAAATAACAAAGCTTTAAGGGATTTCAATGTGTGGATAGACAACATCTTGGAAGGATACATTATGAAATTCCCTGTCGACATAGTTAAATCCTACAACAATGCAGAAAGATAATTCTTTAAGGGATCGAGGGGGAGATTTCTATTGTCATTACAACTGTGAATTAATATGCTCATTTGCGAAAAAGGAATACTAAAAATGAATTCCGACGAGTAAAGTCCTGGTGTGCGGAGGTTGGGGGTATGGCGAAGGTGAGGGTTTGGATGGAATGATATGACATAGATGGATAGAAGTCACGACGAGACTGTGAGGGAAGCCGTGGAAGAGTGTGGTCTCCTACAAAGTGGGGTGAGGTTCCGAAAAGAGAAGAGATGGAGGACTGAGGAGAGATCTGGTGCGATCGAAACAAAAAAGTGCGAAAAGGGACCACAAGGGACTAAGCGGTCCTACAATGACGAAGGAAATGATCAGGATATGCCCGATTCCAAGGAAGGACCAATCCAAAGTGATAACATACCTACACCTCCATGAACTGCACTGAACCTAGGAAGAATAAACACAAGCTCATAAAAGGGTTGTCTTGTGTGTCAACACAATAGTAATAATAGTGGATCAATGAATACTGGGAGAAGACCCAGAATGGCAGGCGATGAAATGAAACTACCCCTATTCCAGGGTAATGGGACTAAAGATATCAAAGAATATTGGTTCTTATGCAAATTAGTATGGATAGTAAAACAAGTACAGGACAAATATATCAATAAAGGACAACTAGCAACGACCTTCCGAGGCTGGGCGTTGGATTGGTATATGAAATTTGTGCAAGTACCGATAGGGAATCCCTAGAAGATCTTGGCACAAATCAGGATGGGACTGATCGAAGAATTCAAAAAACCAAAATTAGAGTCGTAGTATATCACCGAGTTGAAGGAAATAAAGCAGTACCCTAATGAGTCAGAGTGGGACTTTGATCAATGATTCAAAACTCTGGTCGCTAAGGTCAGCTTTGGAATGAGTGATGTACAACATAAGGAATGTTTTATTGCATCTTTGGTACCATAAATCTATATGTCGTTGATGCAACAAAAGATTGTATTTTAGGAATAATATCTGAAAATCATGATGAAAGTGGAAGCTTCACCAGTTGGAGAAACATGGAATGGCATGAGCCAGGTCTAGTCACAATTGGTGAAACTCACTATTCTGTTGGAAGATATTAAGAAGGGGAAGGAAGTCCATGAAGAAGTATGTTCTGTCGATGCCAGATAGAGGGGCATCATAAGTATTAATTCTTGGACTTCCATGAATATTTACAAGCTGGAGCCCCGAATCCATTAAGTCAAGGAGGATTTCCATGGCGCTAGATTTGTCAGACTAGATGAGATCGGTTCGAGGAATGCGTATACCTTCAGAAAGTTGTATCGAGACCAACGAACCTTTTCTGCAACTTTTGTCGATCGATTAGCCATGAAGAAAAGGAATGTAGAGCGTATGATTTGCTCCAAGAAAGGACCATGGATACACATTTTATGAAGGCATAGGAGCAACAACGAACATAAAGACCGCAACCGCAATATAACCAACCACAATCGCAATATACTCAACCGCCATATAATCAGTTGCAACCGTAGTATACTCAACCGCCATATAATCAGTTGCAACTGTGGTATACTCAACCGCAATATAACCAGCCACAACCGCAGTATACTCAGCCACAACCTAATCGACAACAACAGTTCAACCAACCACAATATAACTGGAAATAAGGAGAATTCCAAGGAGGATTGCGTGGAGGTCGTAATGGAGGATTTGGTCGCGAAGGAGTTATGGGACAAGGCCGCAGACCATTAATGTGCTATAATTGCAGAGTAGTGGGACATTACTAGAGGGAATTCCTGAATCTGCAGTCTCAGTGTACTTATTACAGTGCCACATACCATACCGTCGAGGAATGCCCATAATTGATTATGAAGTGCCAAGAAAAGAATGCGACACAACTACAACATAACCATAAATAAACTAAAAATCAAAATTCAAGAACAAATGTAGGGAATATTTCAAATGAACCAAGAACTCAACTAGCAAAAGTCGGAGTAGTAACCCGAGGAGGAGCTACGGCATGAGGCGATGGACCACTGATAAATATCTGACCGACGGCTCGAAAGAAGGTACAATTTAATGTAAATGCTAAGAAATAAACCTTTCTCGATACAAGAGACATGCTCACCAGGAACACAAGAAAGTTGCATGTCTATGAAATGCCACCTGTCTTTGATTCAACAAAGTTGTCAGGATCATCAAGAATGGTTAGTACATCGAATTTTTTTCTAGAGAGTTGTCTGACATTAGCGAAAGATATAGATGCATTATCAGAAATAACAAGCTTCTTATGTCAACAGGAGGAAGGGCAACAAGACCACCTAGTAAATTCATTGCACATGAAGAAAACAGGAAGGGAAACGAGGATGAATGTCTAGATAGGTGACTATGATGTGGATTCATTCATATTGGATCTAGGATCACATGTAAATATCCTAACAAATCAAACATGGGAAATGATGGGGAAATTGCAGTTAGTTTGGTCACCCATACAACTACAACTAGCAAATCAGTCTAGGGTGTCGCCAATTGAGAGAGTACCTCGTCTACCCATCGAAGTGGAAGGACTCAATACATTCGCAGAATTTGATGTTATTGAGATAGTCGATGAGATCAACTCGTACCCTATGCTGTTGGGAATTGGGTGGGTGAATGAAAACTTGGCAGTTATTAATTTCATGAAAAGGGTAATGAAATTCGAAAATCGCGACATACAGATCATTGTTGCACTGGATCCCCTTGAAGGACAAATATACGTTGAACCACTAAAAGACAAAGTTGCAGGAGGTTGGGATAGTTCCTACAATATTTTTGAAGACTACATCAATCCCACTGTAGACGGAGAGCTGGGCTGGCGAAGTATTAGCTCTGCATCATCGTATTCTGACGATGCAGTAGAGAACTGGCATAACCATTTACATGAAGTATTGATCAGGAAATGTGCATGAGTCACTCAGTCTTTAAGGTGGGTAGTGACAGAAGTCATCGACTTGCCGATGTATGAAGGACTACCTAACATGCCAATTTTTATTAGCGAATTCAAAGACAGAGTATTAGAGCCTGAGCGCCTGATGGCATTGGAGGAAGAACTGAAGGCTACTCCAGCAAGATGGTGGGCTATGCACAAGGCTGCGATGGGAGATTGGAAAGTATGCTGATGACTGATGGAAGTTATATTCGGAGAAGACACACACTACCAAGGAAATAAATATGATGGAAGGAATGATCCCAACGATCATTTGGTCGCATGTCAAACCGCATGGGCACTGAGGCCGAAGGAATAGTGGGTCCATGTGTTTGTTCATACACTGGATGACATACCACAAAATTGGTATGTTTCTGCAGAGTTACGAAGAGAAACTACAACATGGGAAGAATTGACTGTCAACTTCAATCACACTTTCAGTTTCATGAATGAAAATCCTGTCATCCATAGTGCGTTGTAGGACATCCGCGACAAAGTATTGGAGATAGTTCTGTCATAGTTATAGATAAAAACACAATGGAAAATAACACCACATATGGTGATGAAATTTTACACTCTGTCAGGAGAACTTGATGATGAAGATGATCCAAGAGTCGTTGACATTCCAGAATCAGAGGCAAGATGTGACATCGTAGCACTAGAAGTGTTAGGCAACAAATTCAAGCAACCGATGATGATGAAAAAGGTCAATATTGGGACAATGGAGGACCTGAAGTTCACCAACATTGGAGATCATTGGGATGATTTAATGATGGGGAAATTCACCAACCTACTAAATGAGTTTCAGGACTTATTCAAGACCAAGTTTTCTGAAATGAAAGGTATTTCAGGCGAGTTGGGCGAAACGAAGATTCCGCTAAAACCTGATGCGAAACTTGTAAAGCAACGACCATATGGATTGAATCCAAGATAAAAATAACGTGTCAAAGAAGATGTAATATCCGTTTCCGGATATTCTCAGTAATTACTCCATTGAATAATCAACCAATGGAAAATAACTCCATATTGAAAATATAAAATAAATATTGAAGATGAATTATGATGAAAGATTACAATGTGAGTGCCATATATATATTAATCGTAAAGGCACTTTGGATACCATCCATGAAAGGATGCGTCATTTTAGAATAGTTTACTAATAATTATTTATTATTTATTAATTATTAATATCAATATATATTAATATTAATAATTAATATTCATATATATATATATATATATATATATAACATTTCCTTCCCGTTCATGATGGTTTGTCCTCAAAACATACTTTATAAAACTCGTTTATAATTTAAATATTGTAAGTAAAAACATGGGCTATTTGTAAAACCATGGGTTATTTCATAAAACCATGGGTGGTTTTATGAATTATGTTTTTTAACTTTTCCCCTTTTATTTCTTTTGTCGATAATTCTTTTTGAATTTTTTTTTTTTATTCTTCATTTTTCCCTCTTGGTCTTGCTTCATATTTGGAGTGGAATTAATACTTCTTCAATGGAATTAAAATGGCCAAGGGCAATTTTTGTTCAAAAACCAATTTTTACCAGAGAAACTCTGAATATGGATGGCTAAAAGCCACTGTGAGGTCAAAGACCTAAATTCAAGGAAACCTTGAACAGTTTGGCAACAAGCCGGAGATCAGGAGAAACCCTAGGAAGGGATGGCTCTGATACCAATGTAATATCTGTATTCGGATATTCTCAATAATTACTCCATTGAATAATCAACCAATGGAAAATAAATCCATATTGAAAATATAAACTAAATATTGAAGATGAATTATGATGAAATATTACAATGTGAGTGCCATATATATATTAATCGTAAAGGCACTTTGGATACCATCCATGAAAGGATGTGTCTTTTTAGAATAGTTTACTAATAACTATTTATTAATTATTAATTATTAATATTCAATATATATTAATATTAATAAGTAATATTGATATATATATATATATATATATATA
>LPNX010648115.1:323722-431445 GCA_001517045.1 Pseudotsuga menziesii
AAAGATAGGGGAAATCCAGATTTGTGTCGATCTAAGGAAGTTGAATGACGCGAGTCTTCACGATCCATTTCTAACACCATTTACTAACGAAGTACTACAAGGAGTTGGAGGACAAGAAGTCTATTCATTTACAGACGGTTTTTGGGGCTATCACCAAATAAGGATTGCGAAGGAGGACATACATAAAACAAATTTTGTAACAAAATGGGGCTATTTTCAGTACACTGTGATGTTGTTTGGTCTCAAGAATGCGCTTGCGATTTTCTCAAGGTTAGTTGTCGCTGCATTAAAAGACTTCATTCATAAGTTTCTTGTAGTATATATGGATGATTGGACCGTCTATGGCCTGGTAAAAGGTCAAACTGTGAATCTTCGACTGATGCTAGAAAGGTGTCGACAACATCATATTTTGTTAAATTTGAAGAAGTGGGTATTTTTTCTCTCCATTTGGAATTCTATTGGGACATATTGTATGTAAGGATGACATGTTGGTCGATCCTACCAAAATTGCGGTAATTGTCAATTTACCAGCCCCTACAACATTAAAACAACTAAGGGTGACATCGGGCCACACGAGATACTACCAGAATTTCATAAGATGATACACAACAATCACTGCACAAATGGAGAAGATATTGAAGAAATATGTGAAATTCGAATGTAACGACGAGTGCCATAGAAGCCTCGATACTCTAAAGAAAAAGATGGTCACAACACTAATATTAGTTTTTTCAAATTGGACAAAGGAGTTCCATGTTCATGTTGATGCTTCGTCAATCACATTAGGGGTAATCTTGGCTCAACCAGGGGAAGGATAAATCTACCACCCAATTGCATTCACAAGTTTGAATTTGTCCATGACAGAAATAAACTACACAACGACATAAAGAGAAGGATTGGTGATGGTTTATGCATCACGAAATTTCCGCCACTTGATGGATCTACAATCCAACATATCAAATATTCTTAATATTTCCACAACATACTTTGCAAAGCCGCATTACTTCACTATAGGATGAACATGCTACAATGTACTCAACCTTTTAATGAGATCATACCCAATCCCAAAACATCTTGAGGTGCTCTTTCTATCCTCAACACTTCCTCTTTGCATCTACAATGAGTTCATCCTGTCAGGTCATCGACATATCCCATTCTTCTACATTCAAACTTGAATTTTGGAAACCATTTTACTCTTGGCAAAGCCTTAGTCCATTAGGAAGTTGTCCATCCTGTCGTAACATGTCTAACTCAAATATCTTTTGCAATCACTCCCCATGAAGCGGAGCTTCATCTTCCCTCCGAATTTCGTACTCTATGTATCGAAACATTATGTATTGGAATGACAAGTAGCATCCTATACTAATGATATTCTATGTATCCATCTCAGGTTACTATATACCAAGATCATTTATCTTGAACTTTTTGAAAAGTTCCTCTTGCACCCATATATGAGCTTGTTGTCTTCTATAGGTTTCCATCTTCAACCTTGTAACAAAGGTTAAGATATTCATCACTCTAGGTGATACTCAAGATCCTTATGTAACTGGATTTTTTGAGCTCATACACAGTCTTTTCTACACATGTGGTTCTTTGCTCGATATATACTTCTGCTTCACCGGAGAAGTGTGTCTGGTCAATGGAGTATGTCGTGCCATAATCTACTCCCTCTTTCTGAGACAAACCACAAACCTTGCTTTGTATAATTTATCTTGTAGATCCACATGGAGGATACTACAGACTTTTCTTCAGGTCTTAGAACCATATGCTAGATAGCATTCCCCATGATCAACTGGTACTATTTAATCATAGCTTCTTGCATGGCTGAAAGGGTCTGCATCAATGCTGTCACTCAAATGTGCCACATAACTAGAGTGTATATGAGGCCTCTTACTTTAGTTGGAAGTCACGTCATACTTTTATTCATCTTAAATGATCTCTCGTGCCTATGGTGGTATTCATTTCTCAGGGTGGATCTACTGCTCTCTTATATTCTTTCAAAGCTATTTCTTCTGACACAGTGTCTCTAACCCTAGTAGCTTCAGGTTCAGCTTTATGTATGTTTATTGTAGTGAATCTTGAACTATCATCACATGTTCTTCGGAACAAGTATCATCCTTCTTTTCTTGTAGGCGATTGTATGTGATCTTTCCTACAAGTCAAATGAACCAGTTGCATCATTTCATAAGACATATTCATAATGACAGATTCTTATGCATAAAGATAATCATGTAACTATTTTAGAAAATACAACATTAATCCATATCCTGTATACACAGAAAAAATTTCTAGATGCCTTCCATCTCTACCATAAGATCACTGAGATTGTGCACTAATCCCAATATGTCAACAAAGAGGTTTCATTATAGATAAGTAGCAATGGAGTGTTCTATAGCACCATGGGATACTTATCCATAACATGCATATTAGTAGTATATTGTCATTAATGCAAAAATTATATCATGCATAATACACAACATATATTTTTTTGTTTGGTAGATTCCTACTTGATCTTTATGTCCTGGAGTCTTCTACTAATTTTTGGAACCTATGTACTGGTTATGAATGTCACTAACTGCAATCCTTCTTATCCAATGTTGATATGGATAAGATTATGATCTTTGTCTTCACTAGTAGAATTCATATTCCTTATTACTTGAGGAATCTTCAGCGGTGTGAGAATGCTGTATTTATTCGACTTCTTTAAGTTGTTCTTTGATTTTAGAAATCCTTGTGAATTGGAACTAAATGTTCTCTGAGTTTTGTATCTTCACATTCTTCAGCTGGTTCCTCAATGTCATCTTTGATATTCTTTCCTTTGTACAGACTGGTAATTGTACCAAACATATCCTTGGGAGTCTACAAGGATGATATATGTGAGATCCAATGGAGGCAGAAATTATCCTCTTGGCTTTGACTAAGTCCTTATTGTGCTTTGTCTTCATCTCCCTTTGGATCTGCAGCTTCTTCTTTGACATAGTTCTCCGGGTCATGCTTCTTCAAGTATGAGAAGCACTCTATAATTCCATGCTTAGAGGTTCTCAGCTTCTTCAAGATTGTTCTCAATATTGGTACTATTTGTCATCATGATAAAAATGAGAACCTCAAATGGAAATAGAGAGGATATAACTTACCAATGAGATTGGTTCAACTTGATGCTTACTTGAAAGTTTTTATGGAATACTGCTTCTGGTGGACCTAGGGTTTGATAAAGAACCCCTAATTTTCCAACATATATATCTTTCATAGCTGATTGGATAGAAATATGAACCTCCTCAAGGTGAGTTGAGCAGCATACTCATTTTCCCAAAACTGTGAACAAAACTGCAAAATATTTGATACCTTAGTTTTCCTCAATTTCTTCTGCTAAATTTCCCGATCTTGTTTATGTTGTATATAAGAAATCCCCACTCCTATGGGTCTGAAAATTTGTTCAGAGGTATCTTGTTCTGTTTGATTTCCAACCCCATAGGTTAGAGCAGAATTGGTTTCACCAAGTGGCACTTATGCGAAGTTTCCCAAGGTGACTTATTTCAAGATTGTTCATAATAGCGAACTTGTATGGACTTACACGTGTCCCTATTTCATCTTCAAGGTCTGAAACGTTTACCAAAAAACTAAAGTATGTTTCCTATATGAAACATATTAGTAAATTTCATTTGGACCTTCCTACACTGAGATATAACAATTCTCCCTAGGGCACCTATTTAAGGTTGAATTCTGGGAGATGTTGGAACCCTACATTGGAGGGATCATATATCCTATTATAGTGAATTTGAGGATGAATAATTTACACAGGTTACGTCAATATTTTATCTTTGCCATGTCAAAGTTTTGTCTCATGAGCCTTCTCCAATCTCTAGTTATAAAGAACATCCCAACATGACTAGTTTTTGTCTTCTAGTTTTTTCAAGCATAAAACCCTAATCTTCAGTAGCTGTAGTTGTAGTAGTGTTTCTCCTGCACAAAGAATTATTTCAGGGTAGCTCTGATACCATGTTAAGTTTTAATGGATATAAAATATATAATAACATTTATCATCATAATATCAAAACCATATGCAAAAGGATCACTGGAAGATAGACAAGCACAACCACACAAAAGAACACATAGATTTATCCTGGGAAACCCTCACGGGGAAGAAAACCCAAAAAAAATTCCTCTATATAGATGTATCAAAATTACAAATACAAGACCTCGAATAGGTTCTCCTTCTCCCAACACACACACACACACACACACACACACACACACACACACATATATATCCCATGCGCTATACACAAGTGAGTGTGTGTTGAAATGAGGAACACAAATCCTCTATTTATAATCTTTCTGTCACTTGACTTTTCACCTAAAAAGTCAGCCCCACTAAACTGATTGGGTCGACTTCACATAGGAATACTAAAAACAATATTATTATATTCATTAGGGTACTATTGACTCGACTTACAATGGCGGTTATACATCATAGCTCTATGATGACCAAATACAATAGTAACATCTCGATGAAGGAATACAACATCTCCCTTGGGGTACATCAGTAAAATACATTTAGAATATTCTTCGAAGTTACAATATTTCAACATAAATCGAGGGATATCAAGAAAATGATGTGTAGAATTCCTAAACTAAGAACATATTGTACATGCATGGTTAGTGTGAAATGACTTAGTATTCATATTAGTATTTGGCGTAGCTGACACAATTGGCATGCCCCCTAATAAAGTGTTTGTAGAATGTGTTACAGTAACCGAGGTGTTGAGAAAATTCTTGAGTTCTGACAAGGTGAGGCATATGTTAATAACGTGTCTCAGGTTTCCTGCATAGAGCGCAGGTTGGGATGTAGGAGAGAAGGTAGTACTTGAGACTATTGGGTATTTCAACTTAGGTTGTTTTATTCCCTTAACATTAGGTTTAGTGGGCACCGGTGGTGGTTGTATCAAAGGTGATTTTTTTCAGTAGGAGGTCCTAGTTGTGTTCCTGCAAAGAAAACATGTACACACTCATAATGGACTACTTCCTTGGAAGCAATATCTGGGTAAGAAGTTATAAGGTACCACACAGGTATTCCCAAAGTGATCCTGGGAAATGTGAGTTGAGAAATTACTATCATTTATTGTACTCTTGTATGGGGGGTGTTAGGATTATAATCCAATTTGTCTAAGTTAGCATTCAGGGGGGGTGTTAGGATTATAATCCTCCCTTGTCCAAATCGGTCAAATATTCCTAAAATATGAGTCTTTTCAGTAATTATTGAGTCACTAGCACCATCGGGTCAACATGGCCTAATTGGGCCACTGTACCAGTTACTAGAGTGTGGGGAACACTAGTTGAGGATAAATTCCAATAACTACACTTGTATGCATCAGTTTAGGTGCCTCCTAGGTGAATCCCTATAATTTAGGAGCCACTGGGAGTGCCAAAACCAACCTCCTTCAGTTGAGTTTAGTTGGTGATTAGTCAAGCCTATTTAGGAGTCAGTTACATTTAGTTACATCTAGTTATATTCAGTTAGTGCCATTCATTGATTAAATGCATGTGGGAAGGCGCCTTTCCTCACCTACCAAATTCAGTTAGATTAGTTAACTGATTCTAACTGACTGAGGCACTGATTTAGACAACTGGAGCTAGTTGGTTAAGCTTCGATAGTGACTTAGAAACATCATGTTATCCATGTAGCTAGAATGAGTCAATCAATTCAAATTTCTCTCTCATGTATTTGAATTGACTGGTTACTAATACCATTGTATTACATTGGATTAATTATCCATTTTTACTTTTGATTAATGAAAGCATATACAGTTGCAAATCATTATTGCACTATTTCATATCATATTTTGAGTAAAATTTCTTATGTAATATTCTTGTGAGTTTTTCCTTGGTTCATAGATTCCCGTGAGCTCAATTTTAATAGAATGAGATATGAGGATTGGATAATGCTTGACATAAAAGGTGATTTCTACAATTCGCCTTTTCCTAGCAAACTTTGTCTCGTTCAATGTTGCTAAAAAAACTGCAGAATCCATTTGGGAGAATATTGGGAAGCTAAATGAGACTAAATTGACGACAAATAAGGTTTGATATGACCGAAGGGGGGTCATATATGGGGTTAAATGTATATATATTATTGTAAATGTATATGCAATAGTGGTTGGCCCTAATGAAGGGACCACATATGGTCCCTTCATTAGGGTCGATCACTATTACATATAAATTTATATTAATATACCTACAATTAACCCAATATAACCCTAATATGCCACCCTTGGTGCCCCATATATGCCCCTCCTTGGTTCATATCAAGGTTTTCCTGAAAAACAAAATTTTCATTTAAGGATGAATGAGGGTTCATCCATGGTAGATCATTTGAATGAGTTTAATACACTAATAAGAAAATTCCTCTTGGTTGTTGTAAAGGTGAAGGACGAGGAAATAGTGATCATTTTACTCTTCTCCCTCTCAAATACCTAGGATCATATGGTGGTGACCATCTGTTAGAATTATTAATCAATCCTTCCTTGACCAAAGAGTCTATTTGTTTATTTTCCTATCTTAGGAGGTCATTACCACTTCATTAGTGAATGGGGGAAACACCTGAGGGCTACCTAACACTCAATGCGCCAGTCTACATGAGTGCAGGATCTCCAGGGATCAATCCCTATAATTTAGTAACCCACACTAAGTGCCACCAACAATTGACCCTAGTAGGTATTTAGTTATGTGCAGTTATGCTCTGATTCCCATAAGTTAGATCGTTCTTAGTCATCCTAGCACCAATTTGCATGATTTAAAGGAGGTAGGGAACATTTTCTCACCTACCTACATCGATTAACTGGTTGTTAATTGGTTCAGTGATCCATAGTCGCATTAGTGATCTCTATTGGTGATTTTACCACACCGAGCTAGCTCCAAATTTAGTCCAAGTTGGAAGATTTGAATCCTATATTAGGCATTCAAATTACCCTAATTGTAACACCATTGTATTACATATTATTTACTGATTAATGGATGTAATTTAATTCTTACAATTATTGGTCTCATGTGTGTTTAATTTTCCATTAATTATTGATGATAGTTTACTGTATAACTTCTCTCTATTCTACAATCCTATTTCTCATTTGATTTCATTCAGGCCCGAGGATTCATCTTCACAAAATTAAACATGGTATCAGAGCAGGTATCCAGGCCAACTTCAAACCTCATAAAATTCCATTGATGCACCATAAGCTTTTAGGTTCCACATAAATCATGGTATTCTTGCCTTGCTCCCTCTGGATTTTTTCCATAGAAGACTAGCCTAGTGTGATGCACCCAGAGAAAGTGAACATGTCGAAGTGGAGAGTGTTTGAATTGGTTTGATTTGAATTGAAGTGTTTTTTCAAATAAATTGAATATTTTCTGAAGAATTGGTTGTTTCTTGAAGCTATAAGATGGATAATTGAGCAACTTTGACTCCCAGAATCCTCACACTCTTCAATTATCTTGATTGGAGGGATGATGTGAAGTTTGTCTTGTGCAACAAGGGTATTTACAGGATCACCATGGGTAGAGAGGTCGAACCACAACAACATCTTGAAAAATAGAAGTATATGAACAAGCTTGATGAAGCAGTTGGCTTCATGTGCATCCAAATCTCCAGAGAGTTACTCTTTCACCTTGAGGGATTGAGAACACCGAAAGAAGTAAAAGATAAGCTCAAATCCTTGTTTGGAAAACATGATGAGATGGGGGGCCATATTCTAGAGAATGAGCTGATAGAATTACAACCTAACAAATTTGAAACTATACCACAATTTTTCTCAAAATTCAAATCACTGGTCTTGCAATGCAAGCAGTGAGGGATTGACAAGAAGGATGAGCAATTGGTGCTCTCAATTCTAATAAAACTTGGCCCATAATTCTTAGTGTTCATATCTACCTTTCACTCTCAGAGATTGAATACTCCTAATTAGCAGATGTCATCCCTTGATGCCTTCACATAGTCTCTAATACAAGAACAAGACAATGTGATACATATGGGAGCTCTCAGATCCAATCCAAATCAAAATCTCTTGGATGGTGAAACAAAGAATGCAAAAGCAAGGAGGAAGCAGAAAGGCAAAGAAAAAAGGAACATTGACTTTGAACCTAAGGAATAGTTTGATCCAATAGATGAATCATTAGGATATAAGAAGGACATACATCAGAGGTTTCACAAGTGAAAGTGCTCCTGCTGTAAGAAAGGAAACCATCCAAAGAAATATTGAAGAAGACCATATATAAGATGTCGAAAATCCTTGAGTAGATCAATATTTCCCTCCCTAAAGGCACAAGGAAGGTTGAATTTGGAGACAAGACTGAAGATCATGATGAGAGATACCATGCATTGAAGGATGGTTTTTCAAAATCACATGCCTTCCTCAATGATTCAAGAGATTCCAATCACATGGTTGCATCCAAAGAATCTATATCTTCATTACGACTCACTAATAGTATGAGTATTCACATGGGTGATGACACTCAAATTCAAGCTTAAGGAAATGGTTCAATCAAGCTAGAGCATGGAGTGTTCAAGAATGTTCTCTATGTGCCCTCCTGATATGCAAATTTGTTGTATGTATACCAGATGACTCATACAGGCTCACCAAAGTGGGTGGTATTTGGTCCTGAATTAGTTGAGATATCATATATCTCAACCAGGAAGCTTATAGCGAAAGGTGTTGCAAACCATGCCTCCAAGGCATATGAATTCTCACACTTTCTACCATACTCAGATCCGATGCAATCTAATCTGCCATTTGAAAGGGAAGGTAGAACAATTCTATATAAATTTTTTGCATATGATAATGTTTCCATTAATGTTTTAGATTCAGAATCTGAAGTAGATGTTAACACACTTCAGTCGACAGGGGTTCACACATTGTCGAAACCCCCTTTAGATGCGATCTCCCTAAACACTGGCCCAGACAAGTTTTACCCTGTCCAACAACCCCTGTGAAGAAAATGAGGTCTCACCCAAGATGTTTGAGGGAGGGATACAGGAACCATGTTTCTGTAGAATGGAGGAGGAATTTGCGCACTAATATTTCTTAATCTCACTAACATGTAGAGATTCATAACAAGGTTTTATCATGCCATTCATTCAACATTATATCAGATCTATCATTGCACTATTCCATTGAAAAAAAAGATATTGACATGTAACAATTTATTCATTATGCGAAGACTTCTCATCATTAAGCTAAACAAGACATTAAATCAACAATTCACAACACATTAGCCATTCAGGTTGCATCATTCAAAGAAAATCATTCATCGCAGTCAGAGATACAGGGAATTTCCATCAATACTCTCATATTATTACTTTTGCAGGTCAAAATACATCCTCAGGTCAATATCCTCAGATCAACATCCATAAAATAGTTCACAATACATATAAAAGACAAGATTGGACATGCCAAAAATATGATCGATTCATTCATTGATATCTTCCTACTACATTTCTAACTCTATATATAGGCTCGTGCCATTACAAAATGGTCCACATGCGACCAAATACCTAACTAACTCAGACCAAAAAGTACAAAAATACAACTAAGATGACCCTTGCCGACTTTTTCATCTTGCGCAGTATTCCTTGGTCCTTGTTTCTTCTGCACTATGTGCATCCATACTGCCTACCAACAGCCCCCCAAGACAAACTTGTGGCTTGTCCTTGAGCTACGTCATTTGGATAGTGTGTATGTGTTGATCTTGATCCTTAAGTCATCATATTCCTTTCTTACCTCATCAATCACTTGCTTTGTTCGCATGTTGATTGCTGCACACTCCTCTGTATCTGGGTCTATAGGGTGGTATGCAATATTCTTGGTCACTTGTTTGTGACTCTCCTGAGTAGCTTGTAGCGCATTGACAACCTTCATCGCCAACTTCTCGTCGATGTCCTAGAATTCATCCAACTGAGTTGTGCGGCGCTGATGTCGCTCTTGTGCTTTGCTTGCTCTCTACTATAGTTCCTTCAACTTCGTTTGCTTACTCATCTATACTAATAGTGACATCGTTTTGAGGGATGATCACATTGTTGTTAACTATGCCTCTACCTCATGAAGTTGTTAGCTTAGTTGCTACAACTGCTCATATTGGACCACACTCATCCAAAATTGTGTGGTTTCATCTGCCAATGTTTTGGTTGTTTTCTTGCAGTCTTCAACTTGGGAAACCGCATCCTCAATCTTCTCGTTTCACTCTTGTTGCTAGGGTTTTCACCCTAGCTTGTGCGGATGAGCACCTACTAAGGAATATGGATTCCTTAGTAGCAGTTCAATGATATATGAATTAAATAATGATAAACTGAAACGAAAACTAATCTAAATACGTTCTTGAAGCTAAAACAGTAAAAAGTAAATAACATGAAACAATACGGTGAAAAGTAAATAATATAAAGCAGAAACAGTAAAGAAATAAATAATGATCTTTATTGGTGTTACCTCCAATGGGGAGGTTGATAGAGTCCGTTGCGCTGGTCCGATGTCGGTGGCTTCGAGCTCCAAGCTGCTTCTTCCCTTTCTCCGGTGGTGGAAATGGGCCAAAAAGAGTTCTCAATGGTGAAAATAGCTTAATGGTAAGCTAGGGTTTCAAGAACAATTTCGGCAGAGGGAGGATGCTTATGATAATGGATCTGGAATAATGGGTCTCCATCACTTATTTATAAAACCATGTGGTTTAGGTCAGCTTTTTAGGGTTTTAGCTGTTTTAGGGTTTCAGCTATTTAGGGTTTTTTCTTTTTTCCTCATTATTTTATATTTTTTATTCCTTTTTGGATATTTTTAGAGGAAAAAAGGATTTTATAGCCTTTTGGAGGCATTTTAAGCTTTTCGGTGACCTTTTAGATTGTTTTATGGGTTTTTTATGGAGATATGGTAGGAAAGTGGACAAATGAGCCATGTAATGGGGTAGATGAGGTAGTTAACCATTTTTGGGTGTTAACAACTCTGCAATCTACTCTGGCAGTGTACTTGGAACTGCGTGCACTTGAAGCTCCTCATTCTCTTTCTTTATATCTACGATAATCTATCCAAGGCGCAAAATCTTTTCCTCCTCAAACATCTCCTCTATGATGTCAGGAATTTTCTAACAGGATACTGCGATGGATTTCTCCAATCGATCTCGATCGTCCAAGGAATTCTCCTTTGCACTTAATTATACCTCTTGCACCATCTTTATGTGCTCTATTTATTCCTTTTTTAGTGCCTCTTTCTCTTGCGACTTCACAAGGTGGTCACCTATAATTGCTTCCCTTTCCGTGATCTCATGGCTCATGAAATTCTGTAATCTTACAAGGATATGTGTAGGCAACTCGTTGACATTGAGTGTAAGCGAGTCAAACTGCCGCATTTTCGCATCAACATCCTCACTTCCAGAATACAGTGCATGATGTGGAATCAACACAATACTTATTCATTTCCTTGTGTTTATTTCCGTTGCTCTCTGTAGCACGTCGATATGCAAAACCTTCTCTAGTACTGCATTAGTCAAGGATTGTAACAAATCCTTGATTTGGTGAAAAAAACCTGTTGAATGTTGTTTTAACTATGCCTCGCTCTCGACATTCGCAGTGGTGATCACAACTAATATGCAACTCACTTGGTCATCAGTCATTTTTGGGGTGCTGCTGCCCTCTCCTTGCTCATGTATTTGCTTTGTCCTCCCTTATTCAAACTATATTTCAACCTCAAAATCCGTCGAAGTCTTAGATGACTCCTCGTGCAATTCCTTTTCACTTTCTTTCTTTTTTGTTTGTTCTATAGATGCATCAGGCGGGGGACCTGCCTCGATGTCTGACAAGTCCTCGATACTCACTGGGAATTTCCACTCGACATGTCACTCAACAATAATGGCATTGAATTCTTCATCCTTTAGTTTTTACCAGGTGGTGAGCCATTGCTTCTCACCATCACAATATGCCGTAATAGGAATGACATGCGGTCCCATCGCAAAGCTTGCGATCTGCAGATAATTTTTTGCCACCTCCTTATAGAGGAATGAAACCTTCCCTACTGCATCACGCAACACATCCCAATATAAATAAAATTGAATATCACAATCAATCTGGTGCTCCCTCTCATTGATCCACCACAATTTATGATACCCTGTGCCCCTGCATGTTTGGGAGACTTCCACATCCATGCCCTGATAGTGCGTGTGATCCATTCATCCTACAAGTGCAATTAAAATGAACAACCATGAATAACTAAAAGTTCACTTACCTTCTTGTACCAACATTGCGTCCTCCATGAGTTGATTTATTAAAAATAACGACCAGTTCATTTGGATTCCCTCAATGCACTGCTCTACCCACCCAATGAATCCAAAACTACATTGATTCGACTTGTTTTTCCTTACCATTTTCACAGACAATATCTTACCTACGACTTGAATGGATCTGTCGTTAATGGTGCTAATAACATACGCTCGTTTGTCTCACGAAACGCTGTATTTCTTCTTCAACTTGGCTACTAGTATTTTGTCGTTATCCTTCCCACGAAAGTATTGCGACGTGTCAACACCTTTCATAGGAAACCAATTAATATGTGAAATCAACTCCATTATGACTGGTACCTTAGTACCAAGCCACAAGTATCCTCCATGGAACCAATACAACAACTGCTTTATACATGTGTTGGCCTCTATCAGCCAGCCAAATGCAACATATGAGTGAGGCTTAACAACCCCAATCACCGCAGTCCATAGCCCATTCTTGTGGTCTGCGAAGACCTGACCTCTAACACCCTACTCCTGCGAATCATATGGTTCTTCCATGCATTCTGGGTATGATAGCAGATCGTGATCACTGTAGGTGATATTCGTCAAAAAGGGCACAATGTTCATTGTAATGTGCACTCCTTTGGGCGTCGCCAACATATTAATTAGATACCATTGGTTCTTCGTCAATTTTACTTGTGGTGTGTCAACCTTGCGTGGTGGAACATATCCAGGGATATTAGCAACCATCTCCCCCTTTCTGGCAGTGGAATCTTCCGCCCCTATCGTCGACGACCCGACCTATGCTTTTGCTTCTACTTTAGGCATGGTAGAACTTCTTGTGGTCCTCTTCTTTTGTGATGACGACTTGGGGCAATGTGTGCCCATTTTCTTAAGAGTAACTCACGACAGTTCACCCTGAATATTGGGAATTTATTCCTCGATTGGTGTCATCATCGACAGAGAATCATGAACACTACCGCTTGAAATGATCCAAGCAATCGTTTCAACTCTTTTACTTATGCACTCTCTCTTTGCTATGTGTATTCTAATCACACTCACATTGCTCATCTCGATAATCACAATGGTTTATCCAACTCACCCCCTGTTGATTCTTATAAACTTGAAAGAACTTGTGCGAAATATTTCAAACATCATGGAAAAATATTCCAACATTTGACTGAATCTTCTGCCAATTTTGCAAATCTAACGATCTAATTCCCCATAAATTCATGTCTCGTCCAGTTGTGTCACCGCTCGCCTGGTTTAAATGCCTCATTTATTGCTTGATTTGACTCTACCTCACTTCGTATGATGTCACCAATCTCTCTTTCGGTTGCGACTAGCTCCTCTTTTATTCTCTTGTGACCTTCCTTATTGCGATGGCTGCACCTAGATATCTCAGTAGGGATTTATCTGGCTTCCATTGATTAAATTAGGCAACATTACCCCATCTAGTTATTGTAGCTACACCACACCTCTATCGATAATGAAATGAATCACATATGGAGCTAACCAATGCATTTGCAACTTACTCGGATGCTTGGAGAACTTACTGTCATAGAGAAACACCATGTCTCATTGCTGAAAGTAATTTTATTTAATCTGTCGATCATGCCATGCCTTTTGGTGATCGTTTTCAACCTATTTATGAAACCCGACAATGAATTGATATTCCTCCATTTGCACCAGCTACGTCATTCTCTCTTCAAGCGCTCCTTTATCACTCATACTTGTCGTTGCTGCAATGCACAGGATGGGAACAATTTACTCCATTGGAATCACCACTTCTTGGCCATACATGAGCTTGAATGGTGTTTTTCCTGTCAACTTTTTTCACATTGTCTTGTAGGCCCATAATATCGTAGGAATTTTCAAATCCAAATCATCATAGTTTGCTTTATATACCTTTTTCAGTGCATGCTCCAACACCTTGTTGAATGCTTCGACTGTTCCATTGTGCTGAATCTTGAATTCTCCCATCACTATGATGATGGTGTGATTGATGAAGTGAATCCCTTGATCACTCATCAATATATTTGGACACCCAAACCGAGTGATGACGTTATAAAATAGAAACCTTGCTGCAGTTGCAGTGGTACAATCCCTCACCAGTGCTGCTTCCTCCCAAATAATCTTTCGTCATGATAATATATGATGCACCCATACTCTTTCCTAGCGGGTTGATGGGTACATCCCATTTGTCAAATGGTTGCAACATTAATTGAGGTACTAATGGCATCTTATCCTAGTGCAATGGCTTCCCTGTCCTTTAATAGACATCGCAAATCTTTGCATAATCCACAACATCATTGTTCCTATTTGGCTACCAGAGGCCAACTCAGAGTATCTTCTTGGTTTTTGTGTGACCTCCATAGCGTTCTTTAGCAACTCTGACATGTGCTTCGGCCAATATCCTTTCTTGTTCATGTGGTAAGACATATCGGTGTAGAATATTGTTCGGTCCCATCTTGTAGAGTTGCTGAGTGATGAGGTGGAAATCTACAGCTCGAACTACCAATTGCTTCTTTTGACTAGTAGTAAAATCATCTATTGCTTTCCCTGTCAACAAAAAATGAATAATTTGCTCATAATGATCATCGATCATACCAACTTTAAATAGTTACGCATCAAACAATCCATCGTTGATGCTGGTTAGTTATTCACCTGTTTCAATCTGTGAAAAATGATCAGGGTTGACATTCAGTCGACCTGGCTTCACAGTGATCTCAAAATAAAATTCTTGGAAAAGTAGCAACCATTGGCATATCCCCCCCCCAACAGAGGCTTTTTAACCAGGTACTTCAATGCGGAATGATCAGTGAACATCTTGAAGTGTCATCCCAATAGATAGTGGAAAAACTTATACAATGTGTACCCCATCTCCATTCCTTCTCTATTTGTCATCATGTACTTCCTTTTCATAGACGACAACTTCTGGTTTGCGAAAGCGATTGGATGATCAATCGCTCCTTCTCAAGGATGCGCTAAGATGACCCCTAACACAACTCATGATGCATCGACATGGAGGTGAAATTCCTTCATCCATTCCAAAAATACCAAGATCAGTGCTGTGACCATGTTCTTTTTTAGGGTGTCGAAACTCCCTTGACACTCATGGCTCCATTCAAAATTCACATCCTTCTTCAACAATTTCTGCATTGGTACGGTAATCGCTGCATATCGCCATATAAACTTTGGATAGCATCTTGTATGGCCCAACATTGCTATGAGTTTTTTCACCATCGTTGATGGGGGCAGATTAACAATTATTGCGATCTTAGTGGGATCGACCGACATCCCTTCCTTACAGACAATGTGCCCCAACAAAATGCAGAATGGCGCACATAATATACACTTCCGCAGATTTAGTGCAATCTGGTTTTGCCGACTCCATTCCAACATAATTCGTAGGTTTACGATGTGATATTTCACTAGCCTGTACATAGTCCAATCATCGATGTATACTTCCAGAAATTTTTGAATGAAATATTTAAATGCAAGGACTACTATTATTGAGAAGATTGCAGATGCGTTTTCTAGGCCAAACGACATCACCGTGTACTGAAAACATCCCCATTCAGTCACAAAAGTCATCTTATGTCGATCTTCCTTCGCAATCTTTATCTGATGATAGCCCAAAAATCCATCTGTGAATGAATAGACCTCTTGGCCACCAACGCCTTCCATCACTTCATTAGTGAATGGTGTTGAGAACAGATCATGGAGACATGCGTCATTTAGCTTCTGGAGGTCAACACAGATCCATATTTCACCTGTCTTCTTATCTTGAACAACCATCGGACTTATCCATTCTGATTCTTCTACTGGTTTGAGGATTCTGACATCCAACATTTTGTCAAGTCAACTGATACGAACGTTTCTTTACTGACTTTGCGTCTGTCTTTAGTGAGATTTTTATTTCTCCCAAGTCCCCTAAAATCCCCTTCATTTCATAGAATTTGGTTGGGAACAAGTCTTGAAATTCCTACAGCAAGTCAATGATCTTCGCCATAGTGGCTTTGTCCCAATAATATCCTACACTGGATAACTTCAAGTTCTACGTCGTTCCAATGTTGACCTTGCATATCTTGAGAGGTTGGTGGACTTTATCAGTCAACATTTTTGGTGCTGCAATATCCCGAATTCCTTCATATTTTGCGATATTGATGATGCTTGGATCATCCCCATCATCAGGTTCATCGGTCACGTTGTAGCATTCCACCATCAACTGCATCACATGTATCTCATGTGATTCTGTAGGAAATGCAAATGGAATGATCTCCAATCCGACATCGCAGATGTGTTGAAGTGTGCTATGGATTACTGGATCAACACTCGCAAAGTTGAATGTGTGATTGAAACAAATAGTCAGATATTCCAATGTTTTGATCTCCCTCCGAAGTTCTACTTATACATACCACTGTCACGACATCTCATCTAGTGTATGGAAAAAAGCATGTACCCATTCATCCTTTGACCTTGATAGTCATGCGGTATGACATGCGACCAAATGATCATTGGGATCATTTATTCCATCATACTTATCTTCCTAATAGTGCTTTGTTTCTCCAAATCAGAATTCCATCAATCTGCGACATATCAACCATCCATCGATTGAATTCTTATGCGTCACGCACCATCTCGTAGTATTAGCTTTCAACGCTTCCTCCAATTCCAACAATCGTTGAGGCTCTGAAGAGTGATACCTTGTCTTAAAACTTGTCAATGAACTCAATCAAGTTGGGTATCCATGTATATGTTGGTATATTAATAACCTCCATCGCAACCCAATGTAGTGATTGAGTGATTCTCCCAGACTTCTGGATAGATACCTCATGTAGCCGATTCTGCCAATTTTCCAGCGCATCGTCAGAATTTGATGATACGGAGCTCAAACTTCTCTGTCCTAGCTCAACATCTGTGGTGGGATGGACATAATCCTCTGAAATGTTGTATGCATGATCCCATCCTCTTACGAATTCCTTCTTTATTGCTTCGACATACCTTATTCCTTCACTCATATCCAATGGAGCGATGATTCTTATGTCACGATTCTCAAAATTCATCACTTTCTTCTTGAAATTGATCACCGCTAGACTGCTATTAGCCCAAACTATACCTAACAATGTAGGATATGAGATACCTTCGTCGATAATTTCGATAACATAAAAATCCATATAAGTATTCATTCCTTCGACTTCAATGAGTAAGTGTGTTCCTCCAGTTGGCGATACTCTAGCCTGATTTTCAAACCATAGTTTCACAGGAGACCAAACCAGCTGTGGTTTCAACATCCTTTCCCAAGTTTTCTTCATCAAGATGTTAACATCTGATCCTAGATCCAATATGACATATTCCACATCATAGTCCCCAATCTGGACATTCATTCGCATATCTTTCCTATTTTTCTTCTTATGCAATGAGTTCACAGTAGAATCTTGTTGCCCTTTCTCTTGTTGGTATAGTAGACTTGTCATTTCATCTAGAACATTGGGATCCTTTGCTAGTGACAAACAACTTTCGAAGAAACTTTGCAATGTGTCATTCCTTCGTGATGGTCCTGCTACAAGTGTTGAATAAAAAATAGGTGGCATTTCATAGATAGGAAAATTACCCATTTCCATTTTCATGGTGTCTCTTGCATCAAATAATGTATCCCTCCTAGTGTCGACATCGAACTGCACATTTTTTTAATCCATCAATTGAACCTGTGGGATTGGACCATCATCCCTCGTTGTCGCACCTTCGCTAGTAATGACTCCAACATCTGTGGATTGATTCCTGGGTTTCATCGAAATTTTCCCAACTGTTGGACCTTGGTTCTGATTTTGTGGTTGATTTATAGGTTGGCTTGCATTCTGGTTCACATTCTGATTCTGGTTCAATGTTGGTGGAGTATTATTCGCTTGCCACTTTGCAATCAGTTGTGGACAATCTTCGATGATATGATCTACAACTGTACAATAGTTGCATTGCGACTGAATATTTGGGCAATAACATTGATAGTGTCCCAACACCCCACAATTATAGCATTGCATAGTTCTTCGACCTCGTCCTCCTCCTCGACCAAAACCTCCATTTCAACCTCCTTGAAATCCTCCATTAAATCCTCCTTGTGGTTGATACTATGGCTGATTAAGTTGCAAATGTTACGTTTGATTCGGTTGCGGATGAACATACTACGGTTGAGTATACTACGGTTAAGTATACTATGGCTTCTGTAAAGCATACTACATCTGATTTTACTATGGTTGCGTTGGAGAACACTGTGGTTGTGGTTGCACAAACTATGTTGGTTGCTGCGGTGGCAGCCTTTCCACCGATCAGTTCTCTTATCCCTTCATGTAATATGTATCCATTGTCCTTCTTGGAGAAATTCATATGCTCTACAATCCTTCTCTTCGTGACCCATAGAGAGACAAAAAGTACAGAACAAATTTGCAGGTTTCAATACTACCTTTTGGAGATACAGGAATTCCTCATGTCAATGTCCTCAAGTTTGACAGATGTGACACCATGGAAAACCACCTTAACTTAATGGATTTGGATCACTATACTGTAAGTAATCACATAAATCTAGACATTGATCCTTATGATGTCCTTCCGTGCGACATAGCGTACACCATACCTCTTTGCGAATGTATTTTCCCTTCTTAATATCCTGTAACTGAATCATGAAAATCGTCAAGTGCGACTGGATCTGATTCATTCCAACTCCATTTTCACTGACTAGCGAATCCTCTAGCTTCATCACAATTTCAAGAGCTTCATTCTATGTACTGATTTTCTACTGCATTGATGGCATTCGAATGTGTGGAAGCAATGTTGTGATGAACCATTCTTTGTGTTGTACGTCGCTCATTTCTAAACTAACTTTTTCCATCAACATTTTGAATCGTTGATCGAAGTCCCATACGAAATTGTTTGGATACTGCTTGATTTCCTTCAATTCAGTAATGTACTGTGACTCAGATTTAGGTTTATGGAATTCCTCAATCAACCCAGTCCTAATCTGTACTAATGTCTTCTGTTGATTCCTTGTCGAAACTTGTACGAACTTCATATACTAATCCAATGCGCGACCTCAGAAAATTGTCACAATATATCCCTTCTAAATGTCTTCATCTTGGACTTCTTTCATAGTCCATACCGCTTCGCAGAGAAACCAATATTTCTTGAGATCTCCGGTCCCATTCCCATGGAAAAAAGGTAATTTCACATCATCACCCACCATTTTGGGCATTCTTATTGTGTTTTTTGATCCACTATTTTTACTTTGGTTATGACACACAGGGAAATCCTGTGATGATCTGGTGTTTCTTCCTGAATGTGGCGCAGTGCACAGAGGTGCATGTACGTTGTTTCACTCGATTGGTCCTTCCTTGATCTCAGGCGCACCCTGTTCATCTCCTTCATCACTATAGGGTCACTTATTCCCATGTGATCTCCTCTCATAGTTTCTTGTTTCGGTCGCACCAGGACTCTCCTCATTCCTCTTCCTCTTCTCTTTTCGGAACCTTACCCCACTTCGTAGAATACCACACTCTTCCTTGAATTCCCTCACAGTTTTGTCGCAACTCCCATACATCTACCCCGTATCATTCAATACAACCCTCGTCTCCACAATACCTGTGACCTTCGTACACCAAGGTTTTACTTGTCGTAGTTCATATTCATTATTCCCTTTTCACAGATGAGCATTTTAATCGACAATTGCAGAGACAGTAGAAACCTACCTCTTGTCCCTTGGAAGAATTCCCTTTCGACGTCGCTATAGGATTTGACTATTTTGACAACAAAATCAGTGATATATCCTTCCAAAATGTTGTCGAGCCACACTTCAACAGCCCTTGACGCTCGGTTGTCTACCTATTTCAGTCGTTGGATCAGTTCAGGGTCCAACCAATAGGTTCACCTCCTTGGAAGTTACTTTTTAGGTAGGTCAATTGCGCCAACAACTCGTACAAAATAATAAGAAACTCAATGAAGAAATACTCATGGATATCAGAATAGATGTGTTTTCCTAGCCACTCTTCGGTCATCAATCTAGAACTCTAGTTTTATTCTGGTGTGAATTCTCGGGCCTTTTGATCGAACTAGTCCTGAATATCCGGTTTCGTCGGGTGCCACAACATGTCCTCCTTGTCCTTGTACTATGGTCCTGACAATGGAACCATTTTTTGACACACTTCAGTCGATAGGGGTTCACACTCTATCAACACCCCCTTTAGATGTTATCTCCCTAAACACCGGCCCATACAAGTTTTAACTTGTCTAGCAATAGTTACGAAGCAGATGATGTCTCACATGAGATGTTTGAGGGAGGGTTGTAGGAACCACATTTCCGCAGAAGGGAATAGGACTTTGCGCACTAATATTTATCAATCACACTAACATCTAGATATTCAGAACATGGTTTTATCACGCCATTCATTCAACATTATCTCATATCTATTATCGCATTATTCCATTAAACAGAAAAGATATCGACATGTAACAATTCATTCATTATCTGAAGACTTCTCATCATTAAGATAAACAAGACATTAAAGAAATAATTTGTAACACATTAACCATTAAGATCGCATCATTCAGAGAAAATCATTCTTCGTAGTCAGAGATACTGGAAATTTCCATCAATACTCTCATCTTATTACTTTCACAGGTCAAAATACATCCTCAGGTCGATATCGTCAATCAATATCCAGAAAATAGTTCATAATACAGATAAAAGACAAGATCAAAACATGCCAAAAATATGATCAATTCATTGAAAGATATCTTCCTACTACATTTATAACTCTATATATAGGCTTGCACCTTTACAAAATGGTCCACATGCGACCAACTACCTAACTAACTCCAACCAGAAAGTACAAAAATACAACCAAGCTGACCCTTTTTTACTTCTTCATCTTGAGCAGTCTTCATTGGTCCTTGTCGCTTCTGCACTATGTGCACCCATATCGCCTGCCAAAAGTAGAGGATGAAGTTAAATAAATTTATGGAATTGAATATGAAGTTCAATCGGATCTAGATCCAGTCCCTACTCCCAATCCTAATCCTAAGTGGGCTCAAAATGTTATTAAGGAAGCTAGGAACATTACTTGAGTGTCATCTGAAATGAGGAGAACAAGATCATCCTAGTTTCAAAAAGAGAGCCTTGCTCTATGTCAAGCAAATTCACTTCTTCCAAAGAGGTTCTACAAACTCCCAGAGACATGCTTCATGATGGTAAGGTCTGGTCAACAATTCTTCTCACTGAAGAAAAAATTCGATCATGTCACTCTTCCTTCATAAAGAAGAGAGAAAGGAAAGGATACTTCTCCTATCTGTCATCGGATTGGAAGAAGGTGGAGAGGTTCACATGCATAGTACCAGGAAACTAGTGCACACAAACACCATGACACTGCATTACAGCTCCACAAAGATGTAGATTGCATAAATATTTTCACAAGTTTTTACTCAAGAAGAAAATTTTTCTATTAGTATGATCCTGGTTTTTCCTACTTATTTTGAGGGGGGGGGGTTCCATGAGGTTTTTCCCATTTAATTGGTTTGTTAATCAGATATTATTTTTTTCATTTAGATTGTATGGTTGACCTTTGGTCGTAGTTGCTAGGGCCCAAGTTTTCCAAGTTAGGATTAAGGGCGGGTGTTAGGATTATTAATTAATCCTCCCTTGACCACATATTCTAGTTATCTATTTTCCTAGCTTGGGATGTCATTACTCCTTCATTAGTTCATAGGGAACACACTTGAGGGCCACCTAATTAATAACACTCAATGCACCAGTCTGAATGAGTTTAGGAGCTCCAGGGATCAATCCCTATAATTTAAAGATCCACTCCGAGTGCCACCAACAGTCTCCAACAATTGACCCTAGTAGGTATTTAGTTATGTTCAATTATGCTATGATTCCCATTAGTTATATCACTCTCAGTCATCCTAGCACCAGTTTTCACGATTTAAGGGAGGCAGGGCACATTCGCTCACCTACCTACATTAATTAACTGGTTGTGAACTTATTTAGTGATCCAAAGTTGCATTAGTGAGCTCTAGCAGTGATTTTCCCATACTAAGTTAGCTCTAGAGTCAGTCTAGATTGGTATATTTGAATCCTATCGTAGGCATTCAAATTATTCTATTTGTAACACCATTGTAGTACATATTATTATTGATTAATGGATGTAATTTAATTCTTCCAATAATTGGTCTCATGTGTGTTTAATTTTCCATGAATTATTGATCAAAGTTTACTATATTGATTCTCTCTCTTTTGCAATCTTCTTTTACATTTTATTTCATTCAATCCCGAGGATCCAACTTCACAAAATTAAACACCATCACCAACTCATCATTGGGAAATATGAAATTTTATGATGTGGTAGTTGCTTTACTAAGAGAAGAGTTGAGGTGAAAATCGTCTCTAGATCCCTCTATCAGTGAAGCCCTATCTGTGAGAGGGTGATATAACAAAATGGGTCGAAAAGAGAGCTCACATTCTAAATACAAGTCTAGAGGACATAAGAAATGGAGGTGCTATAATTATGGGAAACCAAGGCACTCAAGAAATGATTCTTGATATCTGAAGAAGGAAAACAAGGTTGTAAATCAAAATCAACCTTCAGTTGAAGCTAGTACAATAGATTCAGAAGAGACGAAAAAATGTTAGTCTTCCTATATAAATAACAACAAATCTCTATTATATGCTTGGGTTTTGGACTCAGGTGCATATTTCCACATGTATCCACATAGAGACTGGTTTGTCAAATACCATTCCTATAGTGGTGGAAAGGTTTACTTGGGTGATGATCATCCTTTAGAATTTTTGGGAAGAGGGGACATTAAGAAAATGAAGTTGGATGGTGGCATAGAAAGGAAGTTTTGTGATGTAGGATATGTACCAGATTTAAGAAATAATATTCTCTCAATTAAGATGATGGATAAGTGTTGGTATTCTACTACCATTAGTGATATTCTATGCAAAATTTATAAATGATCCCTCATGGTAGAAAGAGGAAAATGTCATGGGATATTGTATTGTTTATGTGGTGATAATGTGAGAAACCATGAAATATTAATAGGCTTAGGGAATTTTCTGGATCTAGCGATGCTATGGAATCAACGACTTGGACATATGAGTGAAAAAGGTTTGAAAACTATGCATGATTGAGGTATGATTTTTGGAATTAAGTCTAGTGAGAACTGTATTTTTGGTAAAAACAAGAGAGTTCAATTTACTGCAAGCTATGGTAAAGGTTTTGATCTGTTGCAACTTATTCAGTTTGATATATTTGGACCAGTCCCCACTCTATCCATAAATGGTTCTCTATATTTCTTGACTCTTATAGATGATTATTCTAGAATAAACTAGGTGTATTTTGTTAAAAACAAGGGAGAAGCCTTTGATAAATTTAAAGAGTTCAAGGAATGAGTAGAAAAAAGTTTGGACATGTCTATTTTATGTCTCACATTTGATAATGGAGGATAATATTGTAGCAAGGAATTTGATAAATTTTGTATGCAAGAAGAAGGTAAGCACCAAAATATTATTTCATACACACCAGAATAAGATGGTTTGGCTAAAACGATGAACTGCAAAATCGTGGAATGTGGAATAAGACGCATGCTTAGTGCATCTGGGTTGAGTGATGGATTTTGGGAAGAGTTTGTTACTGCAACTACATATCTGATTTACAGTTCACCTACAACTGCATTAGATGGAAATATTTCATAACAGGTTTGGTGTGGTAAGATAGTTAATTACTCTCATTTGTGTATTTTTGGTTGTGATGCATTTTCCCATGCACCTAAAGAAAACAAGTCCAAGTTTGAACCAAATTCAAGGAAACGTGTTTTTCTTGGCTATGATAATACAACAAAGGGGTACATATTGTGGGATCCTACTGACTATAAGATAATTGTTAGCCAAGGTATTATTTTTAATGAAAAATCTATCCAAAGGAAGGAGGTACAAAATACACCTAAGATTGTACTAGTTCAAGTAGAAATGAGTAAAGATGAAAATGAAGCTTTTGATCAACATGAAGAACAACAAGATCAAGAACCACAACTAAGGAGATCTACACATCCCAAGAGACATTCATAAAGGTATTCTCCTCATTTTTAGTCTTCATTTTCTTTTTAATCGATGCTAGTGAAACTAGTTCATTTGAGGGAGATAGATAATATGAGAATGCATACAAATGGAGGAAATCCATGGATCAAGAAATGATAGCATCATAGAAGAAGGAAACATCAGAACTGTTGGACCTCCCACTAGGAAGAAAATTTGTTGGAAATAAGTGGTTGTATAAAGTAAAGAAAAATAACGATGGGTTACTAGAAAGGTTATAAAGCTGGCTTGGTAGAAAAAGGTTGTGTGCATAAGTTAGGTATATATATTAATGAAATGTTCTCTCCAGTTGTGAAGCTTACTATTGTAAGGGTTTTAATCTCACTTACAATAGCACTGGATTTAGAGTTGGAACAATTGGATGTAAAAACTGCTTTCTTGCATGGTCATCGTGATGAAGAAATTCATATGGATCAACAAGAAATAGGAAAATAGCATTTTGTTTTCAAACTTAAGAAATTTATGTACAGATTAAAACAGGTGCCAAGGATGTGGTATGAAAAAATTGACTCCTTCATGAAGAGCTAAGTGTTAGCAGAAGTGAAGATGACCATTGTTCATATTATAAGAAGTTTCAAGATGGTAGTTTTATTATCTTGCTATTATATGTTGATGATATGTTATTTGCAATCCCCAACATGAAGAAAACCATTGATAGAAAGGTTCAGTTGGATGTAAAAATTGAAATTAAGGATTTAGGTATAGAAAATCAAATTATAGGGATGAATATACACAAGAACAAAACATATAGAAAGATACATTTAGTTCAAAATTCATATATAGAAAAGATTCTCCAGCGTTTCAATATGCATATACAAAACCAATTAGTACCCCACTTGCTACACACTTTAAGGTGTCTTTAGAACAATGTCCTAGCATACAAGCAGAGAAGAAAATAATGTCTTATGTATCGTATTCATTAGCAGTAGAGAGCCTCATGTTTTGCATGGTAAGCACCATCCCATATATTGCTCAAGAAGTGGGATTTGTTAGCCATTCCATGGAAATTCCTAGTAAGGACCATTGGAATGTATTGAATTGTATGCTTAAATATTTAAGGGGCACTTCAGACACTACTATTTGTTACATATCGAAATATTTACAAATTATAGGTTTTTCACATTCTGATTTTGGTGGATACAGAGATAGATGAAATCCTAGTGACAATATATAATTCCATTCTTGCTACTGGAGTTGTAAGTTGGAAATCTAAGTTGCATCCATTGGTTGATTTATTAACCACTTAGGTAGAGTATGTGGAAGCAACTAAGGCAAGTAAAGAGGCAATATGGATAGAGAGACTTATGGATGAATTCAAGATGATGCAAGGGAAGATAACTTTTCACTATGACATTCAAAGTGCTATTCACTTAGTAAAGACTCTAACATTTCATGATCACATTTCATGATATTGATATTAAGTACCATTTCATTAGGAAAGTTGTGGAAGAAAGTAGGATATTGTTGGATAAAATGATACTTAAGAGAATACTATATATATGCTTACAAATTCATCCACGAAGAGAAGTTTGAATGGTACAAAAATTCTCTAGGATCTAGAATCGATTTAGACTATGGAACAATGATATGCAGATGAATATGTTGTTCACCTAGATGTTGTAGGACTAATATAGTGAAGAATCAATTTATCCTACTCATAGTACTTACACATAATACACTATCATTACCCTTGCATGTTCTACCTTTCAATTACGAGTCATTTCCAAAAGAAACAATTTCATGATCTAATATCACTCCTTGAATTCTAAATCTCTCCTTTCTCTCCATAATAAAATGCCAATATGGATACAACAAAAGAATTGGTTGTGGCCATTTTTGAAAAAAAACATAAAACAATAGTACCATTAAGAGAGGAGGGGATCCCAAGTGTTTAAGTAAGGTTCAACCCACATAAAAAATGCCACCAAAAACAAATTGAGACAGGTGGTATTGATGAGGCAATAGGAAACTGTCTGGTTAGCTAAACTATAGGTAGCCATTGGAGACATGCACTTGCATGCCACTTCTTCTTATGTGAGAACTATGTGGAGAAGAGGTACACCATGTGGTGAGTTAGGTTCTTTTGATTGTACCACTACATGAAAGCATCATTTTTTGGGATAGAATATGTAGTGTATTCATTATATTCACCCAAGTTGTTGTGTTCCATAAGAAATTTATATTGAAGTCATGAAATATTCCAAGAAATTGAAAATAAATACCATATTGACATGATTTGAGAAATGGGAAATGCTATTTCCATGATTTTATTATAATTTAGTTAGTGCCTATCATTAGACATCACTAGGTGTGATATCTCTATCAACTACAATAGAGATATTTCAAGATTGAAAATGAATTGGGTGGTATCAATTCAATTGTAGAATTCAGTCCTAGGATTGTGACAGTGACATGGGACAAGATTATCCATTCCAAGCCCATTAGATAATCCAAAATTAAACAGAGAATGCCATTATTTTCATTTAGAATTTTTATTTATTTGGTGTATCTTTATGCTTTTAAAAATATTTTGGATAAACTATAAACCCTAGAAAATAGAACATAGTAAGACTAACTAAAACTTTGATCAAGGTCAAATTTCAACAAATTCTATGTTTTCCCTCACATTCAATTGAAATTTTGGAAGGAGGCTCGTGGAAATTCAATATACCAGTTTGCATCTACCCCCGTTAGTGTCCATTGAAAAATATGAATCCTAATATTATTGTCCATTAATGAGTTTGAGGATCACCAAAGATGGAAATTCATCACATGCATGGTTGTCTCTTCTTCAGGTTTTCTATCGAACTTTGACATGTCCGAGGGGATATTTGTAGGTATCAGGGGAAAACTAGGGTCATGCAGCACAAGTAGTTGGTAAATCTAGTTAAGCATGGAATATTCAAGGTGGCTAACAATGGATACTTGTTCTGGGGTATACAGTTCTAATTCCTGGGAGCATATGTTTCTCCTTGATATGTATTGACAAAATATTAACCTGGTATATAGGGAATAGCAGGTATCATGAAATACTGATTGTGTTGTCCAATGTTTTGATTATGACCATATTGAGTCTATATACATAGTGTGGCAGTTCCCCCTTCTATGCCCCCCATTATAGTGAATGGTTGGATACCATGAGGTGCATTAATATTTACGACATTACACATGCTCATCCCTCCTATCCCAAATAAAGGGGCACTTCCCTAGGGTATGTTGTATCCTAAGGGAACTATGGAACTGGTGCCCTCCATTCCAGGGGAGGGCATATTACCTCACGTCACATTAAATCCTAATGTAGCATTGGTGTTAATACCTCCCAATCCTTGGAAAGGCATGCTATCCTGAGGCATGATAGAACCAAGAACAAATCCAATTACTATGGAAGGGGCATGCATAGACATATGTCCACTACCAAATGGGAAAGCATACAAAGGGATTGAGGCACCATTTCCATGGGAAGTGATGTTTGTTGTTACAGGAGGAATGTTAGTAGGTATAAGCTGAAATCCAGGAAATGACATCCCAAAAGAAAATGATTGGATACTTATGGCACAAATTTCAAAATTCTTTACCCATTGAACAAAGGGGCATTTAACGGAATTGATCATCTAGTGGACAATATTACAGAGGTTGGTGGAAACCATCTTGATTCCACTACAGATGAAACATTTGGATTTTTTACTCATGAAGGATTAGAATTGAATGGGGGTGAAGTGTCCCCAGTAACATGTATGTCCCTCGTTTTTTCCATAGTATGCCACCAATTCAATGGATTCTTAAATATTCTACGGTTGTGTTTATCTGACTCATGATTCTAAATAAAACCAATACATTGGGGTGGATTTTATTCCCTTGGATGGGGGGTTTATTTAGGAATTATTAAAATTTCCTTCCAAATCACTAGGGAACCCCTCCTTGGATAACCTCTCAAGCTTCAGTGAGATCGATTTCAGGTTCTTGGTTTTCTTCTTCTCCCCCTTGTGAGGTTGGATCACTGTGATCTAGTATTTACCCCTCGGTAGGTAATTATCCCTTTTCTTGATAAATATTTTAAAATTTTTATAGGCCCACTCAAAGGTTGATTAGACATTATGGATGAAGGAAGAATTAAAGGAATATATTTTACAAATAGAAAATATACAAATCCACACACTAGAAATTTTATTGAAATATTTAACACAAGCAGTCTAACCCTCCCAAAGAGAAGTACTAGCTATTTCGGACCAAATTCCAATCAATGAAGAGCTACAAAAAAATTCTTCCAAAGGTCAACCTAGGATGATTAGTACCTAATTCCAAGCAACAAAGGTTTGAATGAGATAGTTATGCTAACCTTCACGCACTAATCACTAGGGGTGTAAGTAATTTCCTTTGAAAAATACCCTCTCAAGGAGCTGAGACAAATTTTTTATGTTTGTCTCATGTACCACAAGATATTCCCTTTGTAATCATCTGTGTTGAATGTAGGAAATGAAACTAAGGATACCACACTACATATATGGGAAAAATGGTCATGGGAAAGGGATTTTGTGAATTTGAAAATGAGGAATGTAGGACTAAATACTAGAATTCACAAAATGAGGATTTTGTGAATTTGAAAATGAGGAATGTAGGATTTTGTGAATTTGAAAATGAGGAATGTA
Source organism: Pseudotsuga menziesii (assembly GCA_001517045.1). Lineage (NCBI taxonomy): Eukaryota > Viridiplantae > Streptophyta > Pinopsida > Pinales > Pinaceae > Pseudotsuga > Pseudotsuga menziesii. Next base: position 352,754 of record LPNX010648115.1, read on the forward strand.
GGACTAAATATTAAGTAGTGGTGTCACCCTGAGGACTTTCCACAATTGACAAACTCTAAAACTCACACAACCAGACTAATTCAAGTGGCAGAGGACAATCTAACCACTTGAATTAGCTTTACCTACCACTTGAAACCTGTGTTAGAGGAGCTTTCCCAACAACTACTTTATGTTACTAATGTATTTTTTCACCCCTTAGTTTATCCTAATTTCACTTATGTGGCCTTGGATAAGTTAGTTGTCTAATCCTATCCCCAAGTCCATAGAACTTATGTTATTAAATGGTTTCTAAAAATAAAACTTTCATAGTTCTTTTATGCCACTACTTTTTAAAAACCAAAAAATTTGAAGAACCAATCAATGATAAGGAAACATGCACTTTCAATGCCAATAAATATATTCAAATGACTTGCAAATGTTAACACTCTTTCAATAGAAGATACAGATCTTAAATGTTCAAGAAACCACTCTTTCATGCATTTCACATAATGCATTTTCATTTCAGCTCAAATGAAACTTAATACAACTTTTCCTTCGTAGTAAGAAAATGTAAATTCAAGATCAACACCTACTTAATGAAAGAAAAAGGAATGGTTATATTCCTACTATTGAGAAAAAAACAACTCCTATCTCGTCTTTTCAACCAAAAATGAAAAAATGGCTTGAGAAGAAGCAAACAATGCACACAAGATGGGGCATTGGAATGAGTCATGTGTCAATTTTCCACATGATCGACATGGACGAGTGACTCGAGCATGGTTATAGTCATGCATCGGGCTCAACAGTTGAGTGGAATGGTAAAATATTATGGTGCCATTTCTGTTGGGGATCATATGGGTATGGTTCCCACATGATGAAAACCCATGGGTTGCACTGCTAGCGACAATGCCTACAGTGCCATTGTATCTGGTGGTGATTCCTCTGGTGGTAGTGCCTCATGCGGTGGTGCCCAATGAATTATAAAATATGTGGTGTTAACATTGATGGAATTTTTTTCGAAATGGATAGAAGAGGGTTTTCTGACCATAGGATGTCTGAGGCGAATGGTCGCCAATGCATCTCAAAATTGTTACGTTTTAATGGTTATACAATATCTAATAACATTTAGCATCATAACATCAAAAATATATGCAAAAGGATCATTGAAATATAGACAAGCACAACCACACAAAATAATAGAGATATTTATCCTAGGAAACTCTCATGGGGAAGAAAACCCACCAAAAATTCCTCTATATATATTTATCAAAAGTAAAAAGACAAGACCCCAACAGGTGCCCCTTCTCCCAACAGATATATCTTTCTCTATCTCTCCCATGCACTATACATAGAGTGTGTTCAAATGAGGAACACAACTCCTCTATTTATACTCTTTTTTTCACTTGAGTTTTAACATAACAAGTTGACCCCAATAAACTAATTTGGCTGAATTCACCTAGGAAGACTAAAAACAATATTATATTATATTCATTAGGGTACTATTGACCCAACTTACAATGGAGGTTATACCTCATGAATCTATGATGTCCAAATAAAATAGTAACATCCAGGCGGAGGAATAAGACATCTCCCTTGGGGTACATCAGTAAAATACATTTAGAATATTCTTTGAAGTTACAATATTTCAACACTCCCCCTTAACGAGAAGGGTATTCCACTGAAAACAACATCATCAACTATAGGAGCATGGAGAGAGATCATATGAAACATCATCAAGGTGACACATCTATATGTCATAGGAAGTTTTCAACAATAATCGATAACTGGAACAGTTACTGGAACATTTTCAATACTGAAACATCATCTTCTACACCCTCGAGTCTTGATCTTTGATCTTCTGCAGCACTTGATCACTTGATCCTTTACACCAACACTTTTATCTTCATCTTCTTGCAAGACTCGATCACTTGATCCTTTGCATCACTCGATCACTCTATCCTTTGCAACACTCGATCACTCAATCCTTTGCAACACTCAATCCTTTGCAAAAGCACTTCAATATCTTGATCCTTTGCACCAGCACTTCGATCTCTTGATCCTTTGTAGAAATATAACCTACAACACACATGATCTCTTTGTGGGATGATCAGTCCCTGTCACTTTTGGACATAGGACCAAGGATGATGAAATCCTCATCAGCCTACTCCCAGTTAACGAGGAGGGTCCATAGCATCGACCAACTAGATCATTTGCAAATGAATGCATGACCATATCATATACAACTGAATGTAGATCTCATCCGCAAATGAATGCATGACCTATAATCCACAAATGAATTCCTGACTCATCGTATATGTCCATCCTCATCCTGTTAGATCTAGGACCACTCCCAAGAGAGTGTTATTTTCTACAACATCTATAACTGAATGTAGGAACACTCTCCATGCAAGATTATCGTCTGCAACTAAATGCATATCTAGGCTGCAACTGAATGCATAACCCATCATCCACAAATGAATGCAGGACTCATTGTATACTATCCTAAGCCTGTTAGAGCTAGGACCACTCCCAAGTGAGTATTATTTTCTACGACATCTACAATTGAATGTAGGAACACTCTCCATGTGAGAGAATCATCTGCAAATCAATGCAGATCTCATCTGTAGCTGAATGCAGGACCAATCATCCGTAATTAAATGCAGGACTCATCGTAGACCATCCTAATCCTATTAGAGCTAGGACCACTCCAAGCGAGTGTTATTTTCTACAACATCTACAAGTGAATTTAGGAACACTCTTTATGTGAGAGTATTGTCTGTAGGACCATCCTCAGTTGATAAGGGATAGGATCACTCTCATTAGCAGAGTGTTCTTGTCCACAAGACCATCCTCAAGAGAGGATACTTTCATCCATAAGTAAATGTCGTACCTCGTCAACATCTACGGCCGCATTTGGACTTTTCTATACTGTTGCATCACTGCCATCTCATTCACAGTGATAGTATCATCACCACTCCTCCTTTCCAGGGAGGTTCCATATCATTAACATGCTGCCCCTTTCTGAGGAGGGTCCATATCATTAAACTGCTCCCCCTTTCCAAGGAGGGTCCATATTATCAACTTGCTCCCCATTTCAATCTTCTCCCCCTTTCTAAGGAGGGTCCATATCATCATTGTTCCTCCTTGCAAGAAATGAATGTAACATCATCTTCATTGTTCTTCCCTACGATGAAAGTATTCAACATCATCATCATTGTTCCTCCTTACAAGGAAGGATCTATATCATCATCATTGTTCCTTCTTGCGAGGAAGGATCTATATCATCATCAGTGTTCCTCCTTGCGAGGAAGAATCTATATCATCATCCATTAGAGGAAATTTCAACTCAAAATGGGCCTCCTAAGGAAAATAATAAAATAATAGTTAAAATATTAAAATAATATTTATAAATTTTGGAGGAAGAAGAGAAATTAAGTACTTTTTTTGTTCGTATTTTCGACATCTCTCTGTGTTTTTACTCAAATTTTGATCGAGAGAGCTTGTTTGATGCAGAATTAAATTCCGCATCCAACGAGTACCCACTCTACATGATTTTGATGGACCCATCTACCCAAAAAACAAGAAATACCTGAAAAAACATGATGATGATGTTAATTCCGCATCCAACAAGCTCTCCCGATCGAAATTTGAATAAAAACATAGGGAGATATGTCGAAAATACGAACAAAAAAAGTAGTTTTTTTATGATACCTATCCCCAAATTTATATTAATTTTTTTTAAGACCTATACGGTATTTAAATCAATTTCATTGGCTAACACATGATGACATGGAATTTGAATTAGGGTTGAAAGCCCATTTTGAGTTGAAATTTCCTCCAATGACTGTTCCTCCTTGAGAGGAAGGATGCATATCATCATCATTGTTCCTCCTTGCAAGGAAAGTATTTTTAGACTACACCAAGCTTGTCACAAAAGTGTTCAAACTTTACTCCAGACAGAGGTTTGGTCAACACATCAGCAACTTTCTCATTGGTACTCACATACTGGACTTCTATACCTCCCTTATGTACCATATCCCTCATGTAAAAGTATCATATTTCTATGTGTTTTGATTTATCATGGGACACAATATTATGTGTCATATTTATACAACTTTTGTTGTCACATAGAATCACTGTGGTATCCAACTCCAGATCAAATAGACCTAACATCAACTTCTGAATCCATGTGGTTTTAGAACTAGAGGAACAACCTGTTATATACTCTGCTTCAGCTGTGCTGAGAGCAACATTTGAATTTTTCTTACTAAACCATGAGATCATGGCGGATCCCAGACAATAACATCCACCTGAGGTTATCTTTCTGTCTACACCACTTTCTATCCAATCTGAATCTGTATATCCATACAATCTGTAGTCATGATCTCTATTAAAGTATAGTCCAAAGTTTATCGTACCTTCCAGGTACCTCACTACATGCTTTACATCTATCAGGTGAACACATTCTAGGATTAACTAGATACTCACTAAGGTATTCACAACAAAGCATATATCTGTCTTGGTATTCATCGGATACATCAATGACCCAATAATATGTTTGTACTGAGAAACATCCACTAACTCTGATGATTCATCATATAACAACTTCAGGTTGGTATTCCTGGGTGTGACCATGGATCTACAATCCAACATATCAAATCTTCTTATTATTTCCACAACATACTTTGCAAAGCCGCATTACTTCACTACAGGATGAACATGCTACAATGTACTCAACCTTTTAATGAGATCATGCCCAATCCCAAAACATCTTGAGGTGCTCTTTCTATCCTCAACACTTCCTCTTTGCATCTACAATGAGTTCATTCTATCAGGTCATCTACATATCCCATTCTTTTGCATTCAACCTTGAAGTTTGGAACCCATTATACTCTTGGTAAAGCCTTATTCCATCAAGAAGTTGTCCATCCTGTCGTAACATGTCTAACTCAAAGATATTTTGCAATCACTCCCCTTGAAGCGGAGCTTCATCTTCCCTCCGAATTTTGTACTCTATATATCGAAACTTTATGTATTGGAATGAAAAGTAGCATCCTATACTAATGATATTCTATGTATCCATCTCAGGTTACTAGATACCAAGATCCTTTATCTTGAACTTTTTTAAAAGTTCCTCTTGCACCCATCTATGAGCTTGTTGTCTTCTATAGGTTTCCATATTCAACCTTGTAACAAAGGTTAAGATGTTCATCACTCTAGGTGATACTCAAGATCCTTATGTAACTAGATTTGTTGAGCTCATACAAATTTTTTTCTACACATGTGGTTCTTTGCTCGATATATACTTCTGCTTCACCGGAGAAGTGTGTCTGGTCAATGGAGTATGTCGTGCCATAATCTACTCCCTCTTTCTGAGACAAACCAGAAACCTTGCTTTGTATAATTTATCTTGTAAATCCACATGGAGGACACTACAGACTTCCCTTCAGGTCTCAGAACCATATCCTAGATAGCATTCCCCATGATCAACTAGTACTCTTTAATCATAGCTTCTTCCATAGCTGAAAGGGTCTGCATCAATGCTGTCACTCAAATGTGCCACATAACTAGAGTGTATCTGAGGCCTCTTACTTTGGTTGAATGTCCCATCATACTTTTATTCATCTTAAATGATCTCTCGTGCCTAAAATGGCATTCATTTCTCAGGGTGGATCTACCGCTCTCTTATATTCTTTCAAAGCTATTTCTTCTGACACAGTGTCTCTGACCCTAGTAGCTTCAGGTTCATCTTTATGTATGTTTATTGGAGTGAATCTTGAACTATCATCACATGTTGTTCGGAACAAGTATCATCCTTCTTTTCTTGTAGGCGATTGTACGTGATCTTTCCTACAAGTCAAATGCACCAGTTGCATCATTTCATAAGACATATTCATAATGACATATTCTTATGCATAAAGATAATCATGTAACTATTTTAGCGAATACAAAATTAATCCATATCTTGTATACACATAGAAACTTTCCAGATGCCTTCCATCTCTACCATAACATCATTGAGATTGTGCACTTATCCCAATTTGTCAACAAAGAGGTTTCATTATAGATAAGTAGAAATGGAGTGTTGTATAGCACCATGGGATACTTATCCATAAAATGCATATTAATAGTATATATGCAAAAATTATATCATGCATAATACACAACATATATTTTTTTGTTTGGTAGATTCCTACTTGATCTTTATTTCCTGGAGTCTTCTACTAATTTTTGGAACCTATGTACTGGTTATGAATGTCACTAACTACAATCCTTCTTATCCAATGTTGATATGGATAAGAGTATGATATTTTTCTTCACTAGTATAATTCATATTCCTTATTACTTGAGGAATCTTCAGCGATGTGAGAATGATGTATTTATTTGACTTATTCAAGTTGTTCTTTGATTTGAGAAATCCTTGTGAATTGGAACTGAATGGTCTCTGAGTTTTGTATCTTCACATTCTTCAGCTGGTTCCTCAATGTCATCTTTGATATTCTTTCCTTCGTACAGATTGGTCATTCTACCAAACATATCCTTGGGAGTTTACAAGGATGATATATGTGAGATCCAATGGAGGCAGAAATAATCCTCTTGGCTTTGACTAAGTCCTTATTGTGCTTTGTCTTCATCTCCCTTTGGATCTACAGCTTCTTCTTTGACATAGTTCTCTAGGTCATGCTTCTTCAATTATGAGAAACACTCTATAATTCCATGCTCAGAGGTTCTCAGCTTCTTCAAGATTGTTCTCAATATTGGTACTATTTGTCATCATGATAAAAATGAGAACCTCAAATGGAAATAGAGAGGATATAACTTACCAATGCGATTGCTTCAACTTGATGCTTACTTGAAAGTTTTTCTGGAATACTGCTTCTGGTGGACCTAGGGTTGGATAGAGAACCCCTAATTTTCCAACATAGATATCTTTCAGAGCTGATTGGATAGAAATATGTGCCTCCTCAAGGCAATTTGAGCATCATACTCATTTTCCCAAAACTGTGAACAAAACGCAAAATATTTGATACCTTAGTTTTCCTCAATTTCTTCTGCTAAATTTACTGATCTTGTTTATGTTGTATATAAGAAATCCCCACTCCTATGGGTCTAAAAATTTGTATGGAGGTATCTTGTTCTGTCTTATTTCCAATCCCATAGGTTATACCATAATTGGTTTCTGGCAAGTGGCACTTATGCGAAGTTTCCCAAGGTGACTTATTTCAGGATTGTTCATAATAGCGAACTTGTATGGACTTACACGTGTCCCTGTTTCATCTTTGGGGTCTGAAACGTTTACCAAAAAACTAAATTATGTTCCCTATATGAAACATCTTACTAAATTTCATTTGGACCTTCCTACACTGAGATATAACAATTCTCTCTAGGGCACCTATTTAAGGTTGAATTCTGGGAGAGGTTCGAACCCTACGTTGGAGGGATCATATATCCTATTATAGCGAATTTGAGGCTGAAAACTTTACATAGGTTACGTCAATATTTTATCTTTTTCATGTCAATTTTTTGTCTCTTTAGCCTTGTCCAATCTCTAGTTATAGAGAACATCCCAACATGACTAGTTTTTGTCTTCTAGGTTTTTCAAGCATAAAACCCTAATCTTCAGTAGCTGTAGTTGTAGTAGTGTTTCGTCTACACAAAGGCTTATTTCAGGGTAGCTCTGATACCATGTTAATTTTTAATGGATATAAAATATATAATAACATTTATCATCATAACATTAAATCCATATGCAAAAGGATCACTGGAAGATAGACAAGCACAACCACACAAAAGAACGCATAGATTTATCCTGGGAAACCCTCATGGGGAAGAAAACCCAACAAAACTTCCTCTATATAGTCATTAGGGTACTATTGACCTGAATTACAATGGAGGTTATACCTCATAACTCTATGATGACCAAATACAATATTAACATCCGAAGGAATAAGACATCTCCTTTGGGGTACATCAGTAAAATACATTTAGAATATTCTTCGAAGTTACAATATTTCAACATAAATCGAGGGATATCAAGAAAATGATGTGTAGAATTCCTAAACTAAGAACATACTTTGCATGCATGGTTAGTTTGAAATGATTTGGTATTAATATTAGTATTTGGCGTAGCTGACACAATTGGCATGCCCCCTAATAAAGTGTTTGGAGAATGTGTTATAGTAACCGAGGTGTTGAGAAAATTCTTGAGTTCTGACAAGGTGAGGCATATGTTAATAACATGTCTCAGGTTTCCTGCATAGAGCACATGTTGGGATGTAGGAGAGACAGTAGTAATTGATACTATTGAGTCTTTCAAATTAGGTTGTTTTATTCCCTGAACATTAGGTTTAGTGAGCATCGGTGGTGGTTGGATCATAGGTGATTTTTTTTCCGTAGGAGGTCCTAGTTGTGTTCCTGCAAAGAAAACATGTACACACTCATAATGGACTACTTCCTTGGAAGCAATATCTGGGTAAGTTGGTTTAAGGTACCATACAGGTATTCCCAAAGTGATCCTGGGAAATGTGAGTTGAGAAATTAATATCATTTATTGTACTCTTGTATGGGGAATACAAGAAAGGGATTTGAAAAATAAGTGGAACTAATGGGTTTAAGGTATGGTCAATCCCACGACTAGTAGGGAGTACCAATGTTGATGTAGAGGGGGATTGTGACTTGTTTTCAAAGGTGAATATAAATCGTATGAGACCATCTATAGATACAATGGCCTCTGCTAGACGACCTGAGTATTCCCTTAGAAATTTGGAATATTTGTAGATTCTTGGACCAATATCAACATACTAGTGGGAATTAGTCGATCCTATGGTGGGTAGGATGTTATCTAGATTTGTGTTGGCATGTGGACCTTAATCGTTGAGTTGGTCGAGGGTGGAAATATTCCCATTATGAGGGAAGATCATGATGTGGAATACGATCAAGCGAACTCCTCCATGGCGTGCATATAACTACGTCCCAACAAAATGTAGTAGTTGATTTGTGCATCAACAACCTCAATGCGAAAAAATACCATTTTGCCCCCATCTCAATGGGGACATTCTGGTACAAACCCAAAGATTTCAATGGCCTCCCTTCATAAGTGTGAAAAGTGATAAATGAGGGTACTAATTATGGAAAGCCTATACATTTTCAAATATGAGTGGACATCACACAAATTGATACTCCTTCATTGACTATGCATTGATGGATGATGGCGTTCTTTTTAGTATACATATGACTAGTGAGTGTTATCTGTATGTTTTAATATTGGAGAATGATTTACGATGGTGCGACCTTTGTTTATAATTTTAAAATTGGTTCTATAAGTTCACTGTTGGCATCATTTAATGGATTTTCCTTTTCATCTGTGGGGTATACTAGTCCTACAGGAACTACTACTAACTCTTGATCTAGAATAGGATCTGGTGGGACTCATACCTTTTCTGTTGAGGGGAACGATAATTTGGAAAGAGAATGAAAATGGTAGTCATGGTTCACCTTTGTCAATATTGAAGGTCAAAAGATGCGAATAATAAGGATTGACAATGTCTAATGCGTTAATAAATGCCCTATTTTGGGAAGGAAATGACTGAAGAACTTCTAATGTCAACATGGAAACAGGTGATTGAGCCATATCATCAATGATACTATAGTTGTGGGAATATTTCATGTGATGGTTATGGGTAGTCCATCTAAGTAGTGCTTTTTGGGATCCTTGAGATCTTATCACCGTTTGGGTGGGGTATTTGCAAAGGCCCACTAGAGGTGGTAGGTACATATTCCCCTTGTAGGGGTTCAGGCATGCCATACCCTTTGGAATTGGTTTGGAGGTTGACCTATTCCATGTTCATGTATATTCTAAAAGGTTCCATCACCTAAGGGAAATGGAACTGGTTATTGATTAATACCCCTTGGTTGGGAAAGGGTTGTTGCAACACAAGTTGTTGGGGTTGTAGTGAATTAGGTCCTTAAGGTGATTTATTTGTGGATTGGCTTATTTCTTTACTTCAATCATTTTTTTGCACTAGGTTATTAATGAAAAGTGGTGTGTTTAGTGCCCATATTATCCACACATGGATCAAGGACAGTTGGTCATATGGTTGGAATTATTTCCCTATTTGGTAGGATTGTTTTCCCCTTTATGTTGGTTACCTATGTTTTGGTTTGGTTGGGGAGGGGGGTTTCCCCCTTATCCTTGATGTTGGTTTTGTTTATTCTTTTATGTCTTCTTCCCCTGATTTTCAGGATTTAAGGGGATTAGTCATGTTTAATTACTCAAATGTCTAAGTTTTTTGCATGAGAGAAGGTTGTACTGGAATTAACCCCATTTTGTTGATGTAATTATAACTTCGGAATGTATTCACCTATGTATCTTATGTCTTGTACCCCGATCTTTATTTCGGGATGTACCTATAATGTAATTAAGTCATGTCATGCCCTCCTATTCCGATTGGGATGATCTATAATGTAAACAAGTCATGTCAATTCATTGTGGGTAGCCCTCCTATTGTTCAAGGGTTAAATTCCCTGCGATTCCGGGGCACTAGGGTTATTAGACTCACCTAGTGAATTCGACCCTAGTTGGGTTTAGTCAAGTCGGGAATTAGTATAAATAGAGAGTGAGCCTCTCTATTTATCACACACTCACTCACACTCAGTTGTAGCGCATAGCTGAGGAAGAAGAAGACACCGGGGCTAGGAAGAAAGAGGTTGCTGCTGTCGAGAGATCATCTTACTGTTTTGGGGTTTTACTTTTGGTGCTGATTCTATCTCTGAGGAATTTGCGGGGTTTTATCCATTTATGGTTTCCCCGAGGAAAAACAATGTGTTCATTGTTTCTTGTTTTTGATTGTTGTGCTTGTTATTCTCTCAGTTAAAGATCCTAATAATGCTAGCTTAATGTTAAAAATCTAACATGGGATCAGAGCTAACCTGAGAAGAAGACACCTTGCAACTGCTGGAACTAGGGCTTCCTACTTTGTGGATCTTCCTCCACAGATTTTCAGCAAAAAAAGGTTGCATTAACTCTCCTCCTTAGGGCGCATTTTTCTGTCGAAGCAGAATCCAATTATGAGATTTTCCAGTTTTGGACCCGACACTGCTGCTGAAAATTAGGGCTTTACCCAGAAGTGGAATTTTTTAGTGACCCCAAGCTTAGATTGATCTCCTCCCCAAGATCAAAGTTAGGTATCAAGATCAAATCATTTCGTTGGACAGAACTCTGGAAAAGGAAAACCCTAATCTGCTCCTGAACCAGCACTGCAGGATTTCAACTCCTAATCCAGATACGACATCTTGAACTGGTAAGATCTAAATATTTTTTATTTTCATTTGAGGTTCTCAGTTAATATGTTTCATCATACCAAGCTTGATGAAAAGTTTGAGGGAGTTGATAACTTCTGATCCTGGAAGTATAGTATCTCCCTGGTCCTGGAAGAAAATGAGTTGGACTCCTATATCATTGAGGAGGTTCCAGTTCCAGAGGGAGATGAGGCTAAGGCCTTACATAAGAAGAAGTTGGTTATGGAAAAGAGGACCATTGCTGATTCAATCAAGGATCACTTCGTACCACAGGTGTCCTTCCTAAAGACACCTAAAGCTATGTTTGATTCCCTAACCAAATTGTTTGAAGGGAAGAACATAAACAGGAAGATGACTCTGAGAAACCAGCTGAAGAATGTAAAGATCCAGAATGTAGAAACCATCCAGTCTTACTTTACAAGGGTCTCTCAGATCAAGGAACAACTGGAAGCAGTATATGAAGAAGTAGAAAATGCAGATATTGTAATGACCACCTTGAATGGTCTCCCTAGATCATGGGACTCCTTTATTCAAGGGATCTGTGCCAGAAAGAAGTTAGTCAAGTTCAGCAGACTATGGGAAGAATGTTCTCAAGAAGAAGCTCGGATAGCAGCTCAAGAAGAAAAGATGGGAAGTGAAGATCAAGCTCTCATAGTACAATCCAAGAAATCTAGATCTAGCCACCACAGAAGTAAGTACTCTCATCAAAGGAATAACTCTAGAAAGCCTAGAGATTTGTCTAAGTACATTTTCTATACATGTGATGAAAGAGGACATTTTTCTAGAGACTGTCCTAAAAAAAAAGTAGCTCTCACAAGAAGAAGGGAAACAAGAGAAGACATCATGCTCATGTTGCAGAGGATGATGAACCTTCCACAAAGAGAAACATACCGTGTCAGTGATGATTCTTCAAGTGATGAATAATATGTTCTGATCTCCGCTCTCACGGGAATTATCACACATGATAGCAATGATTGGCTTATAAACAGTGGTGCTTCCAAGCACATGACATGATTCAAGGAATCCTTTGTGAAATTATCTAAACATGAATCACCTCACAAGGTGAAACTTGGAGATAACTACTAGTATCCAATAAAAGGTTGTGGGGAATCCTCATACAATATAAACTTTGGAAATTCTGTGACAATGAAGGAAGTATTGTTTGTACTAGGACTAAAGAAGAATGTCCTCTCCATATCTGCATTAGATGCAAAAGGAATGAGGGTTGCATTTATATATGGTTAAGTCATCATGTGGCCAAAAGGAAAGACCATTAATGATGCAGTAGTGATTGGGGAACAAGAAGGAGGCTTATACAAATTGAAGGGACATCCAGAACAAGCTTTGGTTCATGAATCAGTAGAACCAAATGAGATTTGGCATAGAAGGCTTGCACATGTGCATTACAGAGCACTACCAATTACAAACAAAGCTATTGAAGGTCTCCCAGAAATGCAGACAAAACATGAAGGTGTATGCAAAGGATGTGCGAAAGGTAATAACACAAAGAACACATTTCCAAGTAGTGAAAGTAAGGAAAATGACATCTTGGAAATCATCCACTCCGATGTATGCGGTCCAATGTCATCCAGTTCACTAAGCGGGTATGCATACTATGTTTCCTTTATTGATGATTTTTCTAGAAAGGCATGGATATAATTTATGAAGAAAAAAGATGAAGTATTCAGTAAGTTCAAAGAATTCAAAGCCTTGATCGAGAACCACACTAAAAAGAAGATCAAGACCTTTCGATCAGATAATGGTGGAGAATTTACTTCGAATGAATTCAAAGAGCTATGTAAAGACTCAAGGATTAAGAGCGACTTATCCACTCCTTATAATCCACAATAGAATGAAATTGCAGAAAGGAAGAATAGAACCATCATGGAAGCTGCAAGAGCAATGCTTCATGATCAAGATATTTCTATGCATCTTTGGGAAAAAGCTGCTAGAACAGCGGTGTATGTATAAAACTGTACTCCACATAGAGTACTCAAGAACAAGACTCCTGAAGAAGTCTTCTCCGGTAAGAAACCAGAAGTCAGCCATCTTAGAATATTCAGCTGTCCAATGTACATTCACATTCCAAAAGAGAAGATGACAAAATTATATCCTTCAGGAAAGAAGGTTATATTTGTGGGATACTCTGAAAGCTCGAAGGCTTACAGAATATACTTCCCAGGGTTCAAGAAGATTGAAATTAGTAGAGATGTAACATTTGACAAAGATTCATCCTACATCAAATCCAAGAAGAAACCAGCTGAAGAACTTGAAGAAACAAGAGAACCTAGAATTCATGATACAATCATGAAGGAAGAAATTCAAGAAGAAGATCGAGAACTAGAAGAACCTCAAGAACCTATAGATCCACCTCTGGAGAAGAATCCTCATAAGAGGAAACCTGCTTGGGTACGTGAAATTATCCAAGGTGCAAAAAGATATGGAGCTTTAGAAGAAACACCCAGAGGAAGAAAGAGAACTAGATCATGTTCTAGTTACTTATTCTTACTATGTGACATTATTGATAAAGAACCTTCCAACTATGAAGAAGCGACAGAACGGAAAGAGTGGAAGGATGCTATGATCGAAGAGTATCAATCGATCATGAAGAATGATGTTTGGGATGTTGTCCCAAGACCAGAAGGGAAGTCCATTGTAACTTCCAAATGGATCTACAAGATCAAGCATGTTGCAGATGGCAGCATTGAGAAACATAAAGCAAGATTCATGGCTCGTGGTTTCTCCCAGAAAGAAGGAATAGATTATGAAGAAACCTTTGCACCTATAGCCAGATACACTTCCATCAAATCAGTACTTGATTTGGCTACAGTGATGAAATGGATGTCAAGACTACTTTCTTGAATGGTGTAGTGGAAGAGGAAGTGTATGTGGAGTAGCCACTCGATTTTGAGACACATGATAGAGATTCTCATGTATGTAGATTGAAGAAAGCCCTGTAGGGTTTGAAACAGGCACCCAATACATGGTACAGTAGAATTTATGGTTTCCTATCTAGTTTGGGATTTACCAAGAGTAAAGCAGATTCCAACCTTTACTACAAGGTTGAAGATGGAAATCCAATGATACTCCTACCATATGTGGATGATTTGTTTGTAACAGGTATGGATGGGTTGATTACTAATACGAAGAGGAAACTTGCTGCTGAGTTTGAAATGAAGGGCTTGGGTATGATGCACTATTTCTTAGGCATGGAGGTGTCATAGAATGCAGATGGAATATTCCTTGGACAAGGGAAGTATGCAGTAGATATTTGGAAGAGGTTCAGGATGATGGAATACAAGGCCATAACCACACCTATGGCATTGAACCCGAAGCTATTGAGTGATGCTTCATCAGAAGCGGTTGATGCTACGATGTATCATCAGATGATTGGGTCCTTGATGTACCTGATGAATACGAGACTAGATATTTGCTTTGTTGTGAACATCTTGAGCCATTTCCTGAAAAATCCAAGACATGTTCATTTGATTGATGCATAACATATTTTGAGGTACCTAAAGGGTACAGTTGATTATGGGCTCAAGTATGAGGCGAATCAGAAGATTAACCTGGAGGGTTATGTTGATTCAGATTGAGCAGGCAGTGCCATCGATAGGAAGAGCACTTCGTGATGTTGCTATAGTATGGGATCAGGTGTGATCTCCTGGTTTAGCAGGAAGCAATCCTATGTGGCACTAAGTACAGCTGAAGCAAAGTATGTTGCAACTTGTTCAGCTAGTTGTGAGGCAGTATGGCTAAGGAATCTACTGTTTGATTTATTTGATCTCCATATGGATGCTACTTGTATATATTGCGACAACCAGAGTTGTGTGAAGTTGTCAGAGAGCCCTGTGTTTCATGACAAGTCGAAGCATATTGAGATCAAGTATCACTATATCAGGGATATGGTGCAGAGAGGAGCAGTGAAGCTCCAGTATGTTGCGATGGAGGAACAGATAGTTGATGTATTGACAAATCCATTGGCTATATTGAAGTTTGAGTACTTCAGGGAGAAGCTTGGTGTTCTCCAGATCGAGGTTCCCTCCAAGGGGAAATGATGAGACCGAGAGCCATTCTAACATGGTGAGAGGATTAGGTTCCTTCCATGGTCAGATGTAAGGGATGATCCATTTTTTCATGGTGAGAGGATTTGGTTCCTTCCATGTCATATATGAGTGCTAATCCATTCTGATGTGATTGTAGGATTGGTACCTACATGATCAGATGTAAGGGCTAAATTCCATTCTTGGAATGGAGGCACCTAGTCAGTTACCAGGTGTTGTTGTAATTGTAACTTCAGAACGTATTCATCTGTATTTATTATGTATTGTAACCAGATGTTTATTCTGGGATGTATTGTAATGTATTTGAGTCATGTCATACCCCGATGTTTATTTTGGGAAGTTTCTATAATGAGAAAGTCATGTCAAGTCATTGTGGGTAACCCTCCTATTGGTCAATGGTTAAAGTCCCCATAGTTGTGGGGCC
Organism: Pseudotsuga menziesii; assembly: GCA_001517045.1. NCBI lineage: Eukaryota > Viridiplantae > Streptophyta > Pinopsida > Pinales > Pinaceae > Pseudotsuga > Pseudotsuga menziesii. The sequence goes on from LPNX010648115.1 coordinate 368,519, forward strand.
CTTGGGTTATTAGACTATCCTAGTGAAGTCGACCCTAGGTGAGTCATTGTAAGTTAGGTCAATAGTCCCCACCATTGTGTTACCCTCCTATTGGTCAGAGGAGGCAAAGTCCCCACAAGTGGTGGGGCACTAGGGTTATTAGACACTCCTAGAGATCTTGCTGTAGTAAGTAATTGTTAAGTGAGGCCAACATGTTGGAGTGGGTTCTAAGTGAATGAAACAATATAGATAGAGAGTGAGAGCCTCTCTATTTATCATTCTCATACACACACTCACTCATTGGGGGCACATGAGTGAGATAGGAGAAGCTCTCTCAGTGTGAGAGAGAGAGACTGCTGCTGTCGGGAGTGCATCTTATTGTTTTGGGTTTTACATCTTGTGCTGATTCTATCTCTGAGGAAGTTGTGGGGTTTTCTCCTTTATGGTTTCCCTGAGGAAAACTCTTTGTGTCTCTTGTCTCGTGTTGTGCTTATGTTTTATTGCTGTGCTTGTTATTCTCTCATTGAAAAGATCCTAAGATCATAATGCTAGCTTATATGAGGAAAAACTAACATGGTATCAGAGCTAACCTGAGAAGAAGACATTGTGCAGCTACAGAAGTTAGGGATTCTTACTTTTTGGGTCTCTCTCCATAATCTATCAGCAACATTATACTAGGCTGACTCTCCATTGAAGGGCGCATCTTTCTATCGAAGCGTAATTTGATTCCGAGCATTTTCAATTTTCGGTGCGGAAATTAGGGCTCTCTACAGAAGATGAATTTTTGAGTGAGCCCAACATAGGATTTTTCTCCTCATAAAAACCTAAGTTTAGAGACCTGGATCAAGAAATTTGGTTGGGTGAAACTCCGAGAAAGTCAAACCCTAGTTTGACCCCGAGCTAGAAAAACCCTAAATACTAAAACTGCTAAGTTTTGGTACATTCGCTATATCCTGAGATTGGACCAGTCTCAGGAACTGAAAATTTTAGGGGATGAATATAAAATCCTGATGAACATTTTATCCAAACTTTAGCTCCATATTCACTATATTCTGGGAGATATGGTCCCTCCAAGTTAGGGTTCTAGCCTCTTCCAGAATTCATCCCTAAACAGAACACCTGGGGAGAATTGCAATATATTAGGCTACAGAGGTCCAAATGGAATTCTTGAAGATGTTCCAGAAATTTATAGACTTTAATTTTTGTGGTCCAATTTCAGACTCAGAAGATGAACCAATGACTCGTGGAAGTCCGTACAACTTCGCTGTTCTGAACAGTCCTGTAACCGGTCACCTTGGAAAAAGGATCATAAATCCCAAATGGTGAACCAAATTCTGATGAAACCTATGGTGTTGGATCAGGGACATGTGAGGTTACCTTAGTGAGAAATTTCAGACATAGAGGAGTATTAATTTCAGAGATATCATAGAAACAGTAATAGGCATTTCTACAGAAGAAATTGGAAAACTAGGGCTTCCTGTTCCGGGAGCTTCCCTCCATTGTTTTCAGAAAAGGAGTACATTGGACAGCTCCATTTGAAGATATATATCTATATATCCAATCAGATATGAAATATTCCTAGTTTTGAAAATTAGGGGTTCTGTGACAAACCTTAGATTAGCTAGCTCTGGAACCAAGACAGACACCTCAAATCGGTAAGATCTAATCTTTTGCTATTTCCATTTGAGGTTCTCATTTCAAAGTGATCTATCACATCAACTTGATGATAAGCTTTGTGAAGTTGAAAACTTCCAAGCATGGAAGTATATGATCTCTCTGAAGAAAATGAATGGGACACCTACATGAGTAGAGAGGTTCCTGTTCCAGAGGGAGATAAGGCTAGAAGCCTTACACAAGAAGAACTTGGTCAAGGCCAAGAAGATCATGGTTGATTCAGTCATAGATCAACTTGTACCACAAGTGTCTTCCCTAAAGACACCAATGAGGTTTGATTCCTTGACCAAGATATTTGAAGGGAAGAACATAGATTGGAATATGACCTTAAGAAACTAGTTGAAGAATGTGAAGATCCAGAATGCAGAGACCATGCAGTCATACTTTACAAGGGTCTCTCTCAAATCAAAGAACAACTTGTAGCGGTAAAAGAAGAAGTGAAGAATGCAGTAGTGGTGATGTCCACCTTGAATGGCCTCCCAGGATCATAGGATTCATTCATTCAAGGAATGTTTTCCAGAAGGAAGTGATTACTTTCAGCAGACTTTGGGAAGAAGAAGAAGATGGACTCATAAGAAAAGAAGAGAAGATGGAAGCAACTGAAGATCAAGCTCTCACCTTCCAAAGAAGATACCTCAAGCAATGAGGAATATGAAGATCTCAACTCTTGAAGAACTTTTTATCCACCTTAGCATTTGGATAAGAAACGATGTTATTATGAATGAAGAAGACGATGAAGCCGAAGACTCAAGAAGGAGTATACCCATGAAAAAAATAAAGATAAGTATTCAATTGTCATTTCATTGTTTTGTTATGCATTTGTTTATATTCAGTTATTGTATTATGCATGATAGGATGTTTGCATTAATGAAAAAATACTACTAATATGCATGTGATGGGTAAGCAACTCATGGTTCTATACAAATTCTCCATAGCTACTTATCTAGAATGAAACCTCTTTGCTGACATATTGGATTAGTGCACAATCTCAATGTTGTCCTGGTAGAGATGGAAGGCATCTAGAAAAGTTTCGTGAGATATGGATGAATGTTGTATTGGATAAAGTAATTGCATGATCATATATTTATGCATAAGAATTTGCCAGTATGAATATTCCTTATAAAATGGTTCTAACCATATAAATGCATTTTGACTTGTAGGAAAGATCGCATACATAATCGCCTACAAGCAAAGAAGAATGAGACTTGTTTCAAAGAACAAGTGACGACAGTTCAAAGACAAAGAATAATATGATGAGTGCAGTGACATCATTGATGCAGAAACTTCCAACCACCAAGAAGAAAGGGAAGACCAGTTCAAGAAGAATGATGTCAGGGTGCAGTATCGAGACCTGAAGAGAAGTTCATAGTTCCATCATGTAGTAGATGGAAACATTGTGGTTTACAAAGCAAGATTCGTAGCATGAGGCTTCTCACGAAAAGAAGGCTTAGACTATGAAGAGACATTTGCAGATAGTAAGAGTTGAAACACATACATGATGAGCTTGATGAATATCTCACAGATGGATGTGAGAAGAACTTTTGAAAAAGTTCAAAATAGAGGATCTTGGTATCCAATGATCCTAGATGGATACTACTTGTCACTCCAGTACATAATGTTTTAGTGCATAAAGTACGGAAGACAGAGGGAGTATGATGCTCCGCTTCAGAGGGAGTGACTACAGAAGATCCTGAGGTTTGACATGATACAACAGGATGGGCAGATTACTGATGACTCTAGGCTTTACTGAGAGTAAAGTGGATTCCAACCTTTGCTTCAAGTTTGAAGGCAGAAGACCAGTAATTCTCTTGTTATGTGTCGATGCACTATTTTCTAAGCATGGAGGTGTGGACAAGGGAAGTATGCAGTAGAGATCCTGAATAGGTTCATGATGACGGATTGCATGACCTCACCTATGGCATCGAACATGAAGTTATTGAGTGATGCTTCATCAGAGTCAGTTGATGCTACGATGTATCATCAGATGATTAGGTCATTGATGAACCTGACGAACACGAGACTAGATATTTGCTTTTCTGTGAACACCTTGAGCCAGTTCTTGACAGATCCGAGAAACATTCACTTGATTGCTACAAAGAATATTCTGAGGTACTTGAGGGGTACAGTTGATTATGGGCTCAAGTATGATGCGAATCAAAATATTAACCTGGAGGGTTATGTTGATTCAGATTGAACAGGCAGTGCCATCGATAGGAAGAGCACTTCAGGGTGTTTCTTAGTATGGGATCAGGTGTGATCTCTTGGTTTAGCAGGAAGCAATCCTGTGTGGCACTGAGTACAGTTGAAGCAGAGTATGTCGTAGCTTGTTCAGCTAGTTGTGAGGCAGTATGGCTATGGAATCTAATGTTTGATTTATTTGATCTCCAGATGGATGCTACTTGTATACATTGTGACAACTAGAGTTGTGTGAAGTTGTCAGAGAATCCAGTGTTCCATGACAAGTCGAAGTATATTGAGATCAAGTATCACTATATCAGGGATATGGTGTAGAGGGGAGTAGTGAATCTCCAGTATGTTGCGACGGAGGAATAGATAGTTGATGTGTTGATGAAGCCATTAGCTAGAGTGAAGTTTGAGTACTTTAGGGAGAAGCTTGGTGTTCTCCAGATCAAGGTTTCCTCCAAGGGAAAGTGATGAGTCCCAAAGCCATTATGATGAGCAGGTCAGATGTAAGGGCTGAGCCATTCTGTCATGGTGAGAGGATTTAGTTCCTTCCATGTCAGATGTGAGTGCTGGTCATTCTATCGAGTAGGATAGATGTAAGGGCTACAACCATTTTGACGAGCAGGTCAGATGTAAGGGCAGTTGCATTCTGTTCATGGCTAAAGGATTTGGTTCCTTCCATGTTAGATGTGAATGTTGGCCATTCTGTCAAGTAGGACAGATGTAAGGGCTACTACCATTCTAACGAGTAGGTCAGATGTGAGTGCTAGCCATTCTGTCGAGTAGGAAATATGTAAGGGCTACCACCATTCTGATAAGTAGGTTAGATGTGAGTGCTGGCCATTCTGTCGAGTAGGACAGATGTAAGGGCTACCACCATTCTGACGAGTAGGTCAGATGTGAGTGCTGGCCATTTTGTAGAGTAGGAGAGATGTAAGGGCTACCTCCTTTTTGACAAGTAGGTTAGATGTGAGTGCTGGCCATTCTGTCGAGTAGGACAGATGTAAGGGATATCGCCATTCTGACGAGCAGGTCAGATGTGAGTGCTGGCCATTCTGATGTAGGATGAGCTCCTACATAGATATAAGGGCTACCACCTTTCTGACGAGTAGGTCAGATGTGAGTGCTAACCATTCTCATGTGACTGTAGGATTAGGTCCTATATTATCAGATATAAGGGCTACCGCCTTTCTGACGAGCAGGTCTGATGTGAGTGCTGGCCATTATGACAAGTAGGTCAGATGTAAGGGCTACCAAAGACCTACGAGGAGGTAGGCATACACCTAGCATGAAAGAAGGTTGGCTCTGTAGAACTTCCTATGACGAGATAGCACACACATGATGATGAACATGTGAGATCCAGATCGAGCTATGATCCAGATCCAGTTATGATGACTTCGAGATATCCAGATCGAGTGATGATCCAGATCCGACAGTGATGATCCAGATTGAGAGATTATCCAGATCCAGATCCAAATTGAGTGATGATCTAGATCCAGTCCAGTGATGATGATCCAGATCCAGTGATGATCCAGATCCAGTGATGTTGATCTAGATCGAGAGATGATCTAGATCCAGTGATGATGTTCCATGATGATCCATATTCGAAGGATAAATATGAATTGAAGATGAATATGACTTGAAGACTCAGAAGACTCGAGATGTAGATGACGAGATGATCCAGTTGATACAGAGAAGAAGACCAGTGCTGAAAATTGTGTCGAAAGAATACCTTCCTAGTTAAGAGGCAGTGTTGATGTAATTGTAACTTCAGAATGTATTCATCCGTATTTCTTATGTATTGTAACCCGATGTTTATTCTGGGATGTATTGTAATTTATTTGAGTCATGTCATACCCCGATGTTTATTCTAGGAAGTTTCTATAATGAGAAAGTCATGTCAAGTCATTGTGGGTAACCCTCCTATTGGTCAAAGGTTAAAGTCCCCATAGTTGTGGGGCCCTTGGGTTATTAGACTATCCTAGTGAAGTTGACCCTAGGTGAGTCATTGCAAGTAAGGGCAATAGTCCCCACCATTGTTTTACCCTCCTATTGGTCAGAGGAGGCAAAGTCCCCGCAAGTGGTGGGGCACTAGGGTTATTAGACACTCCTAGAGATGTCGGCTCTAGTAAGTAATTGTTAAGTGAGGCCGACATGTTGGAGTGGGTTCCAAGTGAACGGAACAATATAAATAGAGAGTGAGAGCCTCTCTATTTATCATTCTCATACACACTCACTCATTGGGGGTGAATGAGTGAGAGAGGAGAAGCTCTCTCAGTGTGTGTATGAGAGAGTACTGCTGTTGGGAGTGCATCTTATTGTTTTGGGTTTTACATCTTGTGCTGATTCTATCTCTGAGGAAGTTGCGGGGTTTTATCCTTTATGGTTTCCCCGAGGAAAACTCTTTGTGTCTCTTGTATCTTGTGTTGTGCTTATGTTTTATTGATGTGCTTGTTATTCTCTCAGTGAAAAGATCCTAAGATCATAATGCTAGCTTATATGAGGAAAAACTAACACCAGGAAAACTCAGTCTGGGACTGAGGGCTGTTCTAATATGACTGTAGGATGTAGTCTTACATGATCAGATGTGAGTGCATCGCCATTCTGATGTGATTGAGGGATGTGTTTCCACTTGATTAGATATAAGGGTTGATTCCATTCTCTGGGAGAATGGAGGCACCTGGTCAGTTACCAGCAATCCTCAGTCTGGGACTGAGAGCCCTTTCGATGCAGTCTTTTTGAACATGGTCAAATGTAAGTGCAGAGCCTTTTCGATGCGGTGTTTTCGAACATGGTCGAATATAAGTGCTGAGCCTTTTCGATGCGGTGTTTTCGAACATGGTCAGATGTAAGTGTAGATCCCTTCTGATGCTGTGTGTTCACACATGGTCAGATATAAGTGCTGAGCCATTCTGGCGCGATGTGTTTACACATGGTCAGATGTGAGTGCTGGGACTTTCTGACAAGATGAGGTTAGATGTGAGTGCTGGGCGTGCCTTTCTGACAAGATGAGGTCAGATGTAAGAGTTGGGTGAGCCATTCTGACTTAGGGTCAGATATAAGTGCTGATGAAGACCTACATGAAGGGTAGGCCTAAAACTAGCATGAAAAAGGGTTGGCTCTGTAGAACTTCCTGTGACGAGAAGAATCGAGAGATAGCACCGATGATGACGATGATCCAGACTTGATGATGATCCAGATCAAGGGATGATCAAGATGGGATGATGATCCATACTTGATGATGATCTAGATCAAGTGATGATCCAAATTTGATGATGATATAGTGATGATCCAACAGTGATGATCTAGTAGTCATGATGATCCAGATCCCGTGATGAAGAATACTTGAAGATGAATAAGACTTGAAGACGATGATGACTTGAAGATGAAGAAGAATTGAATATGAATACAACTTGAATATGAATATGACGAGATGATCCAGTCGAAACAGAGAAGAAGACCAGTGCTGAAAATTGTGTCGAAAGAATATCTTCCTAGTTAAGAGGGAGTGCTGATGTAATTGTAACTTTGGAATGTATTCACCTATGTATCTTATGTAATTTCCTAATTCTGGTGTACAGACCTGAACACTTTAATTCTTTAATTTTCTCTTAAATATTTCCGAAATTTAAGGGGTCCACACAGAGCCTTCTTGGATTGGCAAAAACAAGGGTTTCTTCTAGAAGATTTTGTAGAGTACAAGAGTGATCAGTGGGTAGAAAACAAAGAGATTTAATAAATTGAATTTCCTGTCCCCTAGAACATTTATATCTGGTTCCATTTAGGTTTCAGAATCCACGCCGTGGAAACCTACTACCACGCTTCTGGGCAGCCAAACTGTGCAACTAAGGAGAGTAGTTTTGCCTGTTTCAACTAGAGGCTTAGGGAAAATTGCATAGGTTTGTTACAGCCTTAATTTAATATATAAAATTTATTTAGACATTTTATTGAGGTTCTGGAAGGTTAGAGGTGTTTTGGGTGAATTTGGGGATTTCTAGCAATTTTGGTCAAGAGAAACCCTGCGCAGAGGAGGATGAAAAAGGGTGGTATGACCCAAACCAAAACTGGTTCTGGAGAATGATATGGGAAGGTGGATATGTTACTGACCTACAGGAACTAACAAATCTCAGTTTGGGTTTACAGATCCTATTTTGCATCAATTTCAGTAAAACTAGTTATTAAAAACTAGTAATCTAGCTAGGGTCTTAAAAGAACTATTAAATCATCTTAAATCAAAATTTGTGAAACATGATATTTATAAAATAGATAAATATGATCTCTTTGAACATGAATACTTATTTTAATCCCTTCCCCATCATTAAATATTCATTACAACACTCATATTCACTCAATTCCCCATACACTGATAAAATATGATGTTTTTATGAAACTGAGATAATATTCTTCAGGGTATGAGATATCTCAAACTGATAAATTTAATTTTAAAAATATATTGACACTACATAATATAAATTACATTATTTACTGACCATTACAAAGAGGCTTCCAAAATTAAGGGGCAGGAGGCCCGAATCTTGACCAACAAGGGGCTGTGAGCATAAGTGAAGCATGGGATTCACTTGAAATAGACCTGAAATTGATGGAGGCTATAATATAGTTTTGGAATAAGGTTCAATGGATGAAATTAGTGCTCCAAAGACCTGAAATAGATAGAAAGGGAGATGGAAGAGAAGGGAGGAGAAATTTGGGGATCATCACCCAATGGTCTAAGGCACAACACTCAGAGAGTATGATCACATAGCATAACCACAATATAAAATCATCCAAACTGAAGCAATGGGTTCAATTTCATCTTTTATAGAATTATGGATGACCTTCTTAGTAAGTTGAGGCCAATGGTGACCTGTGAGAGCAAGTCAACCCCATGGTGACCTAACCCTAGCCACAAAAGCGCCCCCTTTGGGAAATTAGGAAAGTAGGAACATGTGGAACTGTTTCTAATCCCAAATCATCCTTCACAATTAGAAACTGTGCCCTCCCTTAGTCAAAAGCTTCCTCTTTTGATTTATGTCAACTTTTTGCTTTTCCTGGGTCTTAAGGAAACTTTTTCTTTCCTTCAAAAACTTTCCTTCTTTTACCTCTGTCTGCTTTTTCTACTTTTACGCAACTTCCCTTTATTCTCCTGCTTGCTTTTGTCATGGACTTTCTTATTTTTACCAAGGCAAGTTAACTAGCTTTCTCCAATGCGCCCTCCTGACATGGCATCCTTAATTCCACATCATTATTGTGCATAATAAATAAAATTGCTGAAATAAAATTAAATACATGCCTTAGAACAATTATTAGCAATATTTTTCCTAAGAATAATAATTAATGTCAATTTGAATCCCTAGGAATTTAATCATGGTCAACACTTTTAATGTGCCAAAATATGGGGACATGACAGTACTCCCCTCCCACATATGCTTGTCCTCAAGCAGAAGCACTCTAGAGTGCTGCAAATTTGTTCATCATGTAGAAGAACTGGAGCATGAATCCATTGTGCAAAAAGGTTGACTTTCTCCATGAAGCCATCCTATAAAGTTTCTCCAAAACAAGCAATTCCAGGGTCCCATTGCTTGCATTGCACCCGCTTTAGTGAGAATGCCTTCCCACACAACTTATCAAGCCAATTTATGCCTAGATCCCATTTCCTTAGCTGTAAGTATCCAAACATTAGAATCCACCATACAAATTTATCATCACATGAAATGGCATTCATGCTGTCGAAATCATACCACTGCACCGAAAACTCAAAATTCTCAATGCAAAGTTGGACATCTGTCAGATTTCCCCACCCAACATAAAGTTCCTTATGTGCTTGATGCACATCAGCATTGAATCTCACAATGATGTTGTTGCAAAGACATAGGTTTGAGTCCCATGTCCAACCCCAATGAGTATAGGAATCATCCAACCAACAAGGATTCCCAAACTGCTCCCAATAAGATGATGCATCACAATCATCTCCAAAAATGCAAGCAAGAAAAACAAATAAGTGTCCCCTCATCCCACCTGATAAGGGACTAACACTCCTACTAAAAGTTCCATTTGAACACTTCCAATGGCTCAACTTTCTACCACTGGTAAAATAATGCAAGCATCTATCCAACTGTGTGCAAGATATTTTCCTCAACAAATTCTCTTGGTAGTTTTATTGCTTATTTGTCTTCCACTGATCACGTGCAGAAATTTTTCTGCAAGAAGACTCCATGTGTGACATGTAATCTTCCACCCAAGCCACATGTGGTTGAATGGAATCAAGTGACAGCCATATGTGCCTATGTGGCTTACGGGAGGGTGATGGTGCATTCCACAAGTCATCATGAACACCTAGGAAAGCCTCTAGCTCTTCCTGTTGCATCACCAAGGAAAATACCTTCTCCCAAATTTCATTCTCTCTTGATGAGGCTGAAATAGAAGTATTGGTAGAACTGTGAATCATATGTCTGCAATACTTTTGCACCCAAATTATGGCTGCCCCATCTTCATCCTCATATGAATCTCCCATGGGGAAGAGATTCTTTTTCAGGAAACAATTCCAATTTTTTCTGGAAAAGACAAAGTGGTTGGTTCTCATCAAACTTGTATGTACAGTCCTCAAAAACAAAAAAATTCAGAATGCACCTCATGTACATGTGTATGGAATGTATCCAATTGCTGCAAATTAAATCCTTGTGGCTGCCCACATGCCAAGGCAATGTCGGTCACAACAAAAAAATTATTGCAGAAATTAAATTCTTCATCTCCCACCTTCTTCACTTTAAAGGTGTCTCTATCCACCCAATCAATGGATGAATAAATAATTTTATTTGCTGATATATAAGTAATGTTATTAGCCATATTTATGGTAGAGAATAACACTTCATCCTTCCTCTCAACCTAAATGAGTGCTTGGCTAACATTCTCTTCCTCGTAGCTTTTTACAAGCACCTGCAAATCTAAGTGCATCTCATGATCCACCATCTCATGAGATTCCTCCCTTTGTTCAAGAATGCAATCATCCTTGTGAATATGGCTGAATCGTGTGTAGGAGGGTAGGTAATACCTTTTCAACTTCTCATGAAGTTTCTCTATCTCCATCTTGGATTCTTGAAGTGCACATTGAGTGCTCTTCAAGGAATCTTGGGTGGTCAATAAATCTTGTGTGAGCTTGCAAATTTCTTCTCCATCCTTCAAGGATGCTCCATGCAACACATCAGCAACCTCAATGAAATCAGCTCTATCAGAAAGAAATTTTAATAATTCTCCTTGTATTGTAGACAATGCCTTCTACATCTCATCCTTGGATTCAAGAGAAGATTGATCTTCCAATGAAGCAGCTATCCAACACTGTTGTGCCACTGAAGAATGTGTGTCTTAGAGAAGGTGTAAAGCCTTTTGAATATTCTTTTCATCCATTTTCAAAGGCCAAGGAAATGAGTGGGGATCTTGAGGAAAATCACCCCCTTCTTCTTTCCTGCAATTTTCTTGCTGTGACTTGTACTTCTCTTTATGAATCTTTCTTTCTGCTTTCCCACCAGCAAGACTAGATGGATCATAGATCTCCACAATGGTGATAGCGGGGTTGGGATTCTAAATGATTTCAAGCCTCTTATTTGATGTGGATGCAACTTCATCATGATGCAAGAAATTCCAAAATTCATAACTTTTTGCATCCCTTTGCACCAGATTTTTCTCCTTCAGATTTCCTAGTTCAAACCTAGCTGGTGGGGGCTTGTCTTCCACTTCATTGGGAAATTCAAATAATGAATTCAGATATAATATTTCCTCTTATTATGAATCTGAGCCAAAATATTCCTTCACCATATTATCATCATTGACAATATCACCCTTATTTGCACTGATTGTGTGATCACTAACAGGGAAAATAGGACTGAATTTATCTCCCTCACAATTGGCCTTCCTTTTGCAGTCCTCAAATGCAAGTGAAGACTTTTTATCTTTACATGGATCAGATTGTTGCAGGTGTATAGGGCTGCTACAAAAATCATAACTTTTATTATCCATGTTCTTAACATTACCATCTTCCTGTACGGATACTATGGTGGCCTGCTCTTCCACCAAAATTTCTATCTCACACCCAAGCGGTGTGGCCTTTATTTCATATTCATTCTATGGCTGAGGAGGTGAATGTAAATATGATATGTATACCTCTTTTGGATCTGATCCAAATTTTTTCTCACCACCCATACATGAGACAAAACCTTGAGCAGTGATCCGGAGATCACCCACCAAGAAACTTGAAGTGCATTCCTCTTCAACTTCTTCTCTTATGCAACCACCTTGTGGTGATTTGCACTTCACCTCCTGGATATTTGTGTCCACTTCATTTCTATTCTCCTCCAAGAAAATTTTGACTTTTTCATCTTTAGTGGTACTCATGTCACAATATTTAGAAGCTCCTTTTGAAGGAAAACCAAACAAACTCTTAAGTCTTGAACATGTTGATGGCTTGGAGGAATATTCACCTTTGGTTCTGTCTTCTTCTTCTTTTCTCAGAGAGTTGGAACAAATTGGTTCCTCTTTGGATAGCTTGCTGCTCTTTAAATAATTCTCATAATCATGCTTGGGCCAGAATCCATACTTGAAATAAATATAATCTCCAAAAGAAAGGTTTGCAGAAATATTCCTACCCAACGCTAGATAGTCCTGATAGCAGTGAGACATGTTCTCACATGCTTCAATAATCTCTGCCAAGTTTTTCTTAACCATTGGAGAATAAGATATGATATCTTCCCCATATGATGTCCAATAGTTTTCATCATATTCATGTTTTAGTATGCCTCCATCAACATAGAGGATTTCTTCTTCTTCATATCTTCTACAGTATTCTTCGTACTGCTCATCATAGTCATCCTCATAGTATGACATGGCTGCAAATTTATTCAGTGAGAGATTTCTTTCCACAAGATGATTCAAGGAAAGAGATCTGATACCACTGTAATGTCCTAAGTCTGGTGTATATACCTGAACACTTTAAGGCTGTAATTTTTTCTTAAATATTTATGAAATTTAAGGGGTCCAAACAGAGCCTTCTCAGATTGGCAAAAACAAGGGTTTCTTCTGGAATATTTTGCAGAGGACATGAGTGATCAGTGGGAAGCAAACAAATAGATGTCATACATTGAATTTAATCTCCCCTAACACATTTATATCTGGTTCCATTTAGGTTTCAGAATCCGTGGCGCGGAAACCTACTACCATGCTTCTGGGAAACCAAACCGTGCAACTAAGGAGAGTAGTTCTGCTTGTTTCAACCAGAGGCTTTGGGAAAATTGTATAGGTTTGTTACAGAATTAATTTAATATAAAAAATTTATTTATACATTTTACTAAGGTTATGGAAGGTTAGATGTGTTTTGGGTGAATTTGGGGATTTCTGGCAATTTTGGTCAAGAGAAACCCTGCACAGAGGAGGATGAAAAAGGGTGGTATGACCCAAACCAAAAATGTTTCTAGAGATTGATATGAGAAGGTGGGTCTTTTAATGACCTAAAAGAACTGACAGAGCTCATTTTGGGTTTACAGATCCTATTTTGCATCAATTTCAGTAAAACTAGTTATTAAAAACTAGTAATCTAGCTAGGGTCTTAAAAGAAATATTAAATCATCTTAAATAAAATTTTGTGAAACTTGAGATTTATAATAGAGATAAATATGAGCTCTATGAACATGATTACTTATTTTAATCCCTTCCCCATCATGAAATATTCATTACAACACTCATATTCACTCAATTCCCCCATACACTGATAAAATAGGATCTTTTTATGAAACTGGGATAATATTCTTCAGAGTCTGAGATATATCGACCTGATAAATGTAATTTTCAGAATATAATGACACTATAGAATAGAAATAACATTATTGACTGACCATTACAAAGAGGATTCCAAAATTAAGGGGCAGGAGGCCCGAATCTTGACCAACAAGGGGTTGTGAGCATAAGTGAAGCATGGGCTTCACTAGAACTCAACCTAAACTTGACAGAGGCTATAATATACTTCTGGAATAAGCTTCAATGGCTTACATTAGCGCTCCATAGACCTGTAATAGATAGAAAGGGAGATGGAAGAGAAGGGAGGAGGGATTTGGGGATCATCACCCAATGGTCTGAGGCACAACACTCAGAGAGTATGATCACATAGCATAACCACAATATCAAATCATCCAAACTGAAGCAATGGGTTCAATTTCATCTTTTATATAATTATGGATGACCTTGTTAGTAATTTGAGGCCAATGGTGACCTGTGAGAGCAAGTCAACCCCATGGTGACCTAACCCTAGCCACAAAAGCGCCCCCTTTGGGAAATTAGGAAAGTAGGAACATGTGGAATTGTTTCCAAGTCCAAATAATCCTTTACAATTAGAAACTGCGCCCTCCCTTAGTCAAAATCTTCCTCTTTTGAGTTATGACAACTTTTTTCTTTTCCTGGGTCATAAGGAAACTTTTTCTTTCCTTCAAAAAATTTCCTGCTTTTACCTCTGTCTGCTTTTTCTACTTTTAGGCAACTTCCCTTTATTCTCTTGCTTGCTTTTGTCATGGAATTTCTTATTTTTACCAAGGCAAGTTAACTAGCTTTCCCCAATGCACCCTCCTGACATGGCAGCCTTAATTCCACATCATTATTGTGCATAAAAAATAAAATTGCTGAAATAAAATTAAATACATGCCTTAGAACAATTATTAGCAATATTTTCCTAGGAATAATAATTAATGTCAATTTGAGCCCCTAGGAATTTAATCATGGTCAACACTTTTAATGTGCCAAAATATGGGGACATGACATCTTATGGCTTGTACCCCAATGTTTATTCCGAGATGTGTCTGTAATGTAATTAATTCATGTCATGCCCCAATGTTCTGATCGGGAGGATCTATAATGTAAACAAGTCATGTCAAGTCATTGTGGGTAACCCTCCTATTGTTCAAGGGTTAAAGTCCCCGTAGTTCTGGGGAACTAGGGTTATTAAACTCACCTAGTGAAGTTGCCCCTAGTTGGGTTTAGTCAAGTCAGGAATTAGTATAAATAGCGAGTGAGCCTCTCTATTTATCACACACTCACTCACACTCAGTTGTAGCGCATAGCTGAGGAAGAAGAAGACACTGGGGCTAGGAAGAAAGAGGTTGTTGCTGTCGGGAGATCATCTTACTGTTTTGGGGTTTTACTTTTGGTGCTGATTCTATCTCTGAGGAAGTTGTGGGGTTTTCTCCATTTATGGTTTCCCTAAGGAAAAACACTGTGTTCGTTGTTTCTTGTGTTTGATTGATGTGCTTGTTATTCTCTCAGTTAAAGATCCTAATAATGCTAGCTTAATGTTAAAAATATAACACATTTGAGGCATGGTGGAAAGACCAAAAGGACCTTAAAACAGGAAATAAAAATTATATCTGACTATGGGAAGATATGTGTTAGGTGCTCTGTCTAATGTGGCTATGGGATTTGATGGTACCATTTGTAGTGGTGGAACCCAAGTTTCCTGACTAGCATTCGGGTAAGTGGGACTATAGGGTCCATAAGCTAACTGGCCAAATGTAGGCATTGGTGAAGTTATAGGCGACATTGATACAGGGGGTGCTGGTGGGTATTGTTGTGCCACATTAAGAGGTACAAATGTTGATGATTGGGAATCATTTCCCTGGTAGGAAATAGTACCAATAAGCTCATCAACTGAATGTAATGTTCCTTATGGTGTTGAGTTTAGATAATGATGTGAGGGGCATTTGAAAGGATGGTATAAATATACAAAAATTATGCGTAAATCATATCAAAATGTTGGGCCTTCAAGATGGAATCCTCTTCCATGGTTGGAAATATGGTTGCCAAATATTTTGCATAATAGGTTGAAGTGGTTTTAGAAACCACTCCAACATATTTTTCACAACTTCCAATACCTATTCCATTCATGGATGTGGTCCACAATATGGGTGGAAGTATTTTGTTGAAATTCTGTGAGGATTTCAAGCCCTAGGTTGTGACATATGGGTAGTTGAAAATAGGTCAGGAATATAGTATTGATTGACTAAAATGTGAATAAGTCACTGATGATAAGTTGGCATACCACTTAGTAATTGTTCCTGTGACGATTCTATAGAAGAGACCAAGACATACCGATTCCTCGATGATGCTCTTAGAATTAGTGGAATGATATGGCATGGTTTACTTGGTCATCTCCCTATTTCCCCTCAAATTTTGGAATATTTGAGGGAATATTTGGAGGCATGTTTATATAGGTTGGATAATGATGAATGGGGTCATTTATTGGTTTATACAACGCAAGGAGATTCAATCTTTCAATTAGAGGAATATTTTTTGTAGGGGTTAGCCCCTCCATAGTATTATGTTTGTTGCTCCCTATAGAAAGTGAAGGTGGTGATAAGGGTAGTGTCATCTCTTTCAAAGAAGGATAAGCTAGGGAGTATTCTCTCCAATAGGTGGAGATGAAGTAGTGTCTCCTCCACGCAATGGAGAAGAAAAGGGAGTTGTATGATATTCTTGAGGGGTTGAAATGAGAAAGTTAAGAAAGTTGTGTCCGCACATAGATTACCCTAACAATGAAACATTGGAGTGACCCCAGCTAGAGTATCTCCCCCATGTACCACGAGGAGAGAGTGCAAAAACACCTATATAGAGAGGATCACTAATACATATGGGAGGAAAATCCGATGGTGAAATACAACAATATATGAAAATCAAAGAAAAATGTTGGAGGGTAACTTCCGTTTTTATTTTATTTTTTAAATTACCGATATCGTCAGATATCCAACTAATTCTCAAGAACTTTCGACTATCCAACTCAAACTATCGGAAATACAACACTTATTCAAGAAATAACGAATATCCAAAGTATTTTTCATTTAATGTATTAATCATTTGATAACATCTATAATTAGGTAGTTGGAGGTATATATAAATATCCAATAGCTTTGGCATTGTTTTTGTGATTCTGACTGTTTTTTAATGCTGTAGGGATTATTTTGTACTATCCATAATACAAATTTATTAAAGATAATCATCAATGAAGTTTTGTTGAGTAAACATGTCATAGAACACTCCTTAAGGAGCTTAACGAAATGTGGTACATGCATATGGGGCTTTGAAGTATGAGAAATATTATTTCCCCTATAAAATATACAAGGGATTGAAACAAAGGAGACTTCTAACAACAACTGTTAAATTTTTCTTAGAGGTCTCTACTTGCCCTGAGAAGTCAGATCTCAACTCAACCACAATATTCACTAATCCCAAATTAAATACACTTCTATCAAAATTAGAATTTGTATCTCATGAAATCCTTACAACTCATAAACAATCAGGAAATCACACATATGACTCAAAAAATTATCCTAGAAACCCCAATGGGGAAAACCAGCTACAGTGAGTCTTTCTTATTTCTCAAGCCAAGAGAAAATAGAATATAGAAGAAGTACAATAATATTTTGAGAAGCAACAAGTGAACCTAAAGGGACAAAGCCCTAGATTTGCAACAGCTACAATTATTGTTCTTGGATGAAGTGCCCCCAACAATACACCCTCACAGTGGAACACTCAAATATTGACTCTTCCAATCACTGTATGTTGTACACTCTTTCTAACCCTCAGAAGGATGCTCCCTCATCCCTTCTTCTGTATCTTCTATGCTCTGGAAGATGAACTGTGTCCTCAATCGCATAAAATGTCCCCCAGTTGTACAGCTACGTCCTCACTCCTCTAAGCCATTTCTTAGTTGATATGTTATTAGTATGACTCTAAATAACCCCTGAATACCTCTCCTTAGTAATTTATGAAAAACATTATCTCTATGTGTCCTCTCAACCTCTCACATGTGTGCAAAAGCTACCTCACGTCCCACACGTGTGACATGTTCTTTCTCACGTCCTCATATAGCTGCTCACTTTGTTATTTTTCTTGCTCTTCGGTATCTGAAGAAACTCAATGAAATATCTCCTCACTTCCCTAGTGAAAAAATGCCTCAATATTTGAAGCGTTGTCTTCTCACTTCTATGAGGAATTCACCCCATATATCTCATATGGTTCGCCCTCCTTGGTCAACTGCTGCTCACAACTGCTCTGATCTCCTAATACTCAAAAAATATAAATGATTTTTTTACCCTCAATGCCTTTTTATAAGTCACTGATAAATTAGTTCAGAAAACCCTAATTAGGGTTCCAAAACCCTAATGTTACTTTTGTGCCAAAAATCATACTTTTACATTAAAAACTGCATGGATGCACTTTTGCATGTAACAAGAAAAAGTTACTTAACTCACTGCATGTCTCCACTATTGGATATATGAACCTGTACATAGTGTATCTCACACTCTATCCTCCTTCCTATGTTTATAAGTGCCTCCATGCTAGGTAGTCCACATGGAGGACATCCTGAGTTACCTCATAACTCAACACTCCTTAACAAGGGATGTCCAACCACAACTGATGCTTGGATCCAAAAATTCATATGTTGCAGTAATTTCCATACATATCCTGACTACCAGCTTTGCTACCCTATGACCTATATCACTCTTATCCTCATGCATCCTAGTGGTCTCAGAATAATCCTATCGCTCTCTCTCATACCAAATCACTGATCATGGGCTAAGAATCCCTATGAGCCTCTACCGCAACCAACCTATGAAGCTATCATCAAGTGGATCAACTAACCGATACATGACCTTCCTTCCTTGAGATGATTCAGCTCGTTACTGATCTAAATCCATATTAGTCATCTCATAGCAAATCAGTCTCTGGTTGGTGTTTTTATGAAAATCTCTCTCACCTCTCTTCCCCGTGGGCTAACTCTCCAAAGGCTCATCCAAACCATGAGATTATAGCTCTAAATCCATATTAGATTCTGATAAGGACTTTGACAACCACCTAGCTACCTCTAAAGTAGGTCTTCTTTGCACCACTTACTTTCCACCAATCTTGTGACCCATTGGCACTAGGTCATCTCCCACTGGAAAATTAAAGATCAAATGCATCTGAAACACCACAGAGAAACCTTCATCGTCCAAAGATGATACTAAGATTATACTTACTCTCAGTCCTGGTATGTAAAGAAATCCAACCACCTCTAATAGTTCCCCACAATCTAGTAGGAACCTGGCCCTTCCTAGCCCTCGAATCATATGATTTGTACCATCATAATATATGAAGGTCTGCTCAGGAGTATCCTAAAGGAATATTAATTCTTCTTGCATTCCAGTCATATGACTGTAGTTCCTGCAGCCCACTAGCCATCTCTCATCAACTTGTACCTTCGGATGACTACTATCATGTCCAAAGACAAAAGAGGCAAGAGAGAAATCCCCTCAAACCTGTTGGTGAACTCATCCACCTCTTATGTTGGTGCCACCTTCTCATCCATATTCTCCTTATGCTTATCCTTATGAGGGCATTGGACCACATCATGGTCGTACTCATTGCATGCAAAAAATATGACCTTAATCAAGTCTTTCTTCTTCTCACCTCTCTTGAACTTCTGCTTACCCTTTGCAGCAAGGGCCACATATTACTCTTTTGGTGTTGTAGAAGAAGGCCCCTAAATATACCCCCTTTGGCTCTCCTCCTGTGTGAAATCATCCCACAGATGATCCAACTTGGGGAGGTTCTATCTAACAACAATGGATTTGACAAATATTTCCCATGATTTATCCACACCATTCAGGGCTTGTCGAACTAACTCTCCATCCTCCACCTTCTCCCCTACAGTTTCCAAATCATCTTTAACCTAGGTTATACGAGTTAGATAGGTATCCATTTCCTCATCCTTGACCATCTTGATACTCTTCAGTTTATCATGAAGCACCATATTTCTATTTTCATTAGATATTTGTATAGTTTCATCAGAGCATCCAACATCTCATATGAATTATGTTCCATGTAATATGTGGGAAGATGTGGTCCTTGATTGTATCAAAGAGAATTTGTTGAGCCTTAATGTTCTTCTTTTCATAAGCATCCTTTGTCGTAGAATTTGTAGGAATAGTTACAGGACTTGCATCGGTGTTCTCCACAATTTACCATAACTCACTTTATTTTAGAAACAACACAACCCTAGCCTTCCACGCATCGAAGTTTGAGGCCCCTTCCAATCGATCCTCCACATGAAAAATACTAGCCATCTCTTTGGTGAATCTAGATATGAAACCAACTTTGTCAATGAGCAAAAAATAAACATATATCTATCCCTTACATGCCAAGATATGGAATATACATCTCAGATATCTCCTCCAACAATTAGATCTGATAGATCTTACCTCCACCAACTCATATCTAACACTTGCACTTTCTATCTAGGTAGATCTAGTCTCTATCCTACTGATACCTACCAGCTCTATATTATATCTAGACTCAAACAATTCAGATATGATGGAGTTGGCCTCTAGAGTCACAGATATGAACCCTACTCTTCATATCGGGTAGATTTGGTCACCCTGTATGCAAATATGACTCCACCACTGGATCCTCACATAGATCAGGTATATTGCTCGCATATCTGAGTGTGATTTCCCTCCTCTGACCTCTAACAAGGCTCTGATATCATGTTAAATTTTTCTTAGAGGTCTCTAATCACCCTGAGAAGTCAGATCTCAACTCGAACACAATATTCACTAATCCTAGATGAAATACACTTCTATCAAAATTATATTTGCAGCACATGAAATCCTTACAACTCATAAACAATTAGGAAATCACACATATGACTTAGAAATTTATCATGGAAACCCCATTGGGGAAAACCGACTATGGTGGGGATTTCTTCTTTCTTAATCTTAGATAAAATAGAATATAGAAGAAGTACAATAAGACTTAGAGAAGCAAAAAGTTAACGAAGGGCCAAACCCCTAAATCTGCAGCTCCTGCAACTACTAATCTTGGATGAAGTGCCTCGAGTAGTACACCCTCATACTATAATTCTTAACTATTGACTCTGCCAATCACTGGATGTTGTACACTTTTTCTAACCCTCAGAAGGTTCCTCCCTCAACCCTTCTTTTCTCTCTTCTCTACTCTGGAAGATAAACTGCGTCCTCAATCACATAAAACAACCCCCAGTTGTACAGTTGCGCCCTCACTCATATGATGCATGTCTTAGTTGATCTGTTATCATTCTGAATCTGACTGACCCCTGAAGACCTCCCCTCAGTCATTGATGAAATCCCTTATCCCTATGGGTCCTCTCATCCTCCCACACATGTGCAACATCTCCCTCACATCCCACACGTGTGATGTGTTGTTGATCACGTCCTCCTCTAGCTTCTCACTCTGTTGTTGTTGTTTCTCTTCAGTATTTGAATATGCTTAGTGAAATATCTCTCTCACTGCCCCGGTGAATGAACACCTCAATCTCTGAATCTGTATTCTCTCACTACTCTAAGGAATGTGTCCCAACTATCTTAGATGGTTCACCCTCCTTAGTCAACTGCTACTCACAGCTGCTCTGATCTCCTAATACTCATAAAAGATAAATTATTTTTGCACCCTCAATGCCTTTCTATAAGTCACTGAGAAATTAGGTCACCAAACCCTAATTTCACTTTTGTGCCAAAAATCATACTGCTACATTAAAAAATGCATGCATGCATGCACTTTTGCATGTAATTGGAAAACGTGTCTTAACTCACTATATGTCTCCACTGTTGGATCCATGTCACTTGGCATAGTGCATCTCACACTCTACCCTCCTTCCTATGTTGATAAGAGCCTCCATTCTAGGAAGTCCACATGGAGGACAACCTGAGTTACCTCATAACTCAACAGCAAAGGCTGTCAAACATTGTAGATTGTATGGACACGTTGAAGGCGGACATGAATATCATCCATTAGTAAGATATTCATTATATGTCTTTGTATTGTAGATTTTTTTCTTTAATGTTTATATGTTAAAAGTAGAAAAAGTAATGTATTATTATTTTTTGTATGTATTTTAGGGGGTTAAAGAGTAAGGGGTTATATTGATCACGATTTACTTGATTCTTATTAAATAAATAAAAAATTATTTTTTATTTATTTTTTATTTCTAAATCTAATTATATATATATATATATATTCTTTGGTTAGAAAGTGTTTAGAGTCCAAATACATATTCATCTTTTTTCATAAACAATAATGTTAGTTGATAAAATTTTTATAACAATTAATTAAATATATAAAAATGATTATGTTTGAGTCATCGTTGAGTCTAGAAACCCTCCCATATCATCAAGGCATGCAAACAATTTTTCCCTGTCAAATTCCACTACATACAGAAACAATTTGATAAATTTTCAACATTAGCCCTATTCAAAGATCATTGTTGCCCATGCGTAGTCCCAATACAATGTCTTTTATTATTTCTTTTAAAATTATTTCAAGATGCACATCGACCCATATTTTTAATTGTATTCTTGATTATCTTGATAAGTTTCACAAGCTTCATCATTGATTTGTTTTCTTCGTTGCTCACTCTCAGCTAAGTTGTCTTTGTTGTTGTCTATGTTGTCTTTGTTTTCCTATATTATAAATGTAAACGTTTGTATCATTAAATATTTGTTATATACACTAATATTACTTTATTGTTTGTAATTGTAAAGATAAATCACCATAGCGCATTGCTCGATGAGGAAGAGGTACAATTTGTACAAGCTCTTGTTGATCAAGAAGTACTGCATGGAGAAAATTTTGAGGATCGAGCTAATGATCCTATGCCAAGAAGATAATGATTCTAATAACACGGTCGAAGAATATGAAGAATATAGTACAAATAGATTTATCCAGGAGACATTTAATAATGTTGGAATCGATGATGATGGAAATCAATTTGATGTTGCTTATGATATACATGTATTTAGAGGGTGAGTGAACCTCTTTATGAAGGCTCAAACATAAGTCTCTTCTCTATTTTATTTTTGTTGTTGAACTTAAAGGTTGTCAATGGTATGTCAAACACATGTGTGACATAAATCCTAAGGTATGCAATATATTAATTTTGTCACATTTTGTACAAGATGACAAAGTTTTTATTTTTTCCCCTATTTTTAATGTTAGTTAATCATCATATTTCATATTTAGATGCAATATAGTATGACTAATATTCTTTACATTGACAAGTAGTACTGTTTTTTCATGTTGTAGATTGATAGGCGAATTTTTGTTACCACAGTCAAATGTTTTACTTCGCACATACCGATATTTATCAAGCTATTCATACATGTCCTAATGATGATATTATCTACTATAAATAACATGCGTCAAAAGAAAAATGCTTGAAATGTGAAGAGAGTAGATATCGAGTCGACAAAGTAACAAAAAAGGTGCCTTGCAAGGTTCTTCGTTATATTCCCATAATTTCACTTTTAATTGTTCAGGTGCAAAAACACAACACAGTTAATGGATTACCATGCAAAGAACATAAGTTAATATGGTGTTCTTCGAATGCCTTTGGATGGATCTATATTTACGAAGATAGAAGAAATATGGCCAAAGTTTAAAGAAGGACAAATTTTAAAGAAGAACCTCATAATATTAAGATTTCATTGGCATATGACGATGTCAATCCATTTGGAGAGCTCAGACCCACCTACTCGCTATGGCCTATTTTTTTTATTAACAATAACATTCCTCCATGGGTGTCAATAAATAAGGAGCACACAATTTTTTTTGACTAGGGGAATCGACAACTAGGCCTGGGATGGCACTCATGTGACACGGGGTTCAGGGAACCATTCCCCCTACCACTATACCCCTAGTTTCCCTACAACAACCCGCAAACCATGGGACACAGGTAAACCCTAGTGGGATTCAAACTCGTGGTCTCCTTTACAATAACTGACTTCATATCAAGCGGTGCCAATGAGCCACACTCGTGCGGGATAAGGAGCACATAATGTTGACAATGATTGTTCTGGGTATTTATAATTTGTTTATAATTTTTTTTAGCACTATAACATCTCATTTAATGTCTTGTTTGTTTCACAATTATGTCTTCTTCTTTTTTGTTTATTAATATATGTTCAATTATGTTTTGAAATAATGTCTTATATATTTTTATTTACTCATATATGCATAATTTTTTACTTTATGTTAAATCAAATAGGTAAATACAAGATCAAATATATGAATGTATATATGGATCCCCTTATCGATGAGTTACTAGAGTTATGGAAGGCGTCACTATGTATGATATATATAGACCAACAAATGCACAAAGGGAATTTCAATTCCATGCAATGCTTGTATGGACAATTCACAATGCCCCAGGTCGGCTAACAAATTTATGTGGTATGTTATAACTTTACCCTTCATAATTATACATACTTCATTATAAATAATTGATATAAAAAATAATACATCTTTGGCGGGTCCTCAAATAAAGGGTAAATTTGCATGTCTAGTTTGTGGTCCTAAGATGAAATCTCGTTGTTCTAGAAGTTTACGAAAGGAGGTGTTTGATGAGTATAGGCACTTCCTTTCTAAGAACCATAGGTATCATACTATTGAAAAATATATTTTCAATGGGAAAGAAGAGACTAGATTAAAACCATGAAGAATGACACTTGGTCTATCGATGAAGAAATATAAAAGATATTTGAATCGTAATGGTATGGATGAAATTGTCTATGTATCATTATATACATGAAATGTTTTGAATATTGTATATTTTTATTGCATT
This sequence comes from Pseudotsuga menziesii, assembly GCA_001517045.1. Taxonomy (NCBI): domain Eukaryota; kingdom Viridiplantae; phylum Streptophyta; class Pinopsida; order Pinales; family Pinaceae; genus Pseudotsuga; species Pseudotsuga menziesii. Next base: position 393,015 of record LPNX010648115.1, read on the forward strand.
TTGATATGTTTACTATTAATTGACAAGTGTTGTTCTAATATGTTTAATTATGCTTTGAATTGAAGGATGTGATCAAGGCAACAATAATGAGGTCCTTCCATGAGGAATGAAAAGTTATCCCGAGCAATTCAGCAGGCTCCCCTAATACGAGCATCTAGAAATTGTTCATTTGTTTGATACAATGCACATCGGGAAGAAAATATTAGGTGGTAGGAGAGATAAAGAAAAAAAATGTTAAGATTTGCAATGACATTAAGGAGGCCAATCATGCATTACAAAGTGTGATTTGTTCAAATAGGGATGGAGACGCCCAAAATATCAATGCCCTTCCATGGTTATTGACATAGCAACAAAGCAAATATGTTAAAGAGGTTATTGTGAAAATTAAATTTCCCATTGGATTTTGTTCAAACATGAAGAAAATCCTAACAAATAAAGGTGAATTAGGTGAGGTAAATACTCAGGATAGGACTACATTAATTAAGGTAATTATTTTCCAGAAGTATATATTTGTATATTGTTGAAACATGATCTTCTTAGTGTTTTTTTTCTATACTAATTTAGGATTAAATAATGATTGATCATTTTTTTGATATAGTATGTTCTACCTATATATCTCCCAGAAAACTTTGACAACAATGTGAAACAAGTTATATATGATATGGGAAAATACATGAGGTAAGTGTCAAATTTTATGCAAAGTGTAATTTGTTTGTTAATTTGTTGTACAACCTCTTTTTATTTTGACTACATGCATTTGTTTTTCTTGTAATGTACTATACACTTTCTTGATGAAACATTTGATTTTCGTGTATCATATGTAGATGGTTGTCATCCAAAGAAATATATCAATAAGTTATAAAGTATTGGAGGAGACAAATTCCTCGTCTAATGTGTGAAATGAAAAAGTATCTACCTCTGTCATTTTTTAATGTAAAATAACACTACCTCATACACCAAGTTGAGGAGATTGAGAAGTGTGGACCTGTACACACAAGGTCCATTTGGATGGTTGAGAGGCACTTGAAATCAATCAAGGATTTGGTCAGAAAAAGAGCACATCCTAAGGGTTCCATGTTAGAGGCATATATGGTATATCAAACCATGGTTTATATCACTCAATATAGTCCTCAAATAGAAGAAAGTATTAATCATGAGGATCAAATTTTGGATGTCAACTCCAACAACATATTTGAAGGGACTAATGGGGAAAGGTAGAATGAGGAAAGTGAGATGTAAGTAGATATTAAATATTAATAATACATTTGATATGAGGAAAGGTAGATTGAGAAAAAAGAGATGTAAGTAGATATTAAATATTAATAATACATTTGATAAGTTTTTTTTTAATATATGTCATACTTATTTAATTTTTTGTCATCCTAGATATAAATCCATTATTAATATAAAGATATATTGTGGTAACTAATTGTATGTTCATTGTTTTATTTTAATACAGCTGGTGTAGAGTGGGATGTGATACATTACTACATTGCAAACAACATTGAATGCATGAATATATGGGTTGAATGATGTAAAAATTCTAACAATGGTAGTTTAACATGGGAAGGTGTGTTTACATTGATTAAAGAAGTTTAACTTAGATGAGATACAAATATTACTCAAAGGGAAATTGATTTAGCACATGGGTTAAAAAATAAATAGGCAAGCATTTTCACCGATGCTAAGTTTTTTTAATATTATATTGATGCATATGACGTGGTTTTTTTCATTATTTTCATAATTTCCAAGAATAAATATGTTTATGAATTTACAATGTTTATTCTTTGACGTGTTTGGCATATTGCAGTTGAAACACTACAAGGCCATGTGGTGTAATGGTCGCAAATTTCACATCAAAGTGTTGGATGAAAAGAGGAAAACTTTGTATAGTTGGATAACAATAGAGTTTCAGGTTACTAATGTCCACTCTAGGAGTGATAGACATCCCCAAGAATCTAAAAAATAAATACTATGGGTATTGCATGATATACTTGAGTGTGACTTTAATTCATTCAAATTAGTTATGTTCAACACCAAATGGTACAAGCTTAGAATAAATGAACATGATCCTGACATAAATATTAATGAAAATGCTAACGGTTTTTACCATGGTTAATACAAGGACTAATAATGTTGATCCAAGATCAGAGCCCTATGTTCTTCCAAGCCATTGCGAACATGTATTTTACTTGGAGGTTCCAGGTATAACAGTTTGGTCATATGTTGTTAGATATGATCCAAGAGGAAGGTCAGTAAAGTATATTGTAGCGGAAGAAGAAGATATTGAAGAAGATGACGTAGAGGAGCAGTTAGTTCATGAATCAAACGAAGACTTCAAGGAAGATCAAGGAAATGTCGAAGACAATTTTATAAATGAAGATGACATACATGAGGATGTGTCAGACAAAGAACTTGAAGAAGTCGAAAAAAATGTAGGAGGCTATGCTTCAGATGATTATATGTTTGAAATTGATAACAATGGTGATGATGATGTTGATATGACCAATATTTTGAACATGAAATTCAAACCAGATGATATAGATGATGAGTTGGATGTAGAAGAAGATGAATGATATCAACATATTGAAATCTATGAGGTATGTATTCATATGTTTTGAGTTTCTTTGTTATATTTCATTTACCTTAAATATTTATTTTCTTAGTTTTATGCTTGATTGTTATTAATTATGATATATTGATTCTTTGAAAAAATTAATAGTAGATAGTTGGGTATGGAGGAATTGAGAGTGAAGTGAGGGGAGGGTAATATGAGCTTCCACCTTCACATGGTTGGCCTTGTTCAATAGATAATACATTATTCTTGAAACCAAGAGATGCTCTTTCAAGTTTTAAATATCATCATTTTTGTCATGTTATCCATTCCATGCCAAATTTTATTATTTCCCATGTCTACGGAATTCCATACACGTCAACTTGAAATTTTTTAATTGAAATTAGTAGGACGATATCAGAGAAATCAAGTAATGGTTTCATTTCTGTAATATTTGAGTCTGGAAACCCTCCCATATCATGGAGGCATGTGAACCACCAGTCCATGTCAAATTTCAGTGCATTTAGAAACAGTTTGAAATTTTTTCAATGCTAGCCCCATCAACTAGTCAATGTTTCCCAGTATGTCTAATCGATGTGGAACTATATACTTTAAAATGTTCAATATTTTCAAATTATTTCCACATGCATGTCGACACATCTAGTGCAAGGGTGATAACACCCATATTAAACACTAGAGTATATTTCTAAACATGAAAGATACTTAGAAGGTGAAAGTGCAATTGTGATGAAGACTAGATAGTGTTCATGTAATTTGTGGTTCAATGGTTGAGGTTTTTATACCATCCCAACTAAGACAAATTTTGAATGCATAGCCTTTGATCCAAGTTAAAAAATGGACTCATAGTTCAAGTGCAATTGCAATTGTGATGAAGACTACTTGTTCATGTAAATTTTACATCAATGGTTGAGGTTTTTATACCATCTCAAATAATACATATTTTGAATGCACATAGTCTTTGATCGCTTCAAAAAATGAAAGATTATTATAAGGTGATATTGCAGTAGTGATGAAGACTCAAGTGTTCATGATTTTTTTGCACAAATGGTTGAGGTTTTTATACCATCTCAACTAAGACATATTTTGAATGTAAATAGTCTTCGAGCCTTTCAAAAAATGTAAGATTCTAAGAAGTTGAATGACATAGATGATGAGTATAAAGAGCTGCATGGGCATAATTTACATGCTTTATGTTCATTATAAATGACATAGACGATGAGTATAAATATCAACATGACCATGACTGTAGGATGGGAATGTAGAAAATTCTAGGCTTGTCAACTTGAGAAATTTCAGATGAAATTAGTAGGAAAATATCAAATACGTCGAGTAATGGTCATTGTTTCCATAATATTTGAGTCTAGAAACCTGTTGGAAGGCAACACCCTTCGGAGCAATTTTTAACACAAATAATTTGAAGTTTTGACAATGTTCAAGCAATATTGATTCTTTTGTCTTGATAAGAAAACTCATCATTGATATATTTGGAGTGCCCTAAGAATCTTTGATTCTTAAGGCACTCTTGATAGAAACTTACTTGACTAATCCATTCCGACTGATTGAACATTAGTAGCTGCAAAAATTCAACTCTTATGATCTTAATTCTTCATTTCTGTCAATCATCAAAGGGATTATAATTGCAGAAGATTAGTAGCTCCTATTTTTCCACTCATCACTCATGATTGATTAAAATCAAATGAATGTATTTTGTTATCAATTGAAACTATGTACTGCATGATGTGATAACTGTATTTTCTAATTCATGTGGAAAATTTGGTAAAGCTTCATCACTTCTGAATCATTTATATTGTCTTAGTTGTCAAAAGTTTTAAGGTGAATTTAATATGAATCCTCATGAACCCTACTTTACTATATGCTCATCACTTATTTCAAATTCATATTTTTGAAATAGGTTGATATTAGAGTTTGTGATGAAAGTCTAAAGCTACTTTCTAAGTTTTTGACATTGGTTTGGTCACATTATCAAATTATTCTTTGATCAGTTTTGACCTTTACCCTAAGATATTAATTTTATGCTAAGGTGATTATATTTTTGTGTTTGAATTCATTAAAGGAAGAATTAAGGTTTTGGAAAATATTGAGTCATGTGTTAAAAAATGACGAATCAACCTCCATCACTACCACGTTATGAAATCACAATGAATGATAGAGTAATGGTGGAGTTAAGGTTTTGGTAGTCGTGCCATTCGACGGTTGATATCTGTCAATCAGAAATCATGCAAACATCACTTGCCATAACTCGCCTGTGTGACTATCCTACGGCTCATTATGCTTTGGTAAGTTGTCTTCGAAACCTCTTGTCTTTGCCAATTCACCATATGATGGACTTACAGGAAGGTTTTCAGGGTTTTAATAAAATAGGGTATTTTGGAGTATTGCTGGTAATGCCTATACTGTTGATGAAACGATTGCATCTTGTAATCTGTGTTTCAAAAATCCTAGAGGTTTGTGTATCCGCTGCCATGGCTCCAATGTCTAGATTCAAACTTATCGGTGACGAATACCTGTATGCTGCTCCCGAGTGTCAAGAGATCGTGTCGAGGTATGGATGGTTGGAGTTTCTTAGGAAATTTTATGGTTTTAATATGGCAGTTTCTAAGGCATTCGCAGAGTCTTTTGATGGGGTTCGTGCACAGGTGGGAGATGTGGAGATTAAGCTGTCTGAGAAGTTCGTTTCTCAATCTATTTGCTTGCCACAAACTGGTGAGAAATGGTATAAAGGAAAACATATTAAGAATGACCAGTGGAAAGGATTTCTTACCCCTGCTCATTGGCAAACCAAATTCAAATCCGGCTTCCCATCCCGGTTATTAATGAAGAAGTGGGGGGCTCTTCTGGAGCTAATTATCAGGTATGGAACTTGTGAGGGTACGCTGTCTCAGACGCAATTTTATCACCTTTGGCTGCTGTTGATATTTAAGGGTTACCCTGTCAATATGCCCTTTTTTCTTTTTTAACAGTTTGCATAAAATGGCATCTACTTATAAGTCTAATGTTGGCGACAAAAATAGGATTTTATTCCACCATGGGTTAATTAATATTCTTGTGTCCATTCGGTTGGAAGAGCTAGGTCAAACCTGGGATTCTTTCCTTGTGAGAAATGGGTTTGGGGTTAACGAAGAATGGCCCAAACAGAGGCCTAGGGTTCGACGTAGGCGGGTAAACAATGAAGAGGCTGAGCTTGAAGCCGAGGCCTTTGGTTCTCAAGATGATTTGAGGGATGAAGGGTTTCATCCTGATCAAAACCTAAGTCTGGATGATGTGAAAATTGAGGTGGAAACTAGTGTTGAAACTCCTGCAAATAATTTTCAGGGTCAAGGAAGGAAACCCTCAACTCCTTTAACCTGTCAAGATAAGAGTTCTTCTCATACACAGGTTAATACGAAGCAAACAAAGGTTGAAATTCAGACTAGCATTGCTATGAGCAAACTGGCTATACGAAGAACCACACGCAGTATGACAACCACTCTGCTTGCTAGGAAGAATTTGAGCGTTGGGGATGTCTCAGTTATTGAGCTGAGTGATTCTTCATACCTTCGACTAAATCCAGCCACCATAGGCCCATCTATGTTAGATATGAAATACATTTCTACCTCTGCAGACAAGGTAGTGGACAGTTAGCAAGTAAATCGTGAGGGTAGCCAAGAAATTGACAAAAAGCCTCACTTAACTGAAGAAGCCCAAGTAAACTTGAAAAGAGAGTCAAAAGACCAAACAAATCCAAATCCTCATGCTCAATTGATTTCTTCCTTGCAAATAGATTTAAAAGAAGCACAAGTTATTCAAACATTTTCCTTGGAAGAAATTAAAGCTTTAAAAGCTGAATTGATCACCTGGGTTGAGAAATGGGATGTGTTAAGAGGGAAAAAGTTAAAATGCAAAGAAATGATGAAAAGGATTTTGTTAAAGAATAAAAAATTGAAAAGACAGAATGGAATTAACAGGACCATGACTGTCAGGTTCAGGGCTAAATTAAAAGAAGCTAGGAGAAGTGTACCCATCCGATTCTCAGTTGAGTCGGCCTTAAAAAATTGATACTTTGTTTTTGGTGACTTCTAAATTTTGTCTTTTGTATCTTACATTATGCCTACAGAGGGTTTTGGATAGATTCTTAGAGGTTAGTGATGTTTTGGGTTCATCAATTTCAGTTCAATTCATGGTCTAAATGATTAAATTGAGATATCTACAGAATTAACATTCTACAGATATCTCGCTCATTTTTAATTTATCATCATTAAAATTTTGCTAAAACAACATTTTGTTAATATGTACAGGTGTCAAAGAAACCGTTGGGATGAAATTAGATGCTGGTCTTCCTTCGTGTCTTTTGATCGTATGTGGCTACTCAATGAAGAATGTTCGAGACTTACAACTGATTTGATGCTCAGTAATCACTTCGTTCCTATTTCTAAGTTTCTGTTAGCATGGATTACCCAGTATGGTGTTACTATGATTGGGAGAGTTTAACTCTGGGACTTTTCCAGTAAGTTAAAACTCTGGGCATATCTTTCTTTCCGGATGATTTTGTAACAACGTGCCTATGAAGTTGGTCATCGTTACACCTTATTTGGATAAGATTAGAATCTTTCCTAAGAAATAGGATTTCTAGTTAGTCGGTTGTAGTCTTTTATTTTTCCTTTATAAGCAACTTCAGAAGAGAAGCAAGAGGGTTGGAATCCTGAAACTTGTGATAAATGAATATAATACAACAACTTAATAGTATTCTGTTTTATTTGTGTTCCTCTAGAACTTTTTCTAAGGATTGCTATGTTTTACGGACATGCTGAAGACATTAGCTAAGTCTATCAGTCATTATCATGCTGTCTTAATATTGTTTTTCAGTGTTGAATTTTCTTTTCATATGTATATATCTTTATATTATATGTGAAAACTCTTGTTAATGGATTCTGAACAAAGTACTTAGTGTTGAAGAATGAATAACTAATTGTCATATAGAAAAGTGAATGAATTTATTCATGTTCATTTTCTTCACTTGATAATGATATGATTTCATACAAAGTACTGACTGTGTAAGGTGAACTTATTCATTTCAGTGTTAGTACTTAGGTGTAATTTCTTTTATGCTTCAATACTATGTTAAATTTATTCTGATTATGAGTTTTGTTTCATTTGTAAATTGATTTATGATAAAATATTATTTTATTGTAAGTTGATTTAGATATGTATCTGCTGATAATAAGCTTTCCTAATATTGCAGGATCATAGATCAAATTTTTAAATAAAACTTGTTATCTGATTATTAATTCCAGCTCCCATTTTTTTTGGGATACTCATATTGCATCTTAGGTCATTATAGACATAGATTAGGAGCTACTATTATTTGTGGTTTTAGTTTAAGATATTTATGAGCATTAGTTAGTTATTTTAATTAGATATTTAGTTGATTTGAGTGAATATTTGATTAAATAGAGCTTACCATATACATTACAAGAGACTCTCTACTTTGAGAGCATATTTTACAGGCAGCAGGGCCTTTAACCTGTGAAAAACAGTTATACCAAACACATACAAGATTGCAGTAAGTCGAGTGTGTGGGATGTTTTTCGGTAGTTGGCCACAATACCCCATAGGTTACATTTCCTGGCCAAAAAATGGCACTAGAAGGAGGGCCTGAGCTGAACGCTTAATGGTTGATCAATCGCATAGTGCTCCTACCAGTGATCAACCAACTTCCTCCCTCATAAGTTTTGGAACATTGTCTACCCCAGTCTCTACACCACAACTTGAAACTGTAAATACTTTGTTCCTAGATACAGTTAGGACTATCATTGAAAGGGACCCTAATGTCTCACCAGTTTCCCATGAACAAATAAGCCAAACTTTAGAGGAGTCACGTAGAATCTTAACTAGAGCATATTCTCACCAAACAGGGATTCCCCCAATTAATTTTGGATTACCAAGCAGAACTAATTTCCAAACATTGGCAGTGACTGAATCAGCTACTGATTCAGTTGGAGAAGAACCTCTTGAATCATTAGTAGGGACTCCTGATTATCACCTTAGTAATCTATTAAGAGGAGTAGTTGGTCATAACACTTCTCGACTATTATTATCTGCAGGTGGATCTGATATACCTCCTTCACCTCCTGAATCACCACCAGATAGTCCTCGTGACCATAACAGCGAGTCTTCATCGGACTCAGAACCTGATCCCGACATGGGTGATCGTAATCAGGGTAACCCTAATGCCGATAGACCATGGTTACAACATGGTGTCGTTGTTGTACCCGGTCTACAACATAATTTACCCAAACACCCTGATAAACTGCTACCTAAGTTTGACCCGGATGATAAGAGCTTAGCTGATAATCACATTGACAATTTCATCTTGGTTGTTTAGACTATGAATGTCCAGCATGAGGATGTGGTATGTCGACTATTCCCTTTAAATTTCGAAGGTAAGGCTGCAGTTTGGTATTTTTCCCTGACATAAGGATCCATAACAAGCTGGAGCGATTTTAGTCAAGCATTTCTGAACAAGTTTGGTGAAGATAAAACTCCTGCTGTGTTAGCACTAGAATTGGCTAGGATTAAGATGGAGAGCAAAGAAAGGATAAAGGATTTCAATCAACGTTTTGTTACTCTTCTGAATAAGATACCAGTGGCTTCCCAACCTCCAGAAGACATCATAATTGAGAATTATGCTTCAGCCTTACCTAAATACCTGGGTATGTTTGTAAAACGAGCCAGTAAAATCACTTTAGTTGAAACCTTTGATGAAGCAATAAAGGTTGAGAAAAATTCATTGACGTTTGAACCAGAAAATAATGGAAAGGCTGATGGTTCTCTTCGTAAACGCAACGAAACCACTTCTAGAATTAACACAGATAAAAAAGATGCCCCTGATTTTGATGTAGAGAAATTACAACAAGCAATTAAGTCTCTTACAAATGAAGTGGTGATATTGAAAAGAAACAACGTGGAGGGTACTTCAAACAAAGGAAATTTCAAGACCCCATACCGGCTGTTTGCATCTTCAAACACTAGGAAAAATAATCCCCCTGACATATCAACTAATGAGGAAGTTTTCAATACTATAAGGGTTGTTTATGCTTTACCTGATTCCTCAACCGATCAGGAGTCAGATGATGATCATGAATCTGATTAGCCTGAAACTGAAGAGGAAACTTCTCAAGATCCTCTTCCACTTAATTGCCATTTTTGGGATAGTTCAGTCAAAGAAGGAGAGTCTAGTGATCATTCTATCTTTGTAAACCAACACACCCATAACACCAGAAGTAAAGGGCCTGTAGATCTGCAACCATCATCAGAACCTAAGAATAGTCCTCAAACTTCAAATCAACAGCCTGTCACTCAAGGTATAGACTTACAATATGACATCATAGAATATCTTAAGAAATAGAGGGCTAATATTAGCATGTTTGATCTATTGAAAATTTATCCCATGCCCGGTGGTTCGATACTTTCTAGTTTATCAAATCCATCAACCACTAAAACAAAGAATCAACCCTTTGTACCTTTAGTTAATAACCTTGATCCTACAACTAGTAAAACAACAGTAGGCTATAATAGTAATGTCAAATATCTGCCAATAAAGATTCCCATATAGGTAAGAACTCCAAATCTACAACTCCACCTTTTCTGCTAACGTTTGAAATTTTCAACCGGAATGTTCATAACTGTATGATAGATTCTGGAGCTTCATCGAACGTCATGCCTTACTCGGTTTGCAAGAAGCTGAATGCCAAGCCCACTCCTTGTGAAATCCAAATCAACCAATTAGATCGATCCAAGGTAAACATTATAGGAGAATTAAAAGGAGTAATGATTAGGATGGCTACCAATCCATAGATCTTCCAGGTTATTGACATAGTGATAGCAGACATACCAGATGTCAATGGGCTATTTTTAAGTCATGACTAGTCTCAAACCTCAAAAGGATATTTTTTAACTGATTGGTCACATTTATGGTTGCCTAAAAATGGGCGTCCAAATCAGATCAGAATTGACAGAGAAAGGTACATGAAACACACGGTGACTGAAATAAATGCTCCTAATGAACTAGTTCTTTTCAGTGATTCTATTTTAGGAAACTACGGGTATGATTATGATTTAGGGAGTTTCCCTGCACTTAAATCTGCATTTACCAATTCTGTAAATAAATTAGAAATTTTGGATTGTGATTTTCAGGAAGCTGCCCCTAGTTTGGTAAATAATGCGAATACTGTAAATGATGTAAATAGTCTTGTTGATAAGCCTTGGCATTTATATTTTGATGGATCCCGATCAAATGAAGGTGCAGGAGTAGGTTGTATGCTCCTAGACCCTGCAGGAAACAAATTCATGCTGTCTTGTAGACTTGAATTTATTTGCACAAACAACACAGCTGAATATGAAGCCCTTATACAAGGACTCAAGAAGGCATTAGACTTTAAAGTTAAAATTATGATTGCATTTGGCGATTCTGAAATAATTGTTAGGCAGGTCCGTAATTCCATTCACTGTCTATCTAATCATCTGCAAAGTTATCAAAGGGAGGTATGGAATCTGATTTCAGCACTTGATGATTTTAATATTGAATCCATTCCTCGTTTTCAGAATCAAGAAGCTGATTTGTTAGCAAACGTAGCTTCACGACCTATTCCTGCTGAAAGTTTTTCCCCTAATGCTTTTTCTATCAAATTATTATTTAGACCATCCATTCCAGATAATATCACTAATTGGAAGGTCTTTAATGATGATTCACAGATTATTTCTTTCTTAACAGGCGAAGATGCTTTTAAAGAATCGGCGATCGATGAAATTACACACGATGAGGATCTAGATAATTTTTCGGTAATTCACCCGCCTCGTCCCATTGATAAGTCTTTTGAACAGGTAAATTCAATCCCTATGTCAGTTCTTAGGCTCGGAATTTTTTATGATTTGCATTATAAATTCAAGGGAGTGCCTAATTGCAGGACAAACAGGTCGAACATGCCTTATGAAACCATTAATTTAGGCACAAAATTGAATCTTCAAAATATCAACTTAGGATCAGACTACACCTCAAATGAAAAGTTGGCCTTCTTGAAGCTGTTTAGTGAATTCAAAAACGTGTTTGCATGGTCTTATGATGACTTGAAATTTTTTGACACCTAGATCATACAACATGTGATCCCCATGAAGCCTCAGTCAAAACCATTCCAGCAAAAATTAAGGAAATGCACCCTCCCTAGAACTAGCATTAAAGAAAGAATTGAATAAACTAATTACTGCTAGGATCATATTTCCTGTACGCCATATGCAATGGGTGGCTAACCTTGTTCCCATTAGGAAGAAGAATGGAGATATTCGTCTATGTGTAGATTTTCGAAACTTAAACAGGTCATCAGAAAAGGACAACTACCATGTGCCTCCCATGGAGAAAATCCTTCAAAAGGTGTCAGGTGCTCAAATGTTGTCTTTATTAGATGGTTTCTCTGGGTACAACCAAGTTCTTGTTTCCCCTACAGATCAGTTGAAAACCACATTTAGGACACCCTGGGGAACCTATGCCTATAGGAAGATGCCCTTCGGTTTGATAAATGCTGGGGCTACATTCCAAAGAGAAATGGATGCTGCTTTCAGAGGTTTGATAAACCATTTTGCCATTGTCTATCTGAATGACGTTACTGTATTTTCAAAAATAGGCCTGATCACATCTCACAATTACGAACAGTGCTTGAATGTTGCAAGAAATTTGGTATTTCCCTCAACCCCAAAAAGTCAATATTTGCAGTAACTGAGAGGATTTTGCTAGGGTTTGTAGTGTCAAAAGAAGGGATCATGATTGATCCAAAGAGAATAGAAGCCATTTCTAAAATTCCTTTTCCTGCTACCAAGAAATCCATGCAATCCTTCTTGGGAAAGATAAATTTCGTTAGGAGATTTGTTCCAAGTTTTTATGAAATTGTCCGTCCACTCTTGAATATGATTAAAAAAGACAGTAGTTTTTCATGGGGGGGTAGAGAAAAGCAGTCATTTATAAGTATTAGAGAATCCATAGCCGAGGCACCCGCACTTGTGAGTCCTGACTTTAGGAAAGACTTTATTCTCTATACTTTTGCATCTGATATATCTTATGCAGCTATTCTTACTCAAAAGAATCAGCAGGAGGATGAAGTACCTATATCCTTCATGAGCTCAAATTTAAAAGGAGCTGAACTAAATTATCACGAAGTGGACAAACAGGCTTTTGTTGTGTTCAAAGCAATAAAACATTTCTTCCCTTATCTTCTTAAGTCCAAAACCAAGGTAATTGTTCCATTTAGTGCTGTAAGAAATTTATTGGTACAAAAGGACCATGGAGAAAAAAGAGCACATTGGATGGCTGCTCTTCAGGAATATGATCTAGAGATTAACCCCTCTCAGGTCATACGAGGTTTAGGGTTGTGTAAGTTGACTATTGAATCAGCACATCTCCCTGTTGACCAGAGTGACGCGCATTTAGATGATGTTTTATTGCAGAAACAAATCTGTTTTATTCCAGATCCTGTTAGCTCATGGTATACTGACATTCACATCTACCTTGAAACTGGCATTGCTGCAGATCATTTAAATACAAAAAAGAAAAGAGCAGCGAGATTAAATTCAGCACCTTATCAATTGGTAAATAATGTACTTTTCAGGAAGAATGCAGATGGAGTTCTACTTTGTTGTCTAGAAAAGGAAGAATTTGATTTAGTTTTAACACAACTACATGATGGACCCGTTGGTGGCCACTTTGGTGGTGATACTACTGCTCATAAAATTCTAAGGGAAAGCTATTTTTTTCCAACTCTGTTTAAAGATGCTCATGCTTTCATTAGAATATGTCAGGATTGTCAGACCGCAGCTGGCAGAGTAAAAAAACCAGCTTTTCCATTGCAACCTGTGATGGTAGACATGCCTTTTCAACAATGGGGAATTGATATCATTGGACCAATACATCCATCCTCCTCCCTGCAGCATAAGTATATTATAACTGCTACTGATTATTTTACTCGATCGTATGAAGATGAACCCCTGCTAGTGGTTAATATGAATCAGGTATTACATTTCCTTGAAGCTAATATAATCACCAGATTTGAAGTGCCTGAAACTCTTATATTTGATAATGCATCTTATTTTTCTTCTGGAGAATTGACTGAATTTTCTCTAGAAAAGGGAATTAGGATTAGATATTCAGCAAACTACTATCCACAAGGCAATGGCCTTGTTGAATCCACAAATAAGAATTTGCTGAAAATTTTGAAAAGATCCATAGCTAAAAATCACAGGAACTGGCATACTGTCTTGCATCAAGCTCTGTGGGCTGATAGGGTCACACCAAAATCATCTGTTGGTAATTCTCCCTTCTTTTTGGTATATGGAGTAGATGCTATTCTTCCTCCAAACCCATTTTTACCTTCCTTATAGCTTGCACGAGTTGTACAAGAGACTGAATTTCCAACCAAAGAAGAAAGAATTAATCTACTATTGATGTTGGAAGAAGAAAGAGAAAATGCCAAGAAACACTTTGTGAAACACTAGCAAATTATTAAGACATGGTTTGATCGTGGCTCATCCTCGAATTGAGAATTGCAAGTAGATGATTTGGTTTTGAGATGGGACAAAGCACATGAGGATAAAGGGGAACATACCAAATTTCAACGTCTTTGGTTAGCTCCATATGTTATAGCAGAAAATCTCGGCCCAAATACCTTCCGTTTAAAGACTTTACAAGGACAGCTCGATACCCTTCTGGTAAATGGGTATGCCCTTAAAAAGTACTTTCAATAATGACACATCACCAAATCTTTCCATTGTATATTTCCATCTATGTAGATTTCTGTACATAAGATTGCAGTTTATGATTGATTTTTGGCTGGAATTTTCGATCTTACATTTACTAATTATTTTCGTTATCATCACCATCATGATGCTTATTTACAATTCTAGGTGATAGTTTATGAAAATAATCCAATTTTTAAGATCATTTACTATACATAAGTCTGTGTTCTACCTCTGTGAATATTCGTTTTTTAAAGCGTTTCCTTTATTCAAATCACAAGATTCAACATGAAGCATTTTGCTTGAACTTAGAACCTGATGATTGAAATGCATATCAGACTATAGTAATTTATAATGACAGGGAGTATCAGATCTTTAATAAGTGATGGGTTTCCAGATTTGTGGCAATGTAAGCCTCCTCAATTTTGCTGCCAGCAGTCCTTGATTATTGTCTTAGAATGCCTTCTTACAGATCAAGTACTTCAGGTAATTTATTTACTGATTTCAATAGATGTCTGCTAAGCTCGAAAACTTGTTGAAGATATCTGATTATCTCTAAGCACTCTTAAGTAGTCTGTGGTTCTTCCCCCCATTTTTGAATACATTTGGACATTTAACTAGGACAATACTCTTGAAATTAGGTGAATATGAAAAGTATTATCAGAAGACAGGAGGTCTCATCACAAGCTGGTCTGCTTACGATCTTAAATTCTATTAGAATGACGTTGTCAAAATTTGGTTACCAAGCCAATGACAGTGACTCTCAGTCTAATAACTGAGAGACAGGAAGTCTCATCATGAGCTGGCCTGATCAGTTTCTGGTAGAGTTGGTGAATAAGGATATCTATTTGGTCACCAAGCTAAGATAGTGTTTTTGATTAATTCTTTTCATGTTTGTCTCTGTGAATATGATTTGTATATATACTAATATAAAAAAAAGGAGTATTGTCTGATATGTTTCTTTAATGTAGGGAAAAACCAACTGATATTTTTGAGAAGCCATATCTATACGGGTATTGGTTAACTTGTTTTTGACCTTATGGATCTCCATTGGAATTAAGTCATCTTGCTTTTTCCTGAGTCTGATTAGGATCAAAACACTCAGATGATAGTCATAGGGTTGTTATAGAAATATGTCGAGGCCTAGTCAGATGTTCAAACTGTTTTGAATTTGAGTCACTTAGACAGAGATTCGATATTTAATGGCATTATTTGTGATTATCTGAAGTTTGCATGGTGTTTTATTACAGAGATAACTGGTTCGATCCTAGCATGTCACCAATTGTTGGCAGGAAACAACCTTCGGAGCATTTTTTAACACAAATAATTTGAAATTTTGATAATGTTCAAGCAATATTGATTCTTTTGTCTTGATAAGAAAACTCATCATTGATATCTTTGGAGTGCCCTAAGAATATTTGATTCTTAAGGCACTCCTAACAGAAACTTACTTGACTAATCCATTCCGACTGATTGAACATTAGTAGCAGCAAAAATTCAACTTTTATGATCTTAATTCTCCATTTCTGTCAATCATCAAAGGGATTATAATTACAGAAGATTAGTAGCTCCTATTTTTCCACTCATCACTCATGATTGATTAAAATCAAATGAATGTATTTTGTTATCAATTAAAAATATGTACTGCATGATGTGATAACTTTATTTTCTAATTTATGTGGAAAATTTGGTAAAGATTCATCACTTCTGAATCATTTATCTTGTTTTAGTTTTCAAAAGTTTTAAGGTGAATTTAATATGAATCCTCATGAACCCTACTTTACTATATGCTCATCACTTATTTCAAATTCATATTTTTTAAATAGGTTGATATTAGAGTTTGTGATGAAAGTCTAAAGCTACTTTCTAAGTTTTTGACATTGGTTTGGTCACATTATCAAATTATTCTCTGATCAATTTTGACCTTTACCCTAAGATATTAATTTTATGCTAAGGTGATTATATTTTTGTGTTTGAATTCATTAAATGAATAATTAAGGTTTTGGAAAGTATTGAGTCATGTGTTAAAAAATGACGAATCAACCTCCATTACTACTACGTTATGAAATCACAATGAATGATAGAGTAATGGTGGAGTTAAGGTTTTGATAGTCGTGCCATTTGACAATTGATATCTGTCAATCCGGAATCATGCAAACATCACTTGCCATAAATCGCCTGTGTGACTATCCTACGGCTCATTATGCTTTAGTAAGTTGTCTTCGAAACCTCTTGTCTCTGCCAATTCACGATATGATGGACTTACATGAAGGTTTTCAGGGTTTTAATAAAATAGGGTGTTTTGGAGTATTGCTGGTAATGCCTATACTGTTGATGAAATGATTGCATCTTGTAATCCGTGTTTCAAAAACCCTAGAGGTTTGTGCATCCGCTTCCATGGCTCCAGTGTCTAGATTCGAACTTATCGGTGACGAATACCTGTATGCTACTCCCGAGTGTCGAGAGATCGTGTCGAGGTATGGATGGTTGGAGTTCCTTCGGAAATTTTCTGGTTTTAATATGGCAGTTTCTAAGGCATTCGCAGAGTCTTTTGATGGGGTTCGTGCATAGGCGGGGGATGTGGAGATTAAGCTGTCTGAGAAGTTCATTTCTCAAGCTATTTGCTTGCCACAAACTGGTGAGAAGTGGTATAAAGGAAAACATATTAAGAATGACCAGTGGAAAGGATTTCTTACCCCTACTCATCGGCAAACCAAATTCAAATATGGCTTCCCATCCCGGTTATTAATGAAGAAGTGGAGGGATCTTCTGGAGCTAATTATCAGGTATGTAACTTGTGAGGGTAGGCTGTCTCAGATGCAATTTTATCACCTTCGGCTGCTATTGATATTTAAGGGTTACCCTATCAATATGCCCTTTTTCGTTTTTAATAGTTTGCATAAAATGGAATCTACTTATCAGTCTAATGTTGGTGACAAAAATAGGAGTTTATTCCACCATGGGTTAATTAAGATTCTTGTGTCCAGTTGGTTGGAAGAACTAGGTCAGACCTGGGATTCTTTCCTTGTGAGAAATGGGTTTGGGGTTAACGAAGAATGGCCCAAACAGAGGCCTAGGGTTCGACGTAGGCGGGTAAAAAATGAAGAGGTTGAGCTTGAAGCTGAGGACTCTGGTTCTCAAGATGATTTGAGGGATGAAGGGTTTCAGCCTGATCAAACCCTAAGTCTGGACGATGTGAAAATTGAGGTGGAAACTAGTGTTGAAACTCCTACAAATAATTTTTAGGGTCGAGGAAGGAAACCCTCAACTCCTTTAACCTGTCAATACAAGAGTTCTTCTCATACATAGGTTAATATGAAGCAAACAAAGCTGAAATTCAGACTAGCAGTGCTATGAGAAAACTGGCTATACGAAGAACCGCATGGAGTATGACATCCGCTGTGCTTTCTAGGAAGAATTTGAGCATTGGGGATGTATCAGTTATTGAGCTGAGTGATTCTTCAGACCTTTGACTGAATCCAACCACCATAGGCCCATCTATGTTAGATCTGAAATACATTTCTACCTCCGCAGACAAGGTGGTGGACAATCAACAAGTAAATCATGAGGGTAGCCAAGAAATTGACAGAAAGCCTCACTTAACTGAAGAAGCCCAAATAAACTTGAAAAGAGAGTCAAAAGACCAAACTGATCCAAATCCTCATGCTCAATTGATTTCTTCCCTGTAAATAGATTTAAAAGAAGCACAAGTTATTCAAACATTCGCCCTGGAAGAAATTAAAGATTTAAAAGCCAAATTGATCACCTGGGTTGAGAAATGGGATGTGTTAAGAGGGAAAAAGTTAAAATGCAAAGAAATGGTGAAAAGGCTTTTGTTAAAGAATAAAAAATTGAAAAGACAGAATAGAATTAACAGGACCATGGCTGTCAGGTTCAGGGCTAAATTAAAAGAAGCTGGGATAAGTGTACCCATCCGATTCTCAGTTGAGTTGGCCATAAAAACCTGATATTTTGTTTTTGGTGACTTCTAAATTTTGTCTTTTGTATCTTACATTATGCCTACAGAGGGTTTTGGATAGATTCTTATAGGTTAGTGATGTTTTGGGTTCATCAATTTCAGTTCAATTCATGGTCTAAATGATTAAATTGAGATATCTACAGAATTAACATTCTGCAGATATCTCACTCATGTTTAATTTATCATCATTAAATTTTTGCTAAAACAACGTTTTGTTAATATGTACAGGTGTTAAAGAAACCGTTGGGATGAAATTAGATGTTGGTCTGCCTTCATGTCTTTTGATCGTATGTGGCTACTCAATGGAGAATGTTCGGGACTTACAACTGATTTGATGCTCAGTAATCACTTCGTTCCTATTTCTAAGTTTCTGTTAGCATGGATTACCCAGTATGGTGTTACTATGATTGGGAGAGTTTAACGCTGGGACTTTTCCAGTAATTTAAAACTATGGGCATATCTTTCTTTCCGGATGATTTTGTAACAACGTGCCTATGAAGCTGGTCATCATTACACCTTAATTTTGGATTACCAAGCAGAACTAATTTCCAAACATTGGCAGTGACTGAATCAGCTGCTGATTCAGTTGGAGAAGAACCTCTTGAATCATTAGTAGGGACTCCTGATTATCACCTTAGTAATCTATTAAGAGGAGTAGCTGGTCATAACACTTCTTGACGATTATTATCTGTAGGTGGATCTGATCTACCTCCTTCACCTCTTGAATCACCACCAAATAGTCCTCGTGACCATAACATCGAGTCTTCATCGGACTCAGAACCTGATCCCGACATGGGTGACCGTAATTAGGGTAACCCTAATGCCGATAGACCATGGTTACGATGTGGTGCCATTGCTGTACCTGGTATACAGCATAATTTACCCAAACACCCTAATAAAATGCTACCTAAGTTTGACTCGGATGATAAGGGCTTAGCTAAAAAAATTGACAAGTTCATCTTGGTTGTTCAGACTATGAATATCCAGCATGAGGATGTGGTATGTCGACTATTTCCTTTAACTTTCGAAGGAAAGGATGCAGTTTGGTATTTTTCCCTGACACAAGGATCCATAACAAGATGGAGCGATTTTAGTCAAGCATTTCTGAACAAGTTTGGTGAAGATAAAACTCCTGCTATGTTAGCACTAGAATTGGCTAGGATTAAGATGGAGAGCAAAGAAAGGATAAAGGATTTCAATCAGCATTTTCTTACTCTTCTGAATAAGATACCAGTGGCTTCCCAACCTCCAGAAGACATCATAATTGAGAATTATTCTTTAGCCTTACCTAAATACCTGGGTATGTTTGTAAAATAAGCCAGTAAAATCACTTTAGTTGAAACCTTTGATGAAGCAATAAAGGTTGAGAAAAATTCATTGATGTTCGAACCAGAAAATAATGGAAAGGCTTATGGTTCTCTTCATAAACGCAACGAAACCACTTCTAGAATTAACACAGATAAAAAAGATGCCCCTGCTTTTGATGTAGAGAAATTACAACAAGCAATTAAGTCTCTTACAAATGAAGTGGTGATATTGAAAAGAATCAACGTGGAGGGTAATTCAAATAGAGGAAATTTCAAGACCCCATACCGGCCGTTTACATCTTCAAACACTAGGAAAAATACTCCCCCTGACATATCAACTAATGAGGAAGTTTTCAATAATATAAGGGTTGTTTATGCTTTACCTGATTCCTCAACCGATCAGGAGTCAGATGATGATCATGAATCTGATCATCCTGAAACTGAAGAGGAAACTTCTGAAGATGCTCTTCCACTTAATTGCCATTTTTGGGATAGTTCAATCAAAGGAGAGTCTATTGATCATTCTGTCTTTGTAAACCAGCACACCCATAACACCAGAAGTAAAGGGCCTGTAGATCCGCAACCATCATCAGCACCTAAGAAAAATCCTCAAACTTCAAATCAACAGCCTGTCACTCAAGGTATAGACTTACAATATGACATCATAGAAGATCTTAAGAAACATAGGGATAATATTAGCATGTTTGATCTATTGCAAATTTATCCCATGCCCGGTGGTTCGAAAATTTCTATTTTATCATATCATGGAGGCATGCAGACCTCCAGCCCATGTCAAATTTCATTGCAGTCAGAAACAGTTTGAAAATTTTTCAACGTTGGCCCCATCCACTAGTCAATGTTTCCCAATATGTCTAGTCGATGTAGAACTATGCACTTTACGATGTTCAATCTTTTAAATTTATTTTCACATGCACGTCGACGTATATAGTGTAAGGGAAATAACATCCATATTGAACACTGGAGTATCTTTATGAAAATGAAAGATACTTAGAAAATGAAATTGTCGTTGTGATAAAGATTGGACAGTGTTCATGTAATTTGTGGTTCAATGGTTGAGGTTTTTATACCATATCAACTAAGACATATTTAAAATGCATAGTATTTGGGCCAATTTAAAAAATGGAATAATAGTTTAGGTGAAATTGCAGTTGGGATGAAGATTACTTGTTTGTATAAGTTTTCCATCAACAGTTGAGGTTTTTATACCATCCCAACTAAGACATATTTTGAAAGCACATAGTCTTTGATTGCTTCAAAAAATGAAATATTATTAGAAGGTAAAAGTGAAATTGTGATTAAGACTCAAGTGTTCATGATTTTTGTGGACTAATGGTTGAGGTTTTTATACCATCTCAACTAAGACATAATTTGAATGCAAATAGTCTTCGAGCCTTTCAAAAAAGGTAAGATTCTAAGAAGTTGAAATTTGCAGTTGTGATTTAAATACTGGCATTCATGTAAGTTTTTTGTCAATGGTTGAGGTTTTTATACCATCTCACCTAAGACATATTTTGAATGCACATAGTCTCCGAGTGCTTAAAAAAATGTCGGTTAGAACCTTCTTCATGCGACCAATATCTGCATGGGCCTAATTGGCATGCTTGATGTTCATTATTAATGACATAGGTGACGAGTATAAAGATAACCACGACAGTGACGTGCAGGATGGGTATGTCAAAAATTATAGGCATGTCAACCCGAGACATTTCAGATGAGAATAGTAGGACGAGATCAGAGACATCGACTAATGGTCGTCGTTTCCATAATATTTGAGTCTAGAAACCCTCCCATGTCTTGAAGGCATGTGAACCTCCAGTCCATGTTAGTGCATCCATAAATAGTTTGAGAAATGTTTAACGTTGTCCTCATCTATTGGTCAATGTTTCCCAATATGTCTAGTCAATGTAGAACTATGTACTTTACGGTGCTCAATCTTTTAAAATTCTTTCTGCATGCACGTTGACGCATCTAGTGCAAGGGAGATAACTCCCATATTGAATACTGGAGTATATTTCTAAAAATCAAAGATACTTAGAAGGTCAAATTGTAGTTGTGATGAAGACCGAATAGTGTTCGTGTAATTTGTGGTTCAATAGTTAAGGTTTTTATACAATATAAACTATGACAAATTTTCAATGCATAGCCTTTGAACCAAGTTGAAAAATGGAATCACAGTTTAGGTGAAATTGCAATTGTGATGAATACTACCTGTTCATGTAAATTTTCCATCAACGGTTGAGGATTTTATACCTGCATCTCAACTAAGACATATTTTGAATGCACATTGTCTTTGAGCGCTTCAAAAAATGAAAGATTATTAGAAGGTGAAATTGTAGTTGTGATGAAGACTCCAGTCTTCATGGTTTTTGTGGATCAACGGTTGAGGTTTTTATACAATTTCAACTAAGAAATTTTTTGAATGCATCTAGTCTTCGAGCCTTTCAAAAAATGTAAGATTCTAAGAAATTGAAATTTGCAGTTGTGATTCAAAGACTAGTGTCCATGTAAGTTTTCCATCAATGGTTGAGGTTTTTCTACAATATCAACTAAGACATATTTTGAATGCACATAGTCTTTAAGCGCTTCAAAAATGAAATATTCTTAGAAGGTGAAATTGTGGTTGTGATCCATTCACTAGACTAGCTTGAAATCATTGATGAAATATCAGTTGCTGCCTTATTTATACGACCAATCTTTGCATGGGCCTAATTGGAATGCATGATGTTCATTATGAAAAACATAGGCGATGCATATAAATATAATCATGACTGTGACATGTGTGATGGGTATCACTAGTACAAAATGAGGAATTAATGACTTAAAAAATGACTAAATTCAGATATAAACAACGATTTTTGAGTCAGTGACTAATAGTAGCTAATTTCCATGATCGTATAGCTTGACTAAATTGGTCGTTAATTGGTTGACTTATTAGCCATTGATTTAGTCATCGATTATCACAATTAATGACCAAATATATGACTAAATAAACTACTAGATGATAACATATTAATGACTAATCTAAATACGACTAAACATTAGTCGCGCTATAAGATACTACAAATTAGCTACTAATAGTCGTATATATGTGAATTTAGTGATTTTATAGTGACAAATTTATGATAGGGCACGGAGGAATCAAACCACCAACCTCCTGCCTATAATTAGGTAGGTGCTCTACCATAGAGCTAACACCTTTTAAGAAGTTGTTATTGCCTGAAAATGATGATATTCAAAATTTTTTTGCGTCATTCAAGCATACAAAATAATGATTACTAATTTACTATGATCCATAATGGCTTACCTTGTACTAGTCCTTCATGTCCTTCGACTGCATTTATTAAGTGCAAATATATATTTTCACTTAATAAATGCATTCAAAGGACTAGTACAAGGTAAGCCATTATGGATCTATAGTAAATTGGTAATCATTATTTTGTATGCTCGAATGATGCAAAATGAAAAAATCCCAGAAATTTATAGGAATGACAAGCATGCATCCATTTTTAAACTATCTACTGAGTCATCTAGAGTCATGCCAAGGTATCTGAATTTGACTGAAAATTCATAAGTAACTTGAAGATAATGGCGGATGATGCCATGGAAAGGAAAAATTCAGTTTATATAGAAGCAAGGATGAGAAAATGGTGTCCCAAACTCATCTTCCTCCAATGTGGGCCAAGCCACCATCCCATGTAAAATGAACACAGGTTCATGTTTCTCTCAGGTTCCATGAACATCTTACACAACCTTCAAACAGTTTCAATCATATTTGTATGTCGATCATAACTTCAAAGGACCAAAACTTGAACTAGTAGATTTGGAATATTTAAAATGTATGTACAAAAAGTCTCCACATTTAATAAACCAATACATCATTTACTTATCGCATGATATTAGAATGGAAGGGAATATTGTTAGACAACATTTGGAGAGTTTTTAAGAGATTTGGATGTTCATTCCTAGGATGTATATGCCCATCCTAGGAAAAAGTAACATGTAAACTATTTTTTAAAAATCAGATAGAAAATTTGGAATCAACAAGATAAGATCCCTTGTAATTTTGTTTAGTATCCAATGGAGAAACTCATCACCCAAAATGTATATAGAATAGTCAAAAGAAATATACTAATAATTCCATTTCACATCAAGAAGAATGAGGATTAACTCTAAGTACTGTTAGCCACTAGATAAATGAAATGAAATGAGATGAAATATTAGCATTAACAATACCTCCAAGTTTGCTTGCTGACAATAAGTATGAATACTTATGTCATCATTTTAATAAGAGGTTAATTAAACAACCACTAACCTGGAATCAAGGAAAGAAATCATGTTCATATTAATATATAAATAAAATAAAATAAAAGTTAAAGATGGACTATGCCAATCCCACTATCATTTATACCTCGAAAGAGACCTAGCGAATCTCCGACAGCTACTCAACTTTGTCCAAAATGCCCACTTGGAATGCCAGTGTTTAAACAAAACAAAAAGAAATTTAAAACATTGCATGCATAGTCCCATAGTTGTACAACAGAATTAATCAAGGACATGCAATATAATTATGAATGGACAAAAAGAAGAAAACAATGTGGTTTAGACCTTCCTTTATATACTCAGATATATATTATGATAAGACTTTGTCTCTTAGGAGACAATTCACTAACGAAATAATTGACATACATTAGAGATAGATAGATAGGTAGTTGTAGGGCAGAGTGAGACAAATACAGACCTCAAGGTATTAATCAAAATAGTCTAGAAATGAGGATGAACTTCCAATCCCATTGTTGCAATAAATGATAGTATTTTAGGACAATCACACTTCAAGAAAATAGAATCTCCTTTAAAATGTACAGAGGCGGCCTTAACCCACACTCTAGCACATACATCATATTGTGGCACACTTCCATACATAGTAGCAACCTCAAGAAGGATGAAAAGGAGAACAAAAATTCTCAAGGAGGATTGACCTGCTGCAACAAATTGAACAAGAACCACAACAACCCTAGTAAGGGTCATGGTAGGCACCAAAAACAACACACTCATAGAAACTACCTTAGAACAGTCATCATACTACAAATCGAGTCAAGGAATCCCAAGGAACAATCATGATTCAGTCTATCAGACTCAGCAAAGGTCACAACCCAGCTTAGCAACCCAAAAAAGGTCACGTCTTAGTCCAAATAGCTCATACATGTCACGGATCTGTCCAAACAACCCATAGAGGTCATGGTTATTTCCAAACAACCCACAAAGATCATGTTTTTTTCCTAAGATAGGTCATGACTCAGTCCAAGGAATCCCACAAGGTCGTGACTCAATATTAGAAACCTCAAAGGTCATGGTAGGCACCACCAAAAACACACTCATAGAAAAGACCTAGAAACAATCAGTATGCCATAGATTGAGTCAAGGCATCCAAAGAAAAAATGATAGTTCAGTCTAGAAGTCTCAACAAAGGTCACAACCCAGCTTAGTAGCCTAAAAAAGGTGACGGATTATTGTATCCTTTATTGACTGTGGCCTTTCCACTACATGGATCTACATTTGAAATATATTTGGTCAATTTTTATTGGAAACCAACTCTCCTAGAAACATCCATGTTTGGACATCAAGAAATTTTTTGGAAACCTTTGCGGAAAGCGAGCTTTCCATTATGGATCGATCTAAAGTCCAAATTTCTTGTCCACTTTAGAAGAAGTCAACTTAATTTCATTTGTTGTTTAAGAATCAAAAGGAAAGCAAGTTGTCCAAGAATCAACTTAATTTCTATCCTTATTTAGAGAAATAGAATTCTTGTTAATAGGAATTCTCAGTGCTAACACTGCTTGTTCCTCGGTAATACAAAACACAACTACAGAACAAAAATACACAGCAACATATCCTTACCTTGAATAGTTAAATCAATTATCATAACACACCATATACCTCAACCATAGATATGCTTATCTTCTCTCCAGAAAGTCCTTGAGATGGCTCAATACCTGCAAGATGGATTACAAGACAAACAAAAGAATGAGAGCATCATGATAATCAACTATCCATATTAGTGATCAAGGAATCCAATAATATTTAATCATAAACACAACAATCAAATATAGGAAAGGGAAATGTCTTTGTATTAATATATGGATGAGAAAGAAGTACAACCAAAAATCTTTGATGTTGACGGCTTCTATCTCAACAAGAATGTCTACAATATCCTATAAAGATCTCTCCAGCTGCAAGCTACCTCTACTTTGCCTCTATTTAGACTTCAAACTAGCAACATAAGGATTCTTTTTTTGGCCTCCTCCACTCTCTCCATGGAGGCTTCATTTATAGGCCAAGAACCCATAGGATGACTTGAAAAAAGGATAGAATGAGATCCCTATAGGTGAGGGAGGTGAATTCCACCTCTCCCAGGAACATAAGAACTAATTCCACGAAGGATTTCGTACAGAATATTCTAGAAAATTCTTTGTTTCCCTTTCAACTGACCATCGACACTTTTTTCTAAACTGGATAGAGCATCGATCTGGGATTTTTTCCACTACAAAGGGGCAGTGGTGCCTTTTGGTCAACTGGAGGAGGCGTCGATGACGCTTTATTGGAAATGCAAAAGAGCATCGTCCCTTCTAGGTCAGGGAAAAAAATGGCCAAGATGATCCAAATCAGGCTTTTTTGGGAGGTTGACAGGCAACAAGAAAGTCTTCTGAAGATTGACTAGGCAGTGTGTGATTTTCATGTGCAACAGAATGCCCCCCAAAGTATGAAACTAGAAGGAAGTGATAGGTGAAATGCTTTGCAAGTTTTTGTCTGATACAAAGGAAAAGACATATAGACTTATAGAGGACCAGTAACTGACTTCTATCCTATCCAATCACAGCTGCGGACCAATACACTGCAGATCTATGATGATGACTATGTAATGGCTACCAACAATACACTGTAGATCCATGATTGAATACTATAAGAGGTAGTATATATATACGAGACACACAAAGTAGATATATGGCTCTCAATTTCAGATATAGAACATAGCCACTAAACATACAATGTGGATCCATGTCATGGCTCTAAATGATCTCCAAACGCAACTTGAGCATAGGAAATGATGATGAGAAAGCCTAACCTCTCATGGTATTCATCCCGATATCTGAATTATATGAATCTAACCATGTGATTACAATGTATTGACATCGAACACGGTAGAAACCACTTGATTACTAGTCATTGATGTCAACTATTAACAAGTGCAAGGGAAATCACCATTCATGTCAATGAATCCCAAGGTATCTCAGTACATATCATCGAATGTGAATAAAGGACTTGAGGTCTAACATCCGATGAGATCTTTCAATCAAGATCCAATGATGTAAACTCATGTTGAAAGCGAGGTAACCTGCCATTGAGGCATGCAGGCCCAAGGTACTGTCTAAGTTTCTAGGTCTAATTCCTGGATAGTGAACTGAAGTCGACAGGAATAGACTCTGTCATAGGAGGGCCATGTTGATTCCCACATCAGAGACATGAAACTAAGAATAAAAGTTTATTTGGAATGATAGAATTGACTCAGACATGACTAATTTTTTAAGGACAAGTGAATTTACTAATGGATTTCGTTTTTGGGAGAGACATCCTTTGAACAATTTAATGGCACGACACATGACTTGGAAACATTGACTTGACGAGAATAGAACTAGGTTTAGTACAAGGAATTTGACAAAGAATTCTTTGAAATGACTCAAAGGAGTCAGGTGACTCACAAAAGTGGATCGACTCGGAGACAAACTGAAAACCCAACTATTCAGATATGCAAATGCAGATAGGTTCCATGTTCAAAGGTGGACTGTAGAGTACTTCCATATAAAAAAATGAAAACCATTCCCCTTTCCTTTAATTTACCCACCTCAAAAGGTGAGTACCTCTTTTCATTTTTACGAGTCCAAAGAGGGTAACAAACACTCGTTGAAGCTCATCAGGTGATAAGTCCATTCTCATATTTTTCACGAACCTGAGAAAGGAGGGGTTCATTCCCAAAATAGGGTCTTACATCGTGTGTTTTATGAGTATGATGAAAGCAAACTCATTTGTAATTTCATGTTTATAGAGTCTAAAATGACTAAGGAGACTCCAAAAAGGGTCCTTTTTCATAAATAAGGCCATTCGGTCTAAAAAAGAGATAACCTACCCTCGACTAGTCGACCGTTCTGATTCTTTTACAAGTGTGAACACAACAAGTTCGCTTGGCAATATTTTTGTGTTTTGAGGAGACTAAAAAGAGCTTAAATATAAATCCCAGACCAGGTTCCTTTTTCATAATCCATTTCTTACGAGTCTGAAAAAGCGAAAACGTATACTCGACACCTTTCTACTGGATTTTTAATGAGCATGTAAAAAGTGTAAACGATGCTCATTACTTTTTGTGTTTAGATCTAAGCTCGAAAAAGACAAAAATAGCTTGAAACGTAATCATGACCCTTCATTTACCTGAAAAAACTCAAAAAATACTATCAAAAGTCATTTTCTCAAAACTATAGAAAGTAAAAATAAAAACCCACTTTTAACAAAATGATTTGGATTCCAAAATAAAATAAATTACAATATAACTTTGAAAATCCCAAAACATTCTATAAATAGAAGGGTTGGTAATTCTATTTTTACCACTTGTTGTTTTACCATTGGGTAAGTTTTGGAAGGTGGCTTTGGTAGCAAGAGTTCCTTCAGCGATTTGGCAAGGAAATTCCACTTCTTTGTTGCTTCACAATCCATAGAAGAGGTAAACACTTGGTCTTCTCCTCTTTTCATGTTCAATAGTTTTCAATTTCTTCTTTTGAATTGTTAAATTGAACATTTATAAATGATTTAAAATACAAATCATAGGGTATATTTCTTTTTGCAAAGGTAAAATAGGGCATTTCCTACCTCCACAGAAGTTTTAAACTAGAATAGGAGGATTTTTTTTTGTTTTTTGGGGGTTTTTAGCCGTCGGTATACATCCCCTACGATGCTCTATCTTGTTGGGACAGGAGCGTCGACGATGCTCTATCCACAGCAGATAGGCACCCAACGCCTCTCGCACCAAAGGCAAGAGTGCCATGGTGCTCTATGCACAAAGGACAACAATGTCTCTCGAGAAAGAAAAAGGAAAAAACAAACCTGAAATCACCTATAAATGCAATTTTTTTTTATCTTTATGTCCTTGCTATGCAATTTATGATGCCATTTGTTTTTCTTTCTTGTTGTCATGATGCAATGTCTGATTTCAAAATTAGTATTTTGCAGGTGCACCATGGTTATATGGAAAGAAACAGAGCACGAAGTCCCAGACAACCAAGCCACAAATGATCCAGCTACCATTGATGCTCTGAAAAACTGTGGGCTTCTCAAGTATTTCGGATTCTAGGGATGAAAGCACATGTCCTCCTGTGAGAATACATTATTGACATGTGGGATAATGATCAAGATAATTTTGTGGTAGGAGTCCACGTCCTACCTATAGAGATTGAGGACATTTATTTCCTCACCGGTTTGTCTATGCGGGGAAGCCTCGTAGTTTTGTTAGGGGAACGAAAGGGAGAAGGATCCTTGGATGATATCATTGATCAACATTGCTCATTGGGTATAGAGTCCCAATCAGGAAATCTAGCGATCAAATCTCTAGTGAATCTCCCCTTGAGGACAATAGTATACACCATCGGCAGAGTGGCGGGCACTAGGGCTGCCCACCTCACTGGTAGATCCCATATGTTATATGCCTTATAGTGTATGGAGCCTATTGTGTTCAACTAGTGTGAGGGAATGTTGGTTTGTTTGAAAAGTCAACTCAACAAATGCAAAAGAGGGACTTTGAAGCAGTTTGGTTATGGAGCAGTGGTGGTGTCTTTCATCTTATAGGGGGTACCTCACATGAGGCCCTAGGTGACTATTACTAGACTGGATCCCGAAGATCCGAGGATGCTTGCATGGGTGACATCTATGCCTCGCCTCGGAGTTGGAGGACCCAAAGTCACTTATGGTTTCGGGTTCTTTCATTGGTTGAGGAACCAGCTACTCATGGTGGAAGACTATGCCTATGAGGGGGCAGATTTCCGAAACGACCCAGAGCTAGTCTTGCCTGAGGGTGAAGTGTGGGATGACTGAGGTAAGAAGACATTATCCACTTATGTTTTTTGAAATTTTATGTTTATTTCATTTTTATGTTTTCTGTAGTACTAAGACAAAAATGCTTTTCTTACAGACATTAAGTCTGTCCGCCCAGTTGGGAAGTCACCTATTGCTAGGCGAGCAGATACTCGAGATATGATGGCTTACCGCTCCGAAGCCGAGGAAGAGCTTGGAGATATTGAGGAGAACCTGTAGAAGTTGACTGTGGGTATCCCCGATATGACCACTGATGAGGTTCCCAGGTGTTATCAATGCCATACCACAGGTGTCTCCGGACGGTTTTCTAGACTACTTCGCAGAGTGGCCCAGGCCATTGCATGCTACCATGAGCACCAAGAGGATTAGTCTGCTTTGACTATCATTTTTTGTATATGTATTACTGAAATCTTCGAAGCTTTAGATTTTTCCCTATATATATTTATTCTGAACTTTTTATGGCCCCGAACGGGTACTGAAAGCTAGAGATGCTTTAGCCCAAATTTTGTATCTCAGTGCTACAACTTATATATATATATATGACAAAATTTTATATTTATAGTTGTGTGTGGAAAAAGTGATGTGTGGAATGACATCTCTACTTATGAATTTACACATGTTTTTTATGTTTCCAATGTATTTTTTAAGTATGAGCAATATGCCAATTCAAGACATAGTTAGCTAGGGAATCCACCACAGCATTTAATTGTCTCGAAATGTGATGATACGTGACTTGATCAAAATACCTTTCTAAAAACCTAACCCTTTGGAAAGTATGAAGAAGCGAAGGATTCCTAATGGTGTAGACTCGATTAAGTTGTTGGACAACCAATTCAGAATCTAGATAAACCCTAATTTCCCTTACATCAAAAGCTAGGGCCTTTGTCAATAATCCAACCACGGCTTGGTATTCCCCTAGATTATTGGTGGAGGGACCTAAAAGAATACCCCTTGAACTCACCATCTCACTTGTAGGAGAGTACAATACCCAGGTTGCTGATGCAATATTAAGTGTATATCAATGAGCACCATCGGCAAAACCAATGTAGGAAGCCATCTATCCATCAGACAAAAGACATGCATAAGTAGGGTTTTATGAAAAACACATTTCAAATCACACAAAAGGCACACCTCTCAAAGCTTGAGACACACAGCAAACTATAAACAGTATGTACAAAGTTCCTATGCTAGATGACCTAGGCATAGTATCTTTTGAGGTAGAGCCCATTCGGGGGCTCTCCCAAAGGTATCCCATCGTAATCAACCTATTCATATGCCCCCTTTTCTAAAACATGACTGACTATATAGGGCCCATGCCACATATACTCGAATTTACCTGCCCTCAGCTTGTCATGCTTCTGGTCATAGGTAAAGACTAGATCTCCTTCATTGAAGGAACGGGGTTGAACACTTCTGTCATATTGGACTTTCATTCTTCGTTTATGTGCCTCGTTAGCTAAGGTGGCATCACATCGGGTTTCATCAAGTTTATTTAGGTGCATGAGTCTTTCTTCATCTATGGTATTGTTGGGTAATAGTTCCATAGCCATTTTTAAAGAAGGGATTTCACATTCTATCAGGAGGGTAACTTCTAGTCCGTATACTAATTGGAAAGGTGTGAAATTGGTGGAAGTTTTGACATTAGTCCTATAGGCCCAGAGTGCAGAAAAAGTTGTAAATTCCAGTTTTACTTGGCTTGCCCTACCATCCGCTAAAGCATTTCTTTTAATACTTTTTTATAGCCTCAATCTGGCCATTATCCTAAGGATAGTATGGTGTAGAGTTGTCCTGATGAAACCCTAATTTTACGCTAAGCTCTGCCATCATCTTGTTTTGAAAATGCGACCAGTGATCGGTCAGAATGGCCCTAGGAATCCAAAATCTAGAATTGATATGATTGAATAAGAAAAGTGCAGCAGTCTTGCCGTCTTCGGCATATGTGGGCATTGTCTCAGCCCATTTTGTAAAATAGTCCACAGCCACAATAATGTAGTCATGCCCCCTGGCTGAGGTAGGTCTATAGTGCACTAAGTCTATGCCCCATTTTGCAAAGGGGCCAACTGCTACAACGGGATGAAGCGGAGCTAGATGTGTGTGTTTCTTAGGAGTGAACATTTGACATGGTGATCATTTCTTGACCGTTTCAATACAATATTTGAAAATAGAAGGCCAGAAATACCCGGCACGCAAGATTTTATGGGCAGTATCCAACCCAGAGAGATGACCACCAAAAGCTCCAGCATGGCAATCATTCAGAATGATCTCAACCTCTTCATGTGTAAGGAAATGTCATAGGATAGAGTCAACACCATGGCGATATAGGGTATCATTTAGGATAAGATAGCATTTAGCCTGGTGGCGAATGCGACAACGTTCATCTTGGGAGGAAATAGGCTGGTATCGTAAGGTCTGGAGGTACAAAATGATGTCTCCATACCATGTATCGGTCGTAATAATGAGAAACAATGATTCATTGGGTAAGGAATCAGAGGGATCTAGATTCTCTGTGGTATGGGGAAGGCCACATATAAGCTCTACAAAGACGAGGGACTTCTTAGAAGTAATTTTGGTGAATTCTAGGTCAAACTCTTAGACAATCATGATCCAACGTGAGTATTTTCCCCCAAGCACCTGACATGTCAGAACATAGTACATGGGGTTGGAATCCGCGTAAACAATAGTGGTGCGGAGCAAAATATAATGAAGAAAATTCAGGACCGCAACGACTGTGACCGGAGCAAGTTTCTCTACATGTGAGTATTGAGTTTCAGAGTCCGAAAGACTCTTACTGGTGTAATAAATCACATGTTCTTGGTCGTGTTCATCTATTTGAATGAGGACCATGCCTATAGTCGACAAGGATGCAACCACATACAAGGAATAGTCCTTAGCATAATTTGGTGGTTGCAACACTGGTGCATGGGTAAGTGCATGTTTAAGATTATCAAACATGCATTGCACAAAATCATCCCAGACAAAAGGGGTATCTTTCTAGAGAAACCTCATGAAACCATGTGTCCTTTCTGCATAATTTTAGACAAAACTACGTAGAAATGTTTCCTTCCCTTGCAAACTTTGGAGTTTAGTAACATTGGTGGGAGCGGGTAAGGCCAAGATAGCTTCAATTTTCAAAGGATCGATACGGATGCAATCTTTGGAAACAATAAAACCAAGAAGCCGACCAACTTCGACACAAAAAACACATTTATGGGGGTGTAGACAAATGTTAAAATGACTACATCAAAGAAACATAGCTCTCAGATGATCGACATGAATATCCCGTTGCTTAGAATGGGAAGGCAGGTCGTCTAGATAGGGTTCCAAAACATGTTTAATGTCATGAAAAGCATATGACATGCCACGTTGGAATGTTGTGCCAACGTTCTTTAAACCGAAAGGAAGTTTACGATAAGAAAAAGTCCCCCAAGGGAAAATGAATTTCATCTTGTGTTGATCTGATGGGAGAATCTCGATCTGATTATAGTTGGAAAATCCATCCATAAAGGAGAAAATAATGCTTTTGGCACAGTTATCGATTATTTGATCGATATAGGGAGTGGGAAATTCGTCTTTTGGACAAGCTCGGTTTAGATCCCTAAAATCGATACAAACCCTAATAGTACCCTTATTTTTGTTCACATGGACTATGTTGGACACCCATTCAATTAGTGGTACGGGGTAAATGAAACCAACCTTCAGAAGCTTTTCAACTTCTTCTTTAATAGTGGTTGCTTTTCATGGATGAACCTGTCGTAGTTTTCGACGGACGGAATTGGCATTAGGGTAAGTTTTAACTTCATGGACAACGATAGAGGGATCAATCCTAGGCATTTCTTCATATGTCCATGCGAAGACATCTCGAAATTCTTTGAAAAAAGTCATGTATGATTGGATTTCTTTAGGGGAAGAGTTATGTCCTATGGAAATGTTCTCGGAAACACCCAGTTTTACGGATGTGTTGACGGGTATATTCTTGGTAATGTTGCATAAATTCCCTTTAGAATAGACACTTCGAGTGAGAATTGAAGACTGAGGATTAAGGACTATATCAGATGAAACCGTGGAGGTAAAGTGGTTTTCTACCATATGGCAAAGGGGAAGGAAAGAACATTTGTGATGATAATGTTCCCAAGGAATATTTTCTAACAACATAACTTCCATTATAGATTCATTTGTAGGAAGTGTGTGTGAAAGATAATCCAGATATGGGGAGGGGTGTTCGAGCCAATATGGCATGTGATAACGGTCTGAGGCCACCAAGAAATGATCATTGATGGTGGGATCACTAGTAGCTTGGATTTCATTATAAATCTCTTCGAAAGGGGAAAAGGATGATGATTCATCAGCAATTTCTTTTCCTTTGTTTGTATGAGAGCTAGAAATCATATGAATGGATGCAGTCCATGAAGAAAGAGGAGGGTTAGATGAGGGAAAGACTCCCATAAGTGAAGAGTCTTTGATAAGACCTACTCCAATGTCTTTATACTGTGGGGTGTTCAAGAGAGGAACGATGTTTGCATCATTTGTAATGGCACTAGGTGTGATGAAATCTAACTGGTCAACAGTAAAAATCTTTCCTTGGAATGGGAACTTGACAATCCGAAAAACGACCGATGCTACAACTTGCATAGCATAAAACCAATTACGACCTAGGAGTAAGTTGTAATCCAAAGGAGCGTCAATGACTTCGATATGAATGGAGACTGACTTTCCCCCCATTTCAACATGGATGGCAGGTAGAAATCTATAGGGTTGAAAGCCACGACCATCAAAATCCTTAAGAGTGGTAGGTGAACGGTTGATTTCTGGAGATCCAATGGCTCTCTAGCAAGATAAAGACATAACTGATGTAGAGGCACCCTCGTCCAAAAAAGTACGATGAATAGTCTTTCCAGCAATCTTGGTAGCGATCTGGAAAGATAACTGATGTGAAAGTCTCATCTTGAAATCATCCAATGTAAAAGTGATGATATTACTATTCTCGAGATCCATAGCTCCAAGGGAAGTAAGCAAATTTTTTCGTTGAGTTGGGAAGGTTTGGAGTACCTCTAAAGCCGACATAACGCAGGGTTCCTGAGCCAAATATTCAACAGTATTATAATGTTGGGAGGCACGAGCGCTAGGATTGATTATGGACTTACATAGAGTGCCCTTTGGTGGACGGAAAACTGCTTCAGGTATAGGTTTTTCAATATGACCATTATTAGTAGGTGTGGAAGCTGAGGGTTTTTTAGATGGAATATCATTAGGTTTCTTTTCCGGAGGAGGGTCATAACCGTGTGCTCTTATATTCAAGTTCATCGTTTCACTAGACATCATACGAACTTCATCAGTGGATGAATAAGTTTCGTTCAAGGACTTATGATCAATTAACTACTGTTGGGAAGGGAAAGGATCTTTTAAAAAAGCTGGGGTGGGTGAAGCTTTTAAAAATTTACCAACTTCCTCACGATGAGGACATTCTTTTGTAAAATGGTCACCTCCGCAGATTAAACAAGGATACTTCACCTTTCTCTTTCCTTTTGAATAATTATCCATATTTTGTGTTTTATTTCCTTCCTATTGGCTGTTAGGATTTTTAGGTTTATTTTTCCCTTTTTTCTTCCCTCCTGAAGATTCAGTGGATTGAACCTCATTTACTTCAGCAGAAGCAATAGGAGAGGATGTAGTTTTGGCAGGTGCTTCTTGTTGATTGGATGGAGTGGCGGTTTGTTTCTTAGAATATTTAGTCATTGTTTGTGTCTAAACTGAACCAAGTATGCCATCAACAGGTGGTTCAGTTGCAAGTCTAGATGGATCAATTGTAGGTCGAGGAGCATGTGCAATTAGGTCATACAAAGTACCTGACTGGGAATAAACCAAGTCTAGTTATTGAGCGCAGCTAATAGCTTACTCATCAGTCACAGTGCCTCCCATGGCAACATATATAGCAATAGGTGGTAGTTAAGACTTTGTAAACCAATCAGCTAACAACCGATTAGGAATAGGGACCTTAATCGACCTTTGTCTTCCTTCCATTCATGAATATGATCAGAGATGTGAGTGGATGTGATTTGGCAAAGCGAGGTTAAAATGTATGTACCTATTTCATATTGGATTGGTAATTGAAAGTGTGTAAAAAAAGGCCATTGCTAGGGCGTTAAAATCCCAAAAAGAATGTTGCGGTAACTCAATGTACCATTTTGCAGAAATACCAATGAGGGTTCTTTGAAAAAGGCTTAGATGGATTGAACTGTCCATCAAAGAGTTTGATGAACACCAGAAGTGAAATGTCATCCCGTGGTTTTTTGGGTCTTCACCGGGTTTACCATCAAAATTAGGTATATCGAAAGGTAGCCTTATAGGAATGGTGGGCCAAGAGGGGTCATGATGAATTGGGTCATTTATCAATCTTGACAAATCTGGAAAATCTAAAGTGGCAAGAAATGGTAATTGTTGATTTGGTTGCGGATACTAGTAATACTGATAGGGAATTTGCTGACTAGTAGGACCATATGTAGATTGATATATGGGTATAAATGATGCCCCCGAAGCTTGTTCAAAAGGTTGTTGGTTTCCATAATTTCCATGGGGAGGTGGGCCCCCCGGGGGGGGTCCTCAGGAAGGCGGTGGTGGTGATGGTGGTCCTCCTCCTCTAGGTGGTGGTCACTGGTCCTCTAGGTGGTGGTGGTGGGCCTCCTGCTCCAGGTAGTGGTGGTGGTCCTCCAAATGGTCCACCAGGTCCTCCAGGACCTCCAAGACCTCTAGGTCCTTCGAGTCCTTGGGGTGGTCCTCCGGTAGTGTTAACAAAAGCTCCTACATATGACGAGATATTTGACCAA
The DNA here is from genome assembly GCA_001517045.1 of Pseudotsuga menziesii. Classification (NCBI taxonomy): domain Eukaryota; kingdom Viridiplantae; phylum Streptophyta; class Pinopsida; order Pinales; family Pinaceae; genus Pseudotsuga; species Pseudotsuga menziesii. The sequence continues at coordinate 429,624 of LPNX010648115.1, forward strand.
TTTGGTTGTCCCCAAGGTACAAAATCATTTTCAGGGTAAGGCATTCCAGGGTAAATAGTCGTTGGTGGTAGTTGTTGGTAAACTTGATCAACCATAGGCGGTTGAGTTCCTGGATAAGTATATCCCCAAGAAGCTGTATTATTGACAGGTTATGGTCCTAAGGGTTGTCCTATACTAAATGGGGGGGGGACATTGGTATTAGTAGGAGGGATAACTACTGTAGGTTGTGCTACAGCTGCAACTTGTCCTGAAATAGCAATAATTCCACTGATAGATGACGTAACACATGCCGGGGGTTTCCCCCCAGCGTGAGAGTTTACTGACATTGCTTGATTTGAGGATTTCCCCCCAACCATGACAGGTATGCAAGGTCTAGTATATGGTCCAGGATGTGACACTATAGGGTTGTGGGTTAGACCCGTATTACCTTGAAATGGAATTTCTTCAATAGGTCCTAACACTTGAGCTAGTGAATGATATCCTTCAGGCCATGGATTACGAGAAGTCTCACCATAAGTTGGATGGCCATCAGAAGAAGGTTTAATTTCAGCTTTAGGCCAAGGGTCTGTATTACGGGGTAATCGTGCTGGTAAAGTTTCATAACGAGACATAGGTGGGGGAATAATTATTTCTACTCTCTCTGAAAAGTTACGAGCTCGATCGAGAGATGCGTTAATTCTTCTCTCTTCTTCCTCCCCTAAAGGAGGGTTCCCTAGTGAAGATCTAATAACCCTGAATTCAGCAATAGCTTGGCCCATAGAAGTCCTCCAAAAAGGAGCATTTGGGCCATAATCTGGTGGGGCAGGAGTATCACCATGGCCTTCCAATGGTGGATGTACATAAACATCGGTTGTAGGAGGCAATTGAACCAAAGGATTCATGTAAATAGTGGAATATTCTCTGGTTTCACTAGCTAAGGTAGTTCCTATGGGAACATTAGCAGAAGCTGGTTGTTCCATGGTTACTCCTTCTTGTCCTTCCATGGTAGGAGGAGAGTCAGGAGATAAACCCTACAATCTACGAGATTGACGTCTCGCAAGTTGCTCAGCCATGGTGGTGGCCGAAGTTACCTAATCTAGGTCAAAAAGGGAGTAAAAACACACAAACAAAACCTACTCAGAGCTAAAGGTCATAAGCAAGATTAAATGATAGGACAGGTTCAGAACAACCGGTTTCTCACTAGGATTGTAAAGTAGGTGCAACTCGTGATATACCTCAGGGGTACGTGCGTATTATTCTCCCTGAATGTTGTTTTCGATGTATTGCTCCACACAAGACAGACAAAGGGATTTTCTCATATGGTCAGGGTATCTTAGTGGTGTCTCCTGATATAATCAAGGTATGTGGAAGTTCAAATCGGTAGTAGTGATGTCTAATGAACAACCGTTCACAAGGGGCCTTCCAATATACAATCAAGTACATGAAGTACATTTCTATATACCTCAAGGGTATGTGAAAGGCCATTCGATATACTTATGGTACATGGAAGAACCGCGCGATTCTCAGGATGTAGTGCAGACAAATAACGACAACTCCTATGCTTAACGACGCCCGAACACGTCGCTAGCCTATCACTCAACTTTCTATACAATTTTTAGACCTAAATCTACCGTTAATTTTATCTTGAATATTAGGTGAATGTTTTTGGAATGTTATCTCCAATGATGCAAATTATTCTAAATGTAATGCACTTTTAAACTTCGATGAGAACTAACTAGGGCAAGGAACCACTTATACTATGAAACGAGAACTCGACACAGTTCTCGTTTTTCTCTCTCCTAATTTTAGTAGCTATTTTTACCCCCGTTTCAAAAATGGTTGA